>JBBPFD010000066.1:0-102043 GCA_038363315.1 Mugilogobius chulae
CCCAATTGCCATAACCATTGATGCCTTAACCATTTTTAGCTACAAATCTGGTGAGCATATACAGTATTTCTTGCAAGAATCCTTGTGTTTTTTTATTGTAAAGTCAATATTTAGCCATCACACCAACCTTTTTTTTTTCTTCATTTTAAGGTGTGTACTACAATGTAAACTGTGGAAAATTGACAAACCATGCAGTGCTTCTAGTAGGTTATGGCACTGATGACGAAACAGGATTAGACTACTGGCTCATCAAAAACAGGTGAGATCAAAATGTATTCCTCTTGTTATACGTATGTTTATGTTTAACTGCCATTAAGCCATCTGAAGGCTCTGCTTATTTTGATTCAGTTGTAGAAAATAACTTTATTTTTCTGTTAAACTTGCAGCTGGGGAAAAGGTGGGGAGAAAAGGCTACATCAGAGTGGCACGTAACAAGAATCAGATGTGTGGCATATCGGTGTATGCCAGTCTATCCATCATAAACATCGCACTTGGCAAAGTTTAGATGTTTAGAAACAATAATTTTGTGAAAAAATTCCACTATTTAGCCCTTGATTTGCCTTCTGCTTAATCTGTGTTTCAATATGCATTTCTCAGTGAAAGAAGTTGATAAATATTTAATAATTGATAATCTGGATTTCACTCAAGTGGGGGCAGAAGTGATGTGATCACTTTAAAAACACAGCGAATGACAGTGAATGACAGCGAGTGTTTCAAGCTATGGACCAGCACAAACATGTTATGTTTAAATGGGGAAAAATTTACTGTACATTTAAGATATATGACCTCTACAGTTGGAAAAAGGAGGACTTTTTACATAATCTGCAGGATTTACAGACATTTAGGCGATAAATAACAAATGATCTTGTGCTGCAGACATTCTAGTACACTGCAAGCCAAATGCATAATTTTATCGACAAAAAAATCACAGAACCTTTCTAAACTCAAAATAGCTTTTAACAAGGCTCTTTCCTTTCCCAAATGTGATCGTGGGTTTGTACCAGCTTACACTCTCTCTCTCTATGATTTTTAAACTTTTGTTTATTTCGAGCTAAAGCTAACGCCTATGGAAAAATACGTACATGGGATCCTACGTCTGTTTACTTTCTGCCCTCAGTCAGCATTTTGTGCAGTTTCAGTGATCTGAAATCCAACAGACTTGTGTCATTTGTTATAGATTGTGAACTTGTTGCTGTTACTTTATAAAAAAAATTACACTCAAACTAGCCTTAGCGCAGATATATTGTCAGAGTATCTATTTGCATTCTGTCTGTTAAGCGGTGAAAAGCGCTTCTAAACACAAAATTGTTAAAAAATTATGATTCTTGGAATGTAAGCAAAACGTGGATTGCTGAAAAACAGAAACAAAAGTTTGTGTTGTTTTTTTTTTTTGTTTTTTTTCAAAGTGGCAAAAATCGAAGCACCTTTATCCTTAAGAAAACATGAATAACGATTTAATTCAACATGAACAGATACTACTGTATCTACTAGAAATAATGGGTGAAAATGTGTAGTACCACTTATTCCCTAATCCGAACCCTAATCCTCCATTAATGACTGTAAATTCAAAGTCACAATAAGTTTGTCAATTGTTGTTGAATAAGTAAATCTGTTCGTGCTTTGTAAATTCTAGTTTCTTTATTTGTGTTTGTAATATTTGTTTTTTAATAAAGACTTAATATGAACTGCTTTGGGATAACATGCTTAGCATTAGTTTGTGTTTTGTTTTAAGTGTCATTTTCTCCACCTATTCTGTTTGCTTTATTTACATTCTTTCACATCAGCATTATATAATGAGACAGTTCCACACAATGCATATTTAGGTTACAGGCTTACAAGACAACGCCTGAAAATTACATATTAGACACGACATGCAAGTCGTTGTAAATGCAACATGCCCATTTTGTTCTAGGTTTCTGCAAATGTATTAAAATGTGTCATTCTTTTACTGTCATTAGCGCTGACTCCTATGCAGCCCAGGGTCTTTCTATGTGGACTTGGCATGTTCTCTCTGTGTCTGTACTGGTTTCCTCCAGGTGCTCGGGTGTCCACTACTACTAAAATGCCTTCCTTCTCCCTTCCTCAGGACTACAGACGGAGAAAAGCTAGAATCTGGTACAAGCCTCTCATTAGCATTGTGCTTAATGTAACTGTACATTGTTAATGTAGCTACTAATACCTAATACATTTTTGTGCTGGATGATGGCTATATGACCATTTTGAACCCTACATTTTTTTTTTAAGTGGGTGAAGATAGATGGTAGGTGACGACAGGGATTTTCTGATCACTGGACCATCAGCTGCAGAACAATACAAATTACTCAAACATGCATGAATCAATTCAAATACTTAGGGCAGACTGATGATGAGAGAACACTGTTGTATCCCCTGAGCCAAAGAAGTCATACAAAGTTTAATTTAGCTTTTATTTGTGTGAAATTGTGTCACGTCACTTCAACTCTAGAAATATCGAACATTTAAAGAGTCGAAATGTGCAAAAACATCTCCAATTAGAGCCACCAAGCAACCTGAAACACACTAGAAAGAGGAAGAAAGGACACTTTACTGCCTGGGTCCCAGCGCTATGTCAGGTGATCTCCAAAAACCACGCACCACCAGACGTACCACGGACTTTCTGGATATAAAAACTGCCAAATCCGGAGGCTGAACGCTCAACATCACTACCACGATGTATTCAGCTTGGAAAGGTAAGTCTCAGACCTGGTTAAATTTAAATCTCAACAAGTTTTAATGTTTGTGGTGGCTTATTAAAGTAAATTTTTGCATTTCGTACTTTTGAACAGGAAGTCAATAGACCTGTTTCTATTTCCAAGCTGTTTTAGATCAGTTTTGTGTTTTACAATGAACAAAATGTAAATTACAGATCTACATATCTACGCATACTAAAAACACATAAATAACACAATACGTTTCTTCTTTAAATTGATTTTTCCACCCACTCCACATTAGTTGAAATGTGCTATTTGTCTGTTAACATGTTAAGTTTGTGGGCGCACCTGCAGCTGGCATCAAAACCACTTCCTACTGTAGACTTACATACTGATCGGATCTGTGTTGATCTATATTTGGTCGTTGAAATTCCTTGTGGAAACTTTTGACCACACTTTTTACACTTGCAAATTCTAATCAAACTCAAATGCTGAATATAGTATGTTTATGCATATCTAATGAAATGGTGATTTTTGATGACATGAACGGAGAGAGCTTACAACTCAGCTGCAAAAAGATAAAATGTATGGGCTTTAACAATGTGTTTTTGTGTGTGCACAGGTCTGCTGGTGGTTCTTCTCAGCACTCTGGCTTTGGCCCAGCTGGACACAGGGCTGGACCGACACTGGGACTTATGGAAGGAAAAATACCAGATAATGTACACCAATGAGGTGTGTAACATGAAAACCAAGCAATATTGTACACAAATACAGAGACAGTGACGTGTGCACAGAACTTTTAAAGGGCTATTTCTTTAAACACACACATTGTTTTACCAGTCATTGTGGCGCATTATTGAAGGCCATTCATGTTATGACATAGTGATTGTCTCAGATGAGCCTTAAACATAAATGACAACAAGAAAATATTTTGGCAGCAACAAAGACAAGTCTTTTTTTTTTTTCACAAACACAACATAGTACACAATTATTTAGTCACCCATGCTAAGTATATTTGGCTCAGATGGCAAAGCAAGTGTAGCTTGATGCAGCTGGTTGCAAGATCAAAACTTGTGTCGATGTTGCACAATTAATAAACATCAAGTTGGGATTGATTGCCCAAAACCTACAAGGCCTATCTGAAGTGGAACTGTAAGTCCAGAGGGCTGTTGTCAAGAAAAAGGCTGCATGCCGAAAAACATCAACGATGCACACCAATGCTAGTGGGTCCTGATAGCAGCACACCGGCTACTTGAGATGAAATGGCTCTAGTCCTGAGAGGAATGTCATTTTTGTTTTAACTGGGCATTTAATGAAATGTGTTCTGAGCTCTATTAGATGCTTTTGTGTTTTGAGGTGGAGGAAGTGGATCGCAGACAGGTCTGGGAGAAGAACCTGATGTTGATCAACACTCACAACCTGGAGGCGTCCATGGGCCTTCACACCTACACTAAGGCCATGAACCACATGGGAGACCTGGTAACTTTCATATGCTTTGAATGCTGTCTGCATGACATTTTAGAACCCTATGTGTTATATTCTGTTGTCAATATTTGAAAAATTATGTCCAAGCACAGGAAAGGTTAAAGAATGTTCACTGCCAAAAATGGAACATGATTGGACTTTAAAACATGGCCATTTTTTATTATTTTTTTTGTTATGGTCAAATGTTTAAATGAGGAGGTGGAGCTTATCAGTTCTGCTGTTTTGGGACACAAATTCAGTCAACCTGTCAACCAATTTTAGACCTTTATTGCTGATTTACAAATCAAAAAAAGGAAGTTTGGTTCTTCCTGCTTAGACTGCTGCCTCCACGACCTGATTTTGGATAAAGCGGAAGAAAATGGATAGAATTTATAGAATATTATTGTTCAATACTAAGAATCTGTAAAAGCATAAGAGGTCTTAATTTTTTTAAACTTATTTTTTATAGAGTTTAACGTGCTTTCTTTTGTTTTAGACTAAAGAAGAAGCAGTCCAGATGTACGCCAATCTCAGGATTCACAAAGATTTCAAGAGACCAAACTCCACGTTCAAAGCCAAAAGTGCAGATGTACCAGACAGTTTGGACTGGAGACAGCATGGCTATGTGACCAACGTCAAGAAACAGGTAAAAAATAAAAAATAAGATAATGACACAATGTTGGAAGTGAGTATGCTGTGTAGTATTTAGACTGAAAATAGCATACTATAAACCAGGGCTATTCAAATAGCGGCCCGCGGGCCAAATGCGGCCCACCAAGCAACATGATGTGGCCCACCATGGTAAAATGGGCCATGAACTGGACCACATTGTAAAGAAGCCTGGGAAACACTCTGTATCTGATTTACAGTGAACAGTGGTGGGTATACAGCAACATAATGCTAAGCAACAAAGACTGACCCATCATAGTAAAGTGTCATTCAGTAGCCTGCAGTATTTAAATTAACTTAATCAGCTGAATGCCACTGATATTTGTTTTGCTCAGTTTTGTTCTGGTTCACAAATTGTTCTCTAGGTACATTCCAAATGGTGGTTCACCCCTGATGTAGCACATTTGTAGACCTAGAGTCATAGAGTTGGATTAACTGTAGGTTTAGCCAAGACCTTTATTTGTTGTTCTGATTTGCTCACATTCTAGTTTTGATTTATCTCTGCAAGTGTAAGCCTGTTATATGGCAGAGCTATTTAGACTTATTTTCAATTTACTAAACATAAGTTCTTGGTGCAGTTTTGTTATTCGGCCCATAGACCATAGTCCTCTGTCCGCTGTAAAATATAATTGAACAGCCCTGCTGTAGAATAATAAAACAGACGCAGCATTAGTTATTATCACTATTGAAACAACTTTGGTCTTGGGCACAATCTTGCGTCAAAAACTGCGATGTATTGTGTAACTGCCCGGCCCTCAAGCCGTGGTCCTCGATACAATCGGGCCCTCTGAAAAATAAAGTTGAATAGCCCTGCTATAAACCAAAATCAGATTCATGTAAAAAAAAAAAAAATACATAAATTAATTAAATCTGTGTAACTGTATTGGCTTGGTCTTTTTGCAAAGGGCAAGTGTGGATCATGCTGGGCTTTCAGTGTTGTTGGGGCCATGGAAGGACATTTATTCAAGGAAACAGGGAATCTGGTGAGCCTGAGTCCCCAGCAGCTGGTGGACTGCTCCACAGAGAACATGGGGTGTAATGGAGGCTGGATGCACAAGGCCTTTAAGTATGTCATTGACAAGGGCCTTGAATCTGAAGCTGATTATCCCTATACTGCACAAGTAAGTATAATATTTTACATAAAAATGACCAGACCTGTTAAGATATATATTTCAAAATGTTTCATACTGTAAACAAACATAGCTAATGTTATAATTCTGAGAGTGTAGAGACAAAGGACCAGGTTGTCGAGGCACCTGCCCTTGACCACAACCTAGTCCTCTGAAAGACTTTACAACTATAAATCATTAGTTAATTATGTTGTGGGGTCAGGAACCTCCAAAACTACAAAAAGTTTGTTCTCACTAATGATTTAATGTTTTTTCAGGGTGGTTCCTGTGCATTTGAATCTGACAAAGTAGTAGCTCACTGCTCTGGATTCAGCTTGTGGAGGAAGGCAGCGAGGAGGCTTTGAAACAAGCTGTTGCTACTATTGGACCTATCGCCGTAGGAATTCATGCTGATACATTGTTGGACTATTCTTCAGGTAAGAAGGATTTCTATGGAGCATTTATTCATGTGTTTGCACTGTGTTCTTCAGACAGTTTGATTTTATTTTGTTTACTGTTCCCTTTTAGGAATTTTAATGATCCAAGCTGCCAAGCAAGACCAGACCATGGAGTTCTGGTTGTAGGGTATGGTACAGAAGGTACACAGGACTACTGGCTGGTGAAAAACAGGTGAGACTATGGCCTTAGCTTATTAATGAACCAAGGAATACGTTTATTTTGCTTGTCTATAAGAACTACAACCAAAACGGAATTGGGCTGAACAGCTTGCACATACACTTCTCAGCAATTCAGACTTAACAATTTTCACTCAAACCAATACATTTCAGCACGATTCCATTACCACGTTTTAGTAATTCTGATCAAAAACAAATTTCTGTACTTACAATTTCTAAAAAGTATTTTTCGTTCTCTTTTTCTAGCTGGGGAGAAGAATGGGGAGAAAACGGCTATATTCGGATTGCTCGTAACGCCGGTGACATGTGTGAGATTGCAACATACGCCACTTACTGCAACGACAGCTAGGAGGGTCAGGGTCATTAATGTAGTAAATTATCGTTTTTGGACATCTTTTAATGTGCTATTTTAACCATTTATTGTGATAATACCGAAATAACAAGCAATGCCACATGCCCAATAGCAAAGTCAATCAAACAAAGAAATATAAAGTATAACACTTATTCTCAAACAATCCAAGCAGTTTGCCCAGGTTTGACCTGGGAAGAAATCTGCAATTGTGCTTTTTGTTTATATTGTGCTTTGAACCCTTTTTTAAACAAACTTCTTTCAATGTCAGTTCTGTGCTAGTGCTTATTCACCTTATTCTGCCCCGCCTTCAGTTGGCTCGTGTACGTTCAACTTCTGTACATACGACCACTTCCTGTTAGTGTTAGCATGTCTCTTTTAAGTGTCTCTGGTGAAATATTCCTCTGATGTGTAAAGTATTTAACATGTTTTCTGTAACATTCACCAAAACTGTCTGATGTAATGAGTATTTGTTTTAAACTGATGTAGTGAAAACCTCATAGAAATGAACTCAACAGGAAATGGCTGTATGAATAGGATGTACTATTTTGAACGAAAACAAGCCAACTGTACAGAGCCCATTCCTGTTTAGCTGTTTTTAGTTTGTAAAATTCAGATGCTGGGTTTATTTTAACTGTCATTATAACTATTTGAGATTGCATCGAAAGACACAACAGAACTAAACAGAAAGGGCGCTGCCAAAAAAGTGGACACAGAGCAGAATAAAGTGAATAGAGCTTAAGAAAGAATTCCAAATAAATACATACATTTTGGATTTGATGTCCATTTATTGACAGTTTTCTTTATACAATCAGAAAGCAGAATAAACCTCACATGACTCATTTCAGTTGTGAGCTTAGTTGTTTTAGTTTGTAGGTTTGTGGAGGTGTCTGAGTTTGAACATTAGAACCTCTTATCATTCGGGCGTCCCTTCGAAGGGCCGTCCCACTTTTTCTTGCAAATTTTTTTTTTTTTTTCAGTATCTGAATAAAACAAACTATGAAGCACCTGGAAATGTTTAAGATAAAAATATCATTGTGTCCCTCCTATTTAGAGTCAAACCAGCCTCTGGAATTAATCAGGCTCAGTTTCTATTGTAACATACAAATAAAAAAAAATAAAAAAATCCCCAAAAATTCTTTTTTTTTTTTTTTTTTTTGTAATTTAAGGTTAAACTTATTTTTACCTCAATGATCTTCAGTTTTTGCAGAGGAATTGTCAAAACCCCAAAGCTGCCAAGTCTAGTGGGATTAAGGTCTCAGCTATCAACATCAGCTATACCAAAATAAACAAATAAAAAAACTTAGGCAGAAATTAGATTCTGTTTTTCTTTTGTGTGGAAAAAGTTCTCACTTCTGATTAGAGCCTGTTAGTCCTCAGAAGCTAAACTACAGCAATGCAGCTTTAACGCCTATTTAGTCTGTTACTGCACCAACTGTCTGTGTATATAATTAAGTCTAATGTAGTTGTTTCCGCACATTTGTAGCCACGATGTGTAGAAATGTTATTGTTGATGATGAACCATGTCAGGTGGCAAGGCAGGTGATTCCACGATTCATAGCAAATGTTGCTGCTGATTAATCATTAGCTTCTTTGTCTTGATAGCTATTGCGATATGAGTGTTTTTTCAACCTTTCACGACAAGCACTTTTCTGATGAAGGCTTTGCTTGCTGACATCTCCATTGTGATTGTTTTTTTTTTCCTGAAATGTACCACATGCAGTTGCATTACTGTAATAAATAATAACTTGAAAAACATGAAAATATTAGCTGCGTGTAAGTCTCTCCACAGATTTGATTGGTAGCTTTGTCTGTTGCTGTCTCCAATAATATACATGTTATTAAATATCATTTATAACATTTTTGGATATATGTGATGTCATCCTGTGGCAAATTTAGGTAAAGCTCTAACGTGGAAACAAGCAGATGACAACACCTACCAAGCAGTGCAGTT
Organism: Mugilogobius chulae; assembly: GCA_038363315.1. Classification (NCBI taxonomy): domain Eukaryota; kingdom Metazoa; phylum Chordata; class Actinopteri; order Gobiiformes; family Gobiidae; genus Mugilogobius; species Mugilogobius chulae. The sequence continues at coordinate 8,850 of JBBPFD010000066.1, forward strand.
AAGTAAAAAATATATAGAGGGATTATTTGTTAATCAAGTGGAGGGATGACACAAGCTGTAGCAGCAACACTAGCCAGCGCTGTTGTCAGGTAACTGCAAGAGTTTATCACTGTGAGAAAACTAAAGTTGTGCTGCTAAATCAACATTTGTGGATGAAATTTGTCTTTATAACTCATGATTGTTGCATTCAGGTGAGTGAAAAAACAGCTATCTTTCATTTTGTTTTATTGTTTTTAATCTGCCCTCGCTACACGTCTTGCACAGTTTAGCAGATAGTGAACAGACTTGAATGAAGACAATGTAGAATGACTTGTGAGAGCCATGTTTATTGCTCCAAGTTCAAGATGATTTGTAAAACTGTAACACAAAGATATGTACAATCAGGACCATGTACACAAAATAAAAAGACAAGTCACATAAACTTTGGCTAACAGTGACTAGAAGTAGCTGAGACTCAGACTAACATTAAACATCTTTAGCATAGCTAGCGAAAATTAGCATAAAACCGCGATCTAATTAGCATATGAATATAACGCAAAATAAGTCATATTTGCATATCACAACTTAGACAATGAACTTACAGGCATATGCTCCCTTAAACTCAGGTGAAGATATTTTGCACAGAGCAGCAACTCCTGCTTATGTCTGGCTGCATGGCTGGCTCAAAGAAAACATGGCTGTCGTTTTACTTCTTTGCAAAAACAAAATGTAGTTCACAACGTGACCACTAGAAGGGGTTGTTTCACCATCAAACTCTTAAAGAGACAGCACACTCCCCGCCTGGTATAATGTATTATACCACCATTACACTTCATCTCTACGTAACAACAAAATAACATCTGAAATTGGTCTCAAATAAACTTTAGCAGTACCTTGTCTAGTAACCTTAACTTCAACTTTACGAACCCTATGACTAGGTAAAGTTTTAACAACAACAGCAAGGGGCCAGTCCATTCTTTTAGACTGTGGATCCTTAAGTAAAACAACATCTCCGACTTGAAGATTGTCCTTTTCTGTGTTCCATTTCCTTCTTGGCTGTAGTGTTGATAGATAGTCCATTTTCCATCGTTTCCAGAACGCATCTGCTAGTCCTTGAACTCTCTTCCAGTGTTTGTTGGACAAGTCGTGCATGTCAAAGTCCCCTGCAGGAGGAGCGAGAGAGTCTGTTTTTTGGGTTAGGAGCATAGATGGTGTGAGGACTGCAGGAGATTCTGGGTCTGAGGAGATTGGCACTAGTGGTCTCGAGTTCATAATAGCAGTGACTTCTGCCATTAGAGTGGTAAGCATTTCATGCGTTAAAGATGTTGTGTTTGTTTTTTGCAAAAGAGCATCTAGGATACGCCTTGCGATGCCTATCATCCTCTCCCACACTCCACCCATATGAGAAGAGTGGGGAGGATTGAATGTCCATGTGCACTTGTTGTCCTGCAAGTACATTTTGACATCAGGATCATCTGAGTTGAGGTTGAGCTCTTTACATGCACCTATGAAGTTTGTGCCCCTGTCTGATCTGAGCATTTTAACTGGACCTCTCAGTGCAGTGAAACGTCTGAGTGCATTAATAAAGCTTGCAGTTGTCATAGATTCAATTATTTCAATATGCACTGCTCTAGTACTGAGACAAGAAAAGATGAGAGCCCATCTTTTACTTTCTGCATGTCCTCCTCTAGTTTTGCGTGAGGTCACAGTCCATGGGCCAAAAACATCTAACCCTACACGTGTAAAAGGTGGTTCTGGGGTTAGTCTGTCTGAAGGCAGCTGGGACATTTGTTGTGTTTCTTGTTTGCCTCTTAGCTTTCTACAAGTGACGCATTTGTGTATGACACTAGACACAAGCCTTTTACCTCCGAGAAGCCATATTCCTGCTGATCTTACAGCACCTTCAGAAAAATGGCGCCCCTGGTGTGCAACTTGCTCATGATAATGTCTTATTAGAAGAATAGCGACATGGCTCTTTGGAATGATGAGAGGGTGCTTTTCTTCAAAACACAGCTCTGCTGAAGATGTGCGTCCACCGACTCTAATGAGTCCATTTTTGTCTAAAAATGGAGTTAGCTTTTTGAGTGGACTTTGCTTGGGGAGTTGTTCATTTTTTGAGAGACATTTTAGCTCTTTTGCAAAACAGTCTTGTTGCACAGCCTTTATGATTACTGTTGTTGCTTGCACACTGACATCACTGTTATTTGTGTCAGTTTGTGGATTTTTTGAAGTGGAAAATCTCTCAAATCTGTTAGCTCCAAGATTGACTTTCGTAACATTTGTGCTTAATGTGGTGACTACAGGACGGATTTCTTGGTCTGTGTCAGGTTGCACTAATTCAAAACTTGCCTGGGTAGAGTGGCTGTTGTTAGATTTTACCAGAAATGCAGGACCGGAAAACCAGTTTGTGTCTTTGAGTGCAGTGGCAGTGACTGGACGTGTCCCATGGTCTGCAGGGTTTTCCTCTGTGCAGATGAAATGCCACTGGTTTGGATGAGAAGACTTTCTGATTCTGGCTATCCTGTTAGACACATAAACATAGAAACGTCGTGAAGCATTATGAATATAGCCTAACACGATCCTGCTGTCTGTATGGAATGTCACTTTGTCAATGTCAATGTCTATTTCATCTTTAATAAAGTCTGCCATCTCCACCGCTAACACTGCAGCACACAGTTCAAGACGTGGGATGGTGTGCGCTGGACGAGGGGCGAGCTTAGTATTGCCCATGATGAAGCCTACATGAATGTCACCAGAAATAGAGACAGTTTTTAAGTAGGCTACTGCAGCGATGGCGGTGTTTGACGCATCTGAAAAAACGCACAGTTCTCTGTATTGTGTTTCTGTGGACAGCGAAACAGGGACATATGCTCTGGGAATTTGCAGTTGTTCCAGGTCTTTGATAGAATCTCTCCATGTTTTCCACTGCTCTTGTTTGTCAGCTGGAAGTTCAGAGTCCCAGTCATACTGCTCAGTTGATAGTTCTCGCATTATGTTTTTTCCTCCTAATGTAACTGGTGCAGTGAATCCAAGAGGGTCAAACAGGCTGTTAACTGTGGAGAGTATACCTCTTTTAGTCACAGGTTTTTCTTCTTGAGATACACTGAATGTGAAACAGTCTGACTCTAGGTTCCACAAGAGACCGAGACTTCTTTGTATGGGCAATGGATCTGCACTGAAATCTAAATCTTTCAGGTCTTTAGCTCTGTCTGATGGTGGGAATGCTTGCATGACATCATTACTGTTGGATGCCACCTTGTGTAGCCTGATGTTAGACTCGGCCAACATTTCTTGTGAGGTTTGCAAGATGTCTATTGCTATTTCAGCTGTGGGGAAAGATGCAAGCCCGTCATCAACGTAGAAGTTGCGAACGATCAACTCTTTTGCTGCTGCAGTGGAGTTTACAGCTTCAAGGGCTGCACGGCGGAGACAGTATATGGCTATGGCTGGCGAAGGACTGTTCCCAAACACATGCACTGTCATCCTGAACTCTCTGATGGGTTTCTGTGGGTCATTATCTTCAAACCACAAAAAACGCAAGAAGTCACGATGTTTCTCACTGACTGTAAAACAATAAAACATTTGTTGAACATCAGCCGTGACAGCGATTGGTTCTCTGCGGAAGCGGGTCAGGACTCCCAGCAGTGTATTGTTCATGTCAGGTCCACTGAGGAGTGTGTCATTTAGTGAGACACCTTCATATTTAGAGCTGGAGTCAAAGACTACTCTTATCTGATCTAACTTTTGTGGGTGATACACACCAAACATAGGTAAGTACCAGCACTCCTGGTTTTCTTTCAGGGGAGGGGCTGGCTCTGCTTGTCCTGCATCAAACATTTTTTGCATAAAGTCAATGAAATGCTTTTTCATTGTGGTTTTTTGTTCAGTGTGTATTGTAGCGACTGAAGTCTTTTCATAGCCTGTGGTTTGTTATTTGGGAGGCGGCACCGTGGTGATCGAAAAGGCAAGGGGGCGACCCATGTATTGCTACTGTCTTTGTACACATGTTGGTCTAGTGTTTCTAAGAAACATTTGTCGTCTATTGAAAGTGCAGGTTTGTCGTCATGCTGCGTTCTCTGAAATACCTCACTGCCAATATCATCTGCTTCTGGCTCAGGTGGGTACACAAAAGTGCTGAGGTTTGCAGTGTGAGAGATACTGCTTGGACCATCTTTTATCTGAATGACACTTTCACATGGGCTACAAAGAGTTGCACGTCCGCTTTGGAGAATGTTTGTTCTGTAAACATTGATGTTTTTTGTTTTGTGTTTTTTGTCAAGACACACCTCTCCCACAATGACCCATCCGAGGTCGAGACGCTGCGCGTATGGTTCGTTGCGGAGCCCATTGTGCTGTTCACGAACTTTGTGCACTTGAAGAATGTCTCTGCCAAGGAGGAGGAGGATGTCTGCATTTTTGTCAATAGCAGGTATTTTGTCTGCAACTGCTTTCAGATGTGGAAAGTGAACAGCTACCTCTGGAGATGGGATTTCTGTTCTGTCATCTGGTATCATGTCACATTCTAGAAGAGCAGGAAGTGAGATCTGCATAGTGCCATCTAGCGATTCAATAACAAAGTTGTTAGCAAGTCTTCCTGTGACTTCCATGACACCTGCACAAGTTTTTAGCGTGTATGGTTCTAATAGTCCTTTGACATCAAATATGTTGAAAAACTCTGTTTTTGCTAATGAGCGATTGCTTTGCTCGTCGAGGACTGCATACATTTTGACTGCTCTGTTTGGCTGGCCAGCAGGGAACACTTTAGCTAAGCAGATTTTAGAGCATGATCTCGGACTGTATGAATTTCCACATACCTCTGTACATTTAGACGTCACATCAATAGTACCTGTCTCTTTTGCTCCCCGCCATAATCTTCAGTGGCAGTAGGGCTCTCTAGTTTTAGTGGAATGGGTTCTGGATGCAGCGCTGTGGAATGATTTTCACTACCACACTCGACACATTTTATTTGTCTGGTACAAGCTTTTGCCATGTGGTGAACTGAGGTGCAACACTTAAAGCAAATGTTATTGTCTTTTAGAATGCTTTTTCTTTCTGCAAAGGACTTGCTTCTGAAAAGCCGACATTTTCTTAGCGGATGAGGCTTGTGGTGGAGAGGACACTCCTTTTCTGGATCAGTGTTGTCTTTGTCTGTTACTTTTTGATTTGTTCCTGTCATGTGTGACACTTCAGTTTTCCTCACTGAGACAGGCGTTTGGTATTTTGGCTTAAATGTCTTTTCTATTTTAATGTTTACTGTATTACAGCCTGTAACACATGCAAAGCTAGGGTCGTTACGGGTCTTAGCTTCTTCATTGATAAAGAGCACAAAGAATGAGAATGGTGGATATGGGATGCACTTTTCTTTTTTGTAGGTTGAAGCGACTCTGACCCACCTTTCCTGAAGATGATAGGGTAGTTTGGTAAGAATGGGGTTAACACCGTGTGCCGTGTCCAGATGTGAAAGCCCTGGAAGAAAGCCGTTTAGTCTGGCACCTTCTAGTTCAGTCAAAATGTCCCCCAGTTCTCTCAGACGTTGATTTTCTCCGTTTGATATTTTGGAAAATCCTCAATTTTCTTTAACAAAGCATGTTCTATGATTTCTGGTGCCCCATAACACTCTTCTAACCTCTGCCACACCATGTGAAGACCTGTTGTTGGGTTAGCTATGTAAGCGGCTCTGATGCGCTGGGCTTGTGTAGCAGACTGGGGACCAAGCCATTTGGCAAGCATGTCTAGCTCTTCTTGTGGTGACAAGTTCAGGCCCTGCACTGCATCTGAAAGGAGTATTTCCAAATCCAATAATTCTCTGGCTGGTCATCAAACTTAAGTAAACCTGAACTGACCATTTCTCTTCTCATTAGATACTTAGTTAGCCCGGTATTTTCTGAACTATAATCAAGTCTTGGGGCACTAGGTTGAAAATAGAGGGCTGGATCACTACTGATCTGCTTATCTGCGTAGGGTTTGTAGTTCATGTTATACTGTAATGGACTAGAACCTACTTGTGGCAGTGGTTGAAATCTTTGGCTTAAAGAGTAATCACTCAGCTGACTACAATTGTTTGTTTCATTGATATTTGTGTCAGGTGGCAACAGAGGTTGTTTACGTATTTCTGCTTGTTCTTGTACGTAGTCATGTGTTCTCTGCTCCGGGTCGAGGGGTGGCATGGTGCTTAGTTGAGGCCGCAGTTGGTGGTCTACATCTTCCTGCATAGATGACTCCCACGCTTGTGCCTCAGCTACAGCTGCTGCAACCTCTTTCTGTGACTTGAGTAGGTGCAGATCTGCATCAAGTTCAGCTTTCTTCTTTAGCTGTTCAGCTTGCTCTTTTAGGATTTCTACTTCTTTTTGTGCATATAACAATTGAGCTTTTGCAGCCTCTGCTTTGGCCCGTGCCCTGGCAGCGGCGACAGATGAACTGGTGGTACGTTGACTTGTTCTTGTCCCTCTGGACTGGGTTTCTAATACTTCTTCTGCAGCCTGGTCTTGCGGAGTTGCCATGGTAGATGCTGTGATATCTTCTTGATGGCGCTTGTAGGATGAATGCCTTTTTACTAATCTGCCCTCGCTACACGTCTTGCACAGTTTAGCAGATAGTGAACAGACTTGAATGAAGACAATGTAGAATGACTTGTGAGAGCCATGTTTATTGCTCCAAGTTCAAGATGATTTGTAAAACTGTAACACAAAGATATGTACAATCAGGACCATGTACACAAAATAAAAAGACAAGTCACATAAACTTTGGCTAACAGTGACTAGAAGTAGCTGAGACTAACATTAAACATCGTTAGCATAGCTAGCGAAAATTAGCATAAAACCGCGATCTAATTAGCATATGAATATAACGCAAAATAAGTCATATTTGCATATCACAACTTAGACAATGAACTTACAGGCATATGCTCCTTAAACTCAGGTGAAGATATTTTGCACAGAGCAGCAACTCCTGCTTATGTCTGGCTGCATGGCTGGCTCAAAGAAAACATGGCTGTCGTTTTACTTCTTTGCAAAAACAAAATGTAGTTCACAACGTGACCACTAGAAGGGGTTGTTTCACCATCAAACTCTTAAAGAGACAGCACAGTTTTTATCAAAGAAGCTTCCCCAGCCAAAGCTGGGGAAAGCGTATTTTTCTGCAGGCGACATGAGCAGAGCGATCAATAATCCCCCACTACAGAAGAAGCCAATATTAAAGGGCAAATGACAGTCATGTGTTTCCCATGTCTAAAAGTGAATAAAAGACCTTTCAACTGGCTACAAAAGAAATTAAATAGGCAATAACCAAACTGATTTTGACAGGCTAATGCTGCAGGAATGTTTGAGAATGGATGATTCATGGACAAAACCAAAGCACAAGAAAACAAAGCATAGTGTCTTAAAACCACCAAAGTCTATATTATGTTTCAAATTATGTTATGTATACAAGAAGACCAAATTAACCTTTTTGGAACACCAAAGAGTACATTTACAATGCTAAAAAATAACATCTCAATCTCACAAGAAAGCGTATCTATACCACAGCATAACAGGACATGTCACTAGCATATGATTAGCACAATTTCAGGCCTTTTATGCGTAAATATGACACTCGTTGTAGCCCCAGTTAATTTCTATGGTGGTTGTAAAGATGTGGTATTATTCATGAATATTAACAAAATTTCAATCCTAATCCTAATCTTAATTTACTCCAAGACCCAGCCCTAAACTTACCCATTTTAGTAACTTGAAGCCTAAACCAACCAATTGTGCAATGTACGCTGTAACATATAGTTAATCAGTAAAATGTAACCTATGGTCTCCTTGGTGAGCTGCTTGGAGTAAGGTTTACATTTACAAGTCTTACACAGTTTAACAATGCTTAGTTCCTCAATAATAGCCAGTATCACTGACTCTACTGTTTATTTAAATTTTAGTTCTGTATTTGTCAGAGGCTTCTTGCACTTCCTTCACTTCTCTAGAAGTAACACACCACATCGTTATCAAACATTTGTTTATAAATCGATAAAAGTTGTGCCAGACCAACTGAAGCTCCGCTGTTACTAACATGAAGTCAGGTAAAGACAACTTTAATTATTTTAATAGGCTACAGAAAATTAAGCCTTGTTTAAACTAAAATATGTCACGAACAAGCACTAGTTACTAAAGTTAAAAAAGAAAAAAGTTGCTTATGGATATCTTACATCTAGTGAAGTCTGAATGTGCTCATTGGTGATTTGGGAAACAGTCAAAGAGGGCAAACAGTCAGAAAGGGGGGCAAACCCAAGGCACTCTTCATACAATAAAAGCTTAGAAAGCCTTTATTGATCTGGTCTATTTCATTGTTAAAATATTATTTGTTTAAAAGCATGCGCTGATCTGTTTCCCACACATATCGGGTCACAACAGGCTTCTTCTTCACTTTTGTTGTAGATATAAATGTCAAAAACGTATAACAAGGTTACCACTCATAGCTCGAAAATATTTTTCAGGACATTTCCATTAAATTTGCAACAAATGTTTTACTAATATTTAGCCTGCTTTGCCAAGATTGTGTCAGCCCAGTAGTCCACATTTATGGCTATCAAAGTATAACACTGTAGTATGACCAGATCTCTCAAAATATGATTTTGGTTTGGAGTGACACAGGGAAAATTTGCAAAGCAGCGGCCCCTTTGACAGCCTCTTTAGTGAGGTTCATGAGCATCACAATTACAGTATTTGGCAGTGGTGCAGGGAGAAAAACATGAGCGAGGGGGTCCGGGGGTCCACCCCTGAGAAAAATTAAGTCAATTTTGGTGCATTCTGATGCATTTTACAAGTTTCCGTGGCTGAAGAAAATGAGAATACCTCAAGCTGTTAAATTATAATCAATCTTCTGTTGAACATGTTTTGCAAAAATATGTTTTCAATTAAAACATTTGGTTAAACAGCCAATTGAAAAACAGATAAATGAGAAATCCTGTTCAAATGGTTGTTAACATGCAGTATTTTGGTTTGGGGTGCTGAGATGTGAGGCAGGACATTTTCGATCGGTTTGCAGATTCTTTGTCTGTTAGCAGTTTTACATAGGACAAAGGCAGTTTTGTGTTTGTTTTTTTCAAATAGCTTACACAAAAGGCCTTTTAGAGTCAGATATGCACTTTACAAACCTTTAAACATTTTATGAATACATCTCAATAATTTTTCAGGAAAACATTTTATTTTCCATAACATTTGGCTGTTTTTCTCATTTTTGGTTGAAGCCTCATGACAACATTTTCTTTTGGTTTAACGGGTAAATCTTTTCCTACTCCAAGCCCCAGCTCTACACTGTGTTGAGCAGAGGGCTGAGTCAGAACAGACTTAGAATGATTTCCTGACAGAGGCAGGTTTATCCCTCAAATACATTTTTTAAAGAGAGTTTAATAATTATTTGAAACAAATGAGCTATTATGAAAAAATACATATTCTTGTATTAATTTATAATTACAAAATCAAACTTAAAAATGTCTTAAAAGAACCTCTGCTGTGAAACTACAAACCTTGGCCTTCAAAAATGTTTCTCAAGTCCGGTGAAACGCTACTGGTGACACCTGGTTTAGATGAACATTAGAAGCACATAAAATACAAAAAGAAGGCAGCGTGTTCTCCACTAGAAAAGTTACATAGTGTCTATTTAAATTGTAATGAACAATGTCTACATAATTAATTATTTTGTTTTTCAGAAGAGTTTGATTTGGTCATAATTGAGGAGGTGGTATGCCGTAGAAAATTTTCAGCCTAAAAAGTGCATCATGACTTAAAAAAGGTGGGAAAAAACTTTAGACAACAGTTTGATACATGCAAGCTCTATTTTGAGAGCCTCCTTGGTCAAAGGCAAGCTCTACTTTGACAGAATGTACATGTGGGCGTTAAAAGTTACGTTTTTTTTTATACAGAAGCAGCTGTTGAGACTGTGTTTCACTTCTCTGTACCAGTGCGAAGTGGAACATTACTGATAGAAGAGATGATAAAGGTTGAAGTTTTAGTAATGTGGAAAAATTTATCGACTTCAGTCTTTTTGGTTTGTGGGTTTGGTGGGTCAAAGTTATGATAGTTGTTGTAGAAGTATTTTCTGCTGTGTCCTCAATTAAAATTATCAGCTTAAGACAGTGTTCATCTGCACTTAGTAGTGCTTTACTCTGAAAAAAAAAGAGGAACTGGCTAAATATAGGTTTATTTGATGTAGTGCTCAAACAATTCAACATGCACTGTAGAAGATGAATGTAAAACTAAACCAGGGCACAAACCAGTATTAGTCAAACTTGCCCATATGTGAGGACTAAACCTGGCATGGAACGTCATACTGTGATGTCTGTATTGTATTACACAGTACATTACGGACAAAGTCACTAAAAACCCCTTAAAGCACCAAAAGGACATGTGGAGTACCTCACACTTTTCTTAAATTTGTCAGTTATCTCATAAAAATATATTATCTTTTTGAAGGAAAAAAGAAAAAAAAAAGAAAGAAGAAAGCAGATGTAACCCTCTCAGTGACAATCAATGAATGGCTCAGTGTTCAAATGCTCCTTTGACTATAAGATAAATGAAAAAAATATAAAAAAAAAAAATCAATATGACTTTTAAATATGCTTTGCCCGTTTTAAAGTTGTTTTAAGTGCCAAAAACTGTCAATTGTAAAAAAAATAAATAAATCATTTTAAAATTCCACCAAACTAGTCATTTTGACCCTAGTGTCCCCAGATTTACATTTGCTTAGGTTTACCATAGAAATTAGGCAGAAATAATTTTCCCCCGAGGCCAAAACTATAATTGAATTTGAATATGAATTATTTATTTTATTAAACAGCGCCTTTCTAGAGACTCTCAATGACACTTCACAAAGGATTAAGGTAGAATTTTAAACAATTTTAGTGAAAAAAGCTGGTGCCTAAAGGAGTTTAAGCAGCAGAACACTAAGGTCAACTGTAAATGAGCTCTATTTATATTAGGAGGCTTGATGTCTTGCCCATGGGCTCAATGACAATTCGCTCAAGCTAACCCAACCCAAGTCTGATCGTCCTGCTCTGGATAGCTTCTGAGATCTGATGGGATTAGGCTTTGACAAGCAGGTAATGGATCTATTCATTATTCCATTCAGTGTTATTCATACATATATATCCATAGAAAGGAAACATTTTTACTTAAGACCTGGTCATGGGTTCCAGTTGTCAATCGTCTCAAGGAACATCATTACTTGAATTACAGTAGATGATGATCTGCTTTATAAAATGAGGTTAGATGAATTTGTGACAGCTTGTTCTGACTGTGAATGTCTATCTTTTCAGGTGTGTTGGTTGGAGGCTGGCTGCTCCTGCTGGTGGTGGCTCTTCTTTGTGTCACAGTTTGGGCTGAGTTTGACTCCAGACTGGATCAACACTGGGACCTGTGGAAGAAGACCTATCAAAAGAAGTACCAGGATGAAGTGTGTGGATACAAGCAATTTGCTTTGCATGTTACTTATTATAACCCAATAGTTATAGGTTAAATGTACTCAGATATCTATAGATGAAGATAATAAAAAAGTGCTCTTTTAGGCAATAGTAGGAAGTGTTGTAGGGCCCTCAACCTTTAGAGAAACTCAATCAATTTCCCTTTACGGTCCTCTGTTATCAAAACATTCATTTTCTATTGCTTGTTGGTCACATGTGACTGGAGCCTATCCCAGTGACTTTGGGCCTTAGATGGTAGAATACTCTGGGCAGTTGCCAACTTGTATTTTCTCAAGAATATTAGCAATTATGAGAACAGGGAGGACACACAATTTATACTGGCTTACCAATTGTCTTTATGAGCTGATTTTCATGTTCAAAATATTACAATGCATAAACATTGTGGTATCAGTACTTATATTCAAAAGAGTTTATGTCCCTTTATGATAGATCCATACTTGTGATTTAATTATCACTGTAAGCAAAGAAGTTAAATGAAAGATTCAAATAGGCCATTTAAAATCTTAATAAAAGAATCTTTCACCTCTGCCTCTTGTGTTTAGGCGGAGGAGATGGCCCGCAGAGCATTGTGGGAGAAAAAGCTGATGCAGGTCAACATTCACAACCTGGAGGAGTCTATGGGCCTTAATACCTACACTCAAGGCATCAACCATCTGTCTGATCTGGTAACTCACTGTTATTTTAACTGGTGCATTTCCAGAAGCAAATCCGTTTTGTTACAACTTGTGGCAGTTCTTAATGTTGGTGACTTAAAGATGCATTGCATAAGTTAAAATGTTCAGAGTTGCTGTATATCGATTGGCAATTGACCTTTCGCCAAGCCCCACCTCGAAACAGCCATTGTCCAAAAAAAACACACATGAGCAACTGTTACTATGTAAATAGGGCTCATTGAATCTTGAGATCCAAGCAAGATGTTGAAGCGCTGCTGCGCCTACGGTTTATGTAAATCAGACAGTAGCTACAACGATAGATTGACTGGAGGAGTTGTGTTGTGCCAAAACTACACTTAGTTTGCCAGAAAACGTCTTAAAAGAGGTAAAAAGTTTATCTTCCCAACATGGTGAGGCACGAGGAAAGTCCACCAAACTACTTTGTGGTGGACTAGTAGCTTGATTTTTATTGACGTTATTTTAATAAAGTAAATAAACATGTGTTTTTTTCATGTGCATATATAGACCAAAGAGGAACTGCAACAAATGCATGCCCCTCTCAAGCTTCCAAAAGACTTTCAGATGAAACCTACCCCTCTAAACGCCTCAGTAAAGGATGTGCCAGACACTGTGGATTGGAGAGATGCTGGATTAGTGACCAAGGTTAAAGATCAGGTAAGAAACACATTGCAATTATACAAACAGACTGCCGTATGTCACTCTAATGTAAGGCTGGGTAATTTCGAAAAAAGTAAACTAATTTTTGCTTCCCTAAAAATTTTATTTTAAATTTTCTACGTCAGTTTAGATGTTTTGCTCACTTAACTAATGCATTCTGAGACAATGTGTTTTAAGTATTTTTCACAGCTGTTAGAAGTGAGACATGTCAGTATGCTAATGGTAGTAGTTAGCCACAATGCTAACATCAACAACAACAACAGAAAAAAATCATAGATTTTGGTGAACAAACGGGACATTATTCATTTTCACATGAATAGATACAATAACAAGATATTTGTGCTGGGGGAAGTTATTTTATAATGTTTTCCCTTTAAAGTTTAATTGTGAGATAAATGTGACATTTTCTCAAATAACCATTGGAAAAATATAAACATAAAGAAAACAAGTGAAACAGTGCCTGAAATAAATATATATATTTTTTGTGTATTTTTATTTTGTCCTATTGCAAATGTAACAAGCATTTTTCTTTTTTAAAAAGTACACTTAGAACAAAACATACTGTTCTATTGGCAAATAACTTTGTAAGACAGTACAAACCCACATTCAGATAAATATTATTTAATGCAGCAGTTTACCCTTAAACTGTTATTTCCAGTTTCATCAAGCTTTTTGATTTGATTGCTGAACAAATTCAACCTTATAGATAAACTTGCCTTGTCTGTTTGATTTATTCATATTTTAGTCATAAATATACAAGTTTGAAATCTTAATTCAATGCAATATTCATTTTTATTCGAATTTTTGTCATAAAAATGTTATGTTGGATATGAATCAGATTTCATTGGTCGTACTCGATACTTATCATGACTAAAAATAATACTGAATTGATTTGAGATCAATATTTTATATATAAAAAAAAAGGTAAATCTATGACTAAAGTTTTAAGAAGATGCACAGCTGGCAAAATAATTTATTAATCAATAATATGATATGACTATAATTTTCTTGAAAAAATGTCTGGTTATGGACTCTCCTAAAGAAAAAAATAGCAATAACTACTTTAAGTCAAGACAGATCAAAAAGTCTTCGTAACTAATAAGAATTAAAAAAAAAAAAGTGTCATATTTTAGACATTTAAAATTGGACTTCAGTATTTTTTTAAAATCCTGCATAAGGCTCTGGATATAGTACTCAACATAGCATTTTAACATATCTTGAATTCATGATATTATTTGCTCAGCTTCACTCCAAAGATACAATAAGACAACACATAGCGTTTTGTCTTTTAGGGCAGCTGTGGATCGTGCTGGTCCTTCAGTACTGTGGGAGCACTGGAGGGTCTGTGGGCTAAAACCACAGGGGAGCTGGTGGACCTCAGCCCTCAGAACCTGGTGGACTGTTCCAGGAAATATGGACCCAGAGGATGTGATGGTGGCTGGATGCACAACGCTCTTCAGTATGTCATTGAGAACCAGGGCATTAATTCTGAAAAGTCTTACCGCTATAAGGGCAAGGTAAATATTACTGAGAGTCTAAAGAATACATATGCTAACTTTTATAGTTTCACAAAAGTTTATGAACAAAAACAAGGCAGACTTTTCCCTCATGAGGTAGATGGCTGTCCCCGTTTTTGTCCACAAAAAAAAAAAACTAATCGAGAAATGCTAAACAAAAAAAAAACTCTTACATTTAGTTAAATCAGCCATTCTGGGATGAAAAATGCCCCCAAAGACATTTACAACATTTACTGTGCTTAAACAATGGCTTATAGTTATTTACCAGTGTTACCGTAAAATATCTACAAGTTGGGATCCCACAATGGTCACAAACTACTGTACTTAAAATCACTTTTAATGTACTAATGTAACGTATATATATATACACACACACATATACACACACACACATATATATATATATATATATATATATATATATATATATATATATATATATATATATATATATATTTTTTTTTTTTTTTTTTTTTTTTTAAACACTACTACTGTAGCAAATTTCATCGTTATTTTAACAGCAATTGCTTACAGTGCAACTTAAAGCTGGGCAATACTTAAGAAAGTCAGAAAATTGTTCATTTTGCAATTTTAGTTTTAAGAACAAAAAACGAACGTGAAACGGAAAATGAAACATTATGCATTAAACATACAAATGACAGAAAAGAAAAAAATATTCAGAAGAAGAATATTCAGATTTCACTTACTAGTACTGAAATCCTGTGCTCTGGAGAAAGTGTCCTTCCTGGCTTATCGTTTCCCGGGGGATATTTCATCGTGTCCTGGTGTATAGAGTCAATCATAGAAATCCTTCAAACTGTTTCTGTCTTCAAATTGCTTGTTGTCCTCTCTTTTAGGAAGGCACCTGTCGCTATAACCCCAAGTACAAAGCAGCTAACTGTTCTTCATACCATTTTGTGGACAACAATGAGAACTCTCTGAAACTGGCAGCTGCTGCTATCGGCCCAATTGCAATAACCATTGATGCCACTTACATTGATAACTACAAATCTGGTGAGTACATTTCCTTTGTAAGATTCCTTCCAGTGTTTTATATGTAAAGTCAAATATAAAGTCATCACACAGATAAACATTTTGTAAAATTCCAACCTTTTTTTTTTTTTTTTCAATTTAAGGTGTGTACAACAATCCGAACTGTACAAAGCGGACAAATCATGCAGTGCTGCTCGTAGGTTATGGCACAGATGACAAAAGAGGATTAGACTACTGGCTCATCAAAAACAGGTCAGATCAAAATGTCTCTCTGTTGTTTTATGTATGTTTATGTTTAATTTCTATCAATCATCAATCAAAGATTCAGTTTGTAGAAAATAACTTTCTTTTTCTGTTAAACTTGCAGCTGGGGAAAACGATGGGGTGAAAAAGGCTACATCAGAGTGGCACGTAACCAGGATCAGATGTGTGGTATTTCAACGTATGCAGTCTATCCTCTGTAAACATCACACTTAGCAATGTATAGATGATTGGAATGATAACGTTCTTACAATAATTCTACAATTTTGGCCTTCGGTCAACCTTCTGCTTCAGTTGTGCTTCATTATTCAGTCCTCAATGACAAAAGCTACGCAAATATGTAATGATTTACTGTATAATTGTCTGTTTGTTGATTAGCCTATTGCTGGATTTCACTCATGTGGGGGCAGAAAGTTCAAAAGACAATGAATGACAGTGAGTATTTTAAGTTTTGGACTGGCACAAATGTGTTATGTGTATGAACCCTGCAGTTGGAAAAGGGTTAGGGACTTTTCATCTAATTTGAAGGATTTTGAGAAAAAGGTATTATACAGTATATTGTGACGCAGACGTCCTACAACACTGCAAGTCAAATGAAAGCACGCTGGGGCTGGGCTGATTCTAGTCTGAAAATACCAGTGGATAGTTCTTTCTGGCCCTTTATTTCCCTTGAAGAACTACCTGAAATGCTGTAAATCAATTAATAGATAAGTAAGCAAAACATGTGGATTGCTGTAAAAAAAAAAAAAAAGTATGTTTTTTTTGTTTGTTTATTTTCAATATGGTAAAAATTGGAAGCACCTTTATCCTTAATAAAACATGAATAAAGAATAAATTCATCATGAACAGATACTGAGATAATGGGATGCTTGATCAATTGTTGAATATTTCATGCTTTGCTAAGTCTAGTTTCATTATTTGTATGTGTATTTGTTTTTTGTTTTTGTTTTAATAAAAAAATATATCTGGGATAACGTTTAGCGTAGGTTTGTATTTTGTTTTATGTGTCATTTTTTTCCACATTTTCTTTCTTGCTTTATTTACATTCTTTATTATAACACCAGCATTTTTAGGTTACAGACAACAGGCCAACGCCTGAAAAATACTCAAGACACACGACATGCAATTGGTTGTAAATACAAAATGACCGTTTTGTTCTTGGTTTTTGCAAATGTATTAAAATGGTTTCATTCTTACACTGTTATTAGTGCTCTGGCGTCAAGAAGATCGACTCCCATGCAGCCCTGGGCCTTTCTATGTGGAGTCTGCACATTCTCCCAGTGTCTGCATGGGTTTCCTCCAGGTGCTCCGGTGTCCTCTACCATGAAAAGCACCTTCCCTCTCCACTCCCCCAGAACTAAATATAAAAATTAGCTAAAGCTTGAATCTGATACAAACATCTCATTGCCATTGTGCTTAATGTAATTGTTAATGTACAAATAAACCATCAATTTGAACATTTAGCCTTTGACAAGTGATTCTTAGTCCAGTGCATTGGTGCGAAAAAATGTATGGGTCTCATTCAAGAATATTTTCATAGAAAAGTACTCAACTTACCCTTTAAGAATGTACTGAGAAAACTATACGCTGAAATAATGATACATTCGCAGCGAGGAGAATTCATTCGCATCTATGTTGAGAGCTCGATGAATGCCCTAGTTTGCTTAGAGGGGAAGTTTGTGCAGGAACAATAAATTTTCATGCCTTTGCCACCCAAAAAAGGTTCAGGTTAAGGTACAGTACACTATGTCCCCTTAGGGAAATTTGTCCTCTGCATTTGACTCATTCTTCAAAGCCTCTGGGGCATTTCAGGCTTGATCAGGATTACCATAGCTGGAGGATTTTACCTTTAACGCATGTTTTCCTTGGTGGGAGAAACCGGAGAGAATTTCCAACCAGACATAGGGAGAAACATGCAAACTCAACAGAGAAAGCCCTGGACTGTGCGGGAGTCGAACCCGCAACCTTCTTGCTGTGAGGTCAGAGTGCCAATCAAACCAGCTCATGGGGTTGATTCACTTCTGAAACTGGTGAGTAATAAAAAAAAATCAATTTATCAATCTTAGTCCCAAAAGTGTAGACTGAAATAGACTCCTCTTTTCACCATTTTTCTAGCTTTAAATTTCTTGACTTTTTTCTCAACCCATCTTTTCAACAGTTTTTGTTAACACTTGGCCTACAAAAACAAACAAAACAAATCCTGTACTGATAAATCTGATAAAATATGAAAGAAGAGAATAGAAAGCGCTTACTAATCCTTGACTCAACCATTTCTTTTGTATTAAGTCACTATGTAGCCTTACTCGACCCTTATTTATTTAGGTGTGTGTGTACTCTTTCTGACAGGCTCTGGATTGTCTTGCCTATGACCATTACCTTTCACCTGCAGCTTTACTTGGATCAGTGATAATCCACTATCACAAACCACACACACCGCATCACGTGACCCACCTTGACTTCGATATATATACTGCTACATTCTAAGAAGTCTGATTACAGGACTTCTGCAAGCATGAATCCAGCAAGAGCAGGTAAGCATGTCTCTAATGATGCATTTTTTATAAACTTGCTGAATTTATGATCTGTGCAGGTGTTCTGGTTGGAGGTTGGCTGCTGCTGGCTGTTTTTTGTGCCACAGTTTGGGCTGAGTTTGACTTCAATCTGGACATACACTGGGATCGCTGGAAGAGGACTCACAAGAAGAAATATCAAAATGAGGTTTGTGGCAAAATACTAAAATACAAGCAATATTTTATGTAATTTTAGATATTTTAGTTTTATGTATATGCAAAATATCCTTATAAGCCGTGGTGGAAAATACAAAAGGTGCACTGTGTAGCTTTTTGAAGGTGAAAAGTCAACTTTACAATTCAATAGGAATAGAAAGTAGAAACAGTAAGATAAATAAAACATACAAGAAGAGGCTGTCCTATCTCTCGCTACAGAAGCACCTCTCAGTACAGACCGGATGTCCAATAAAGTCATCTCTCACACGTGGCTATGCAACCTAACCCTAACATTTATTACCCACATATGGGTAAGGTTAGGGTTAGAATTGGGGCTGGGGTTAGGATATGCGGTCTGATTAAGTAATAGGTGGAAAGTAGACAGTTGCCAAATATGGGCATCCGCTCTGTACAGAGAGCTGTCCCGCCCACCTCTCCCAACAGGTGAAGTCTGACTCTGCATGTAAGAGGTCTGCAGCATCTCTCAATTTAAATGATATTAGAAGTAAGACTATTACCAATGGATACTATAAATCTGTTATTTAGACCTACTTTTCCATTCTAGAGAATATTCATGGCCAAACCGCCAAAAACCAATAAATCTAAGAGAAATCAAATTAATTTATTCTTGTATAGCTCAAAGTAGTCTCTGAGGACTTCCCAAGATTGTCAATTTAGCAAACATCAATGGTAGAAAATAAAGCAATGAACATTCAGAAATAGTGATTGAGGAAAGCAAGTCAAAGCAGATTATGAATACCGTATACAAGCAAATGCATAATAGTCCAAAGCATGCCCTGTCCTTAGACCCTCCTTCCCGGCAAGGAAAAACTCAAAAAAATAATCGACATGGAAAAGGAGAAACCTCGAGAAACACAGTGAAGACGATCCTGGAGAAGATATACAATCCTAGAGAGGGAAATGGGGCAGGGGTCTAGGAGGAGGAAAGGGTCTGGGTCCTTAACATTACAGGGCATCTTGTCACTGGAACAGCAGCTTCTGAAACCTTGATAGACTTGTGTACCACTTTGAATTGAGTTCTACACATGATCAATCTGGATAGACTTCCAAAAAGTCTCGTCATCATCGCCAACATCTGAAGCTGATTAGTTGAAGCAAGATAAAAAGCAGATAAATCAAGTTTTTGTTAAAAGTGTTTTAACAAAAACTTGATTTTGCGGTAGGGGTTGGGCCAGATGGATTCTCAAGAGTTTATGAACTCACAGATATAACAAGAATCCAGCTGGCAGAGTGAGGCTACAATTTTATTAAGTTTTTATCTTCAAAGTATAGCTGACACAGTTTTTATATGTCTGTGTTTAGGTGGAGGAGATGGGCCGCAGAGCATTGTGGGAGAAAAACCTTATACAAGTCAACATCCACAACCTTGAGGCGTCCATGGGTATTCACACGTACACTAGGGGCATCAACCACCTGTCTGACCTGGTAAATCACTTCTGCTTCATTTGGTTTGTCATAGCTGTGTTGGATAACTTTATATTTGCTTTGTACCCATAGACTAAGGAAGAAATAATGAAGATATACACCCCTCTGAAACTTCCTGAAAACCTGAAGCTCCCACGACCGGCCCTTCTCAAGGACACAAACGAGGCGATACCTGACACTGTGGACTGGAGAAAAGATGGTTTGGTGACTAGTGTCAAAAATCAGGTAAGTGGACCACTATTTAATTTAAAATGAGAGTAAAAAAATCCAGTTTTATTAATTGGACAATTGATTTTGCAGGGAAACTGTGGATCATGCTGGGCCTTCAGTGCTGCAGGGGCCCTCGAGGGTCTGTTAGCTAAGACCACAAAGAGGCTGGAGAGTCTCAGCCCCCAGAACCTCGTGGACTGCTCATCGGATTATGGAAACTGTGGATGTAATGGTGGATTGCCTCATCAAGCCTTCGAGTACGTCATCGAGAATGGAGGCATTGATTCTCTAGCTTCGTACCCTTATGAAGCCAAGGTATAGGCTCATGATGCTAACAAGAAAAAAGGTTCAGCCATTTGGGTTAGACTTTAGTAAGATTGATGGATCTTACTTGTCACTTTCAGGTTGAATCTTGCCAATACAGCTCTACATACCGGGCAGCTAACTGTTCAACGTACTACTCTGTGAACAAGGATGAAGTGAGTCTGAAGTTTGCTTCTGCGTATGTTGGGCCAATCTCTATTGCCATTGACGCAAGCGACATTAGTCAGTACACATCTGGTAAGTTGTGTTTGCTTAATGTATTTCAGCTTAAGTGTTAGTGTTTGCTCATTGGTATGTGCCCCGTTATGACCTCTTAAAGTGCATTAATAACTGTGACAAGTGTGTACAGTGCATATATTAAAAACATTTTCTATTGTATTCATGGAACTGTTCATTGCTGCGATTAATGAGTAGCTTTACCCTAAATGCTCTGTGAGTTTTTGGCTGTGATAGAATGTTGTTACCTCTTTAAAAACATAACCAGAGTTTTCCTTCGTTCACCAATGATGTAATCCTGCTTTTTATATTTGCAAAGCTCAAAATGACTAATTCCAACTATGTCATTGTGCAGCATTTTTAACATAAACAGCCATTTTAGAATTGATTTATACTAGTTGGGTTTTTGTCTTTCTTGTTTTGAGCTATCAATTTCTGCTTTTGGTCACTTAAGATTTGAAAGTCTCCAGTATATATATATTTTTAGCTATCAAGCAGTTTAAACAAGGCGATAAAATTACACAATTTTAATGCTGAAATCATTCGAATGATTCTTTAGAAATTGTGTGTAAAGATTAATAACACAGTGGAGCACTTTCTCTATTATCACAATAGCACTGGAAAAATCCAGTATATCATTTGTTGAAACATTATTATCGTGTAAAAAATGTACATAACATAGACTCTCTACAATGCCTCTAACAGCATCATGCAACGTCATACTAATATCCTTAAGTTTGAAGCTTAAGAATTGTAGGGCGTTGTTCAGTACCATAATGTTGGACTTTTTTCAAATGGCTAAATGTGGTCAACGTAGCAATGTTGTCTGGCCTATTATATTAAAATGGGCCATGAGCCAAACCACATTATAGAGAAGCCTGTTGAACACTGCTTCTGGCAGACTGTGAGCAGAGGTGAATCTGCAACAACATAGCATTGAATAATAATGACTGACGCATCATGGTAAAGTGAACCCTGATGGGTCAGTGGTTCGCAAAGCATTTAAAGTCAACTGAGTCAGATAGTGTAATTATACTGATATTTATAACTATACTTCTGGTTTATTTCTGGTTCACACCTGAACCAGATAGTTTAAATTTATAGGCTTAGCTTAGTTTAGCTGCTTCGCCACAAGTCTTATTATTGACCAATAATCTCAAACCTTTAAACCTTTTTTTGTGACAAAGCAATTGTGTTCTCTTTACTTGCTTACTTACTTCTATGAGAAGGTATTTGTATGATTTCGAGTTGTTTGTGGATGCTGAATCTAAAAAAAAATATTTCGGTCTTCGGACCAAAAACCTTAAAAATCGGACCCACTGGAAAATATAATTGAAAAGCCCTGCCGTAATGTATTCCTGATTGTAGGGACGCTAAATGTACTCTAGACGCACCAATGAAAAGAGTTCTGTGAATATATTTTGTGTACATATCACACTTCTATGATTATTAGTACTGTTTACGCAGTCAATAAATCAGGTCTATAGGATTATAGTGATGAAGACTAAACATTAGGGTAAGGTTAAACAAATAGATCAGAATAAATCTCCAGGAAATGCTAACCTGACGCATCACTATTCATTTCATGGAAACTGTCTGACATCACAGGCGGGGACTTTATTGCTTTAACCAACCGCTGTAATGTGGCCAAGCAAGGAAGTAGAACAGTAGAACATTGTGTGTAATGTACAAAATCAAATATTGGCTTAATATTTGACACGAGATCAACGGTCGAGAAGATACAGTCGCTATTTCCCTTTGGCTTTTGGCCAACACACAGCTTCATTCTCTCTGTTCACTGATTGGCTGATTGTACTTCCTGGTTTTCGAGAACCATCTGCACTTCTGTGATGCCTGACCTAGCAGCTGGAGTGGAATGAAAGTGACTGAAGGAATTGGGTGGTGCCAGGCTGGCTCCTACTGACTGACCATTATTTTTTAAATTCATTTTTTGTTTCCAGGTGTCTACTACAATCCTTTATGTGGACAGGAGCTGAACCATGCAGTGCTTCTGGTCGGCTATGGCACTGATGACACCACTGGACTAGACTATTGGCTGGTCAAAAACAGGTCAGATACTTCCACAGTATTTGGAAATAATTCAGTCAAAATCTATTTACTTCTGGCATTTATGTGTAATGTAAGGAGTTTAACAATTACTGTTCAGTGTTTTTTTTATTGTTAGTTGGAAATATAATTCTCTATTCACATTTTATTTATTTTTATGTTATTTATTTTTGTAGTTGGGGAGAATCATGGGGAGAAAACGGCTACATCCGGATGGCTCGCAACAAGAATCAAATGTGTGGCATCTCACTGTACTCAGTCTTTCCTGAGTAAACACCACAACAGAATCACTGATCAGTATGTTCCCATCTGCTCAGAAGTATTTGTCTGAGTCGCACTGACAGATAATATCTTAGTTCATACCTTTGTACGAGGCTTTTAAAGGCCGATTTTACACTCATTTTTATTCAGTTTATGTTGTTTTCTCATTATGAAACATGACTAGAGTTTTCATTGACACATTTAACTTAAATCTTTTAGACTCTTCTTCTCTGAGACTAAAGACACCCTGTTACACCTTGTGATGTCATTGAGTGGTAAAAAAGCTCTATGTTTTCTTAAGCTTCACATTATTTGAACCTCATGTCTAATTTGCCTTTGCAACTGTTGTTTTAGCCTCATATAAAGTCCTTCGTTAACACTTTATAATAACTACATCTTGATTAGCGTTAACCAATTCTTAATAGAGCATGAACAAATAAGACTAAAAAGTTTATTAAGGCTAAGTAACAACTTTATTACTACAAGCCCTAACCTGCAACCCTAAATTCTTACCGTAACTCCTTAAGTGAGCTGTTACTCAGCCTTAATAAACTTTTTCATCTATTATTTGATGTTTTGTTCATGAATTTGTAGCTTTATTCATGCTTTAGTAAAGCTAAATAAGGTGTAGTGCTTATAAAGTGGTACCAGCTTTTTTTGCAATCTCAACTGAACAAAAGGAGGAAAAAAAAAAAAGCTTAACGACATCACAAGGTGGGGCAGAGCGTTTTGAGCTTTTGAGTTGTAAAAAGCAAGATTATTCAGATGTTGGCGAATAAAATAGAACACAACTTTTACTATGATTTTGATGGTAACAACATTGATACTGAATGCACGTTTTTAACCATTCTTGCTTTATTCAGAACTAAAACAGCATTTACAACTGACTCTTTTGATTTTTTTGAAATTTTTAATAAAGACAGGCATTACATTTTCTAGGTGCTTTTTATAGTTTGTTTGGTGTCCTACTGTTAAGCATACTACAATTTAATACACAAAGCAGCTGTGGGACCAAGTCACTGTTTTGCAAGTCTCAATTAGGTCCAAAATAAGTTCCAAGTCAAAGAAAAACAAGTCCAAGTCAAGTTCCAAGTCTTTAAGTCCATCTAATCTTGTGTTTCTACAATTTCAAGTGGAGAAGCGTCAAGTCGTCTCAAGTCACTGATCTTCAAGTCCAAGTCAGTTCCCAAGTCTTAGTCCATTTTATCAAGTCAAGTCTCAAGTAATCAAGATAGTGACTCAAGTCCAAGTCATGACTTGCAAGTCCACACCTCTAACACAAAGACCTAGTTAGACCCGGTAGTAGCTAAAACATCTTTTAACATTTCATTCATGTTTTGAATACTAATACACTGTTTCATGTGCTATTAAATGTTTGCACCTCTTATTAGTTCTTCAGAGGTAACACAGCATTTACCTGTTTAGTTATATTTCACAATTTTATTATTATTTTTTTTTTAACTCTGATTGCTTTTTGGGATTTTTGCCAAAATCTTGGTTGTTCTGAAAGTCTGTTAGCTCTGGTCAAAGGCTTTACCAAAAGCAGGACATAATTAAGGGACTTGTACAGTACAGTTTAAACAAAAGCAAAACAGCATTTTCATCCCAATAAAATCTCAAACTTTTAATGAGCCTATTTGAATCCTTTAGACATAAATATATTGCTTGAAAACTTTTTATTATCAAAAATATGTCAAAGACTGACCCCTAGTGGACAAGCTGCAGAACAGAAGTATTTAAGTATTTAAATTTAAGGAAGACAGGCTTGGTGAGCAGTCAGTTTAAGCATTCATTTGGGCATAAAAAAAAAAGCTAATCACATGGCCTGCACAGTAAACACTGTTTAACATGTTTGTTTCAGTGGCTCAGTACTTGACTTGGACTTGTTTCTCTTTGTCTTAAGACTTGAAGCCAAACTTGCGACTTGCAAAACAAAGACTCAAAGCTTATTGTCAAGAGTCTGAGTCACCACCTGAAATCACCTAATATTAAAAATATCACGTGATTTCTTTCAGTGACTAGACCCATTCACTATTTGTATTAACACTTAAATGGGTTTTGAACAGTAATAGTTTTCGCTTCCTTGCATCTGTATTAAATATAATTAAAAATAATGAACTGAACTTATGATTCTGCAGAAATACAATTTGTGTTGGAGAAGTTACTGGCGTCAATATTTACTTTAAGGGTGTGTTGTTCTTGTTCTTGTTCCACGTTTTGTCATTTTGCAGAACAGAAAACAACAAGTAATTAAATACACATTGTTTAAATGTTTTTAGATAAGTAATCTATTGAAAATGAACAAGATAAAAAAAAAAGTTCCTGTTAGTACAATGTCATTGACATGTGGCCAAACATGAAAGCCGTTAAAGGGAAAGCAGGCGGTGATTTCTGTTAGTGACTAGACAAAAATAAAGATTAAATGAAATACCAAAATTATATATAGTCTAGTCTTATAGCCGAATATAATATAATATAAAATTGACCAATATAATGTTGATGAGATAAGAGAAAAATAAACTGGTTGGTAAGTTTGTTATTCACTGGCAAAGATTTTTTGAAGCTGTTTCTCTGTTCTTAATAAACTTTATTAACACAAGAACTCGCTGCTTCAAATCAACAGTACACAAGCACTCATTTTAGAGATTCAAATAGTCACAGAAAAACCCTGAATTATGTATTGTTTTCTAATTGTATTTATTTTGCATGAGCTATCTGTTATGCTGTTATACACCAGTCCCTAACCCCTGTCTATTATTTGTTGAAAAAATAAAATAAAATAAAATAAATAATATTCATAATCATAATAATTACGTTGCCATAAAAAAAAATTAAGCTCTTTTCACCAATATTGAGCGTTTTTGCCTACAACCATCCTAAACTTCTCCTGGCTGATATTAAACATTTAGATTCCTTCCTGACACGACTTTTTCCTAACTTTACTTATCACCGTAATCTTTTCCCTCATCGTTCCTCCAGACCCGACTACATTTACATTTATTACCTTTACCGATCCACGAACTTCACCTGTTCACTTCCGCATCTTTGCCGCCGCACGTTGCCAAATGTGCGTCACGTCACCAGGCTGTGATTGCAAACAGAAAGCGCGACCATGTGACAACGAGCGGCTTCGTTAAAAGAGGAACTTCCCGGGTTTCGTTTACTCTGCAGACATGAGTGCGACACGGACAGGTAAGAACACTGACTTTTAGCTTATTTATAGGCTACTTGTTGTTTAGAAGCTAGAATGCACGTGTGGCAGAAAAAACATGAATATGCTATTATAAGAATCTTGTAGTGGTGCTGGATGTTCCGCACTCCTATTATGCTCTTCGGTTAACAGTGTTGGGACGTCTATCATTCAAAGTAAGAGAAACAGCGGACAATTTTTTTTTATTTCCAAATTGACATACCAGCTTAATAATAGTTAAAACACCTAAGCCAATATTAGGTTTTCTAAGTACCATCGCATTAAACTGGTTCTTTAAGAGTGACATTCACAGTCAAATTAGATTAAAACAAAACTTTTCTGCCCACACATGATCACTCAAACATGCAGTAATTATTCCAAGTACAACCAGAGATGATGAGGAACAAGTGCCAGCCAAAGATATACTGTGTATTTCTTGGCTTGTCTGTTTGTCCTCTGACTTCCTGTGTGTGCAGGTGTGTTGCTGCTGGCTCTTCTCTGTGCCACAGTTTGGGCTGAGTTTGACTCCAGCTGGATCAACACTGGAACTTGTGGAAGAAGACTTTCCAAAAGACTTACCAGAATGAGGTGTGTAGAGTAGGTCATGTATGTGCACCGACCGGTCTGCAGAAGAAGAAGACGTGTGACAGAACACTTTGTGTCAGAGATAAAACAAGAATGAGTAGGAGTGGGGAATGATCAGATAGTGCTTCTGTCTTCACTTAGCAGTTATTATTTTCAACATTTCACTTTTTATGTAATGTTTTATATAATGTTTCAATACAATTTTAATATAATGATAAATTAAGATTTAATAATAAATCAATACTGATTGATACTAATTGTAAGAAATATGGTTAAAGAAAGTTTTCCATGGAAACAAACAAGTGGAAGCCCTCCTCTTGACCATAAAATAGTTCATTTTGTGGGCATATAAGTTCACTCTGAATAAAGTCACATATTTGTATTATTATTTAGTGCAAAGACTTCTAAACTAGAAAACATGCTTTTTTTTAGCCACACACACACACATTTACTTTGGAGTAATTGACTTGATAATTTCACATGTTGAGATTGTATTTATTACTAATTACTACAACAAAAGCGTAAAAATATATAAATATATACGTATATACGTATATTTTTTAACCAGGAAAGGGAACAGCTTTGAATTATTATTTTGTAAGTTTGCAAGCTAAAATGTGTACTTTCATTTTAACTCAAGTGTTGGGCAGTAAATAATTATTCTTCTCACATTACAGATTAATGTATTATAATGTTACAATTTATACTGAGCAATTAGGATATTGCTACAAGTCGTAGTAACTTTAGGCACATTTCCGGGGCAAAAATGACTATCCATTCCAAAACAATAGATAAGACAGAAACAGATCAGATGTGAATCAGCATAAATACTATTTGTGCTACTGTCGCCTTTGCTGCTGTTGTTATGAAATCAGCTCACACAACAGGAAGTTTCAATAGTCTGAAGACTTCATGATTTTTATTTTATTTTTTTATTTTTTTTTGGTCCTGTAATGTTTTTTTTTGACCTGCTGCATTTACAAGCCAGAGTCAGTTTTTTCTTTTGATGTGATGCAGAGTCAAACAATGGCATAATTTAATAGATTCATGGAAACTTAAAATGCATTTTACTTCTGAAAAATATGCCAAATCTACCTTTGTTTCCTTAAATATAGCAGCTAGTCAAATGTGTGGTAAACCATGTACGTATCTGTCCTGGAACAGAGCTACGTGTGACCACTGCCCGTGTGTTTGATTTAAAACCCTCTATGACAGGGCTATTCAAATAGCAGCCCGCGGGCCAAATGCAGCCCACTAAGCAATATGATTGGTCCACTTGGTAAAATGGGCCGTGAACTGGATCACATTGTAAAGAAGTCTGGGAAACACTCCGTATTTGATTAACAGTTGTGGGTACACAGCAACAGAAAAGCAATAAAGACTGACCCATCATAGTAAAGTGGGCCATGGACAGGGCCGCATTTCTTGGTTAGATCTGGTATTCAGGTAACTTAATAAGCTAAAACGCCACTGATTATATATATATAATATATATATATATATATTATATATATATATATTTTTTTTTTTTTTTTTTTTTTTTTTTTTTTTTTCCAGTTTTGTTTTGCTTTACAAATTGTTCTCTAGGCCTGTTCCAAATTGTGGTTCACCAAAAATGTGGACCTCGAAACATAGAGTTGATTGACTCTAGGTTTAGCCTGGTGCTTTATCTGTTGATTTACAGTATGTCTGCTAGTGTAAGCATGTTATAGGAGCAATTTAGACTTATTTTCAATTTACTAAACTTAAGTTCTTGGGGCAGTTCTGTTGTTCGGCCCACAGACTATAGTCTTTTGAAAAATCTGGCCCACTGGAAGATATAATTGCATAGCCCTGCTGTTGTTTGTCGCCTCCCATAAGGAGTTCATTTTTACCAATACCTACTAAACTAGCACCAGTATATTCCATTTGATCCATCTGTAATGTTTTGTGAAGGAGACTTATTGTGGTTGGGTCGGTAACATACTTGTACTTAAGTGAATAACACTGTTTTTTTGTTTAGGTGGAGGAGATGGGCCGCAGAGCATTGTGGGAGGAAAAGCTGCTGTACATCAACACTCACAACCTGGAGGCGTCTCTGGGTCTTCACACTTACACTGTGGCCATGAACCATCTGGGAGACCTGGTAACTCATTGTAATAATCCTAATCAAGCCTCATTATTAAAACATACGTATTCATCACACGTGCAAAAACAAGTGGTTACTTCATTCTTTCATCATTTTGATTCACAGTGTTTCACAAAAGGGAGATATAATAAATAAAATCAAAATCCTAATTCAAAACAATTTTGCTGTGAAAGTATCTACTGAATTTATACAAAATTAATTATACCCTAAAGCCACTTACAGGGGATAAGCATCTGACGGATATTTTCTATGAAGAAGAGTTTTTATTATGACTATCAATAGTAAAACATTACATAGAGAAAATATCCCATCTAAAAGCACCAAAATGCAAGAAATTGCACAAAAATTTTAATTTTTTTTTCTGTGGAAGAATTCCCCCCAATTCCCCTGAATACATCAAAACCATGTTATATAGAAAAATATTTTTATTGGAGGGCTTACAGTGTTTGTGTCTGTGTAATTCAATAATAATGCACTTATTTAATAATAATATTAATAATAACTTATCTAATTAACGTATTTAAACGTTCTAGACTTTACAGATGCTAAATGCTAAAGCTAGTTAGACCCACTTTCACAAATTGCTGGTGTGTGAACACAGACATTTGGACGAGGTAGTTCTTCTGACTAAACAGGGACTGGAGGAATGTTGGGATTATTTCTTGGTTCCAAACGCCTAAAGCAACAAAACAAACAAACATTCACAGTGCCATGTTTATGAAACAGCAACACATTTTTTGGACACAAGAGATGAGATACAATTAAAGTATAAACAATAAATCACGACTGGTTTGACTTGTAACTGCTCCAGAGCAGGAGCTAAAAAGTCCCTTAAAGGTGTGGCTCCATTATATGGTTTCTACTAGAATTAGTGCTGTCAAGTGAATAAAAAAATAGAAAGATTAATCAATTATGATCTGTAATTAATTTATCTAATTAATCTATTTTTAATTTCACCTAAAAAATACTGAGAAAAACACTCAACTTAAGTGTTTTTGTTTTGTTTTATCCAATTTAATTGATTACATTATTGTTGCAGATGGGAAATATTAATATATTGCAAAAAAAACCATAAAATTGTCGTTCATCAGTCCAATTACTCTCACCTGCTTCTATATTTTTGTCTCGCTACTCATCACCACTTAAAGATTTCAAAATAGATTCATGCGATTAAAAAAATTTACTTGATTAATATTTCTGTAATTAATTCATCTCTATTAATTCACTAATTTGACACCCCTAATTTGTGTTTTATAGTAACTAGGCTAGTTTGTAGTTTAGTATGGTAAGAAAAAGCAGTGAAAATGTTTCTTTTGCAGTCTGATGAAGAAGTGAGTCAGATGTATGGTACGCTGAGAGTTCCTAGTGACCTGGAGATGGAGCCATATGCTGAGTTTCCAGAAGATGTAGCTGCACCAGCGAGTGTGGACTGGAGGAAAAGTGGCCGAGTGACCACAGTCAAGAATCAGGTAGCACATTCTCATCGCATCACTGTGTTCCGTTTAGTATGGTGTATTGCTGTAGTTCCCAACTTGTTATTTAAAGCCCAAATATATGACTTGAAAATGTACAGTACAGTTCTGGGGACCAAGGTAATAAATAAGGAGCCCCGAGAAGTCTCCGGTTCATTATTGATATTGCACACTAATGAATTCAAAACTACTTTTTCAACAATAGCTTTCTTTTCTGTAGCTGTGTTTCTGTTTTAGTAGTGTGTGGATTTATTTCAGATAAAAAACATACAGGTACATACAGGACAAAATATTAAACTATCTGACGTCTGACCTGAGATGGCGACTCACATCAATAAATTCAATAGAACCCTGACACTGTGGTTTCTTGGTACTTTCCTGTGCAAAATGCCTGTATTTGTTAAGCATAACAAGTATTCAACAGATAAACAAAGCTAATGAAAACAAAAGCAATAATTTTCAAGCAAATAAAAACTCAGAATTCATTAGGCAATATTTTTCAAACTATAGAATTTAGAAGAGTGTGAAAGCGCAAACATATAATGGTGTCTTTGTTTGTTTGTTTGTTTTTTCCCATGACACAGGGTCAGTGTGGATCATGCTGGGCCTTCAGTGCTGTGGGAGCCCTGGAGGGTCTGTTGGCCAAAAAAAGGGGAAAACGGTGGACCTCAGCCCCCAGAACCTGGTGGACTGCTCAGTGAAATATGGAAATAAAGGATGTAATGGAGGCTTTATGGATAGGGCTTTTAAATACGTCATCGTCAACAAAGGAATCGACTCTGAAAAGGGTTACCCATACAAAGCAAGGTAACAAGATGTTTGAATTTTTTAGTTAAATTCAAATAATCTCATCAATAAGTCATCAACTTTACATGTCACTGGTACAAGACTTTCCTAGAAACTTTAGGAATCACAGTTCAACAAGCAAACAGAAAAAAAAAAAATATATATATATATATATATATATATATATATATATATATATATATATATATATATATATATATATTTTTTTTTTTTTTTTTTTTTTTTTTTTTTTTTTTCACAAAATTCATGCCCCTTTCTGTCTCTAAACTCCTGTTGGCTTACCGTCTTGTCGCCAACACTAACTTGTGGTGGTGTGTGGCTTAGCCAGGTCTGACGCGTGCAACCTCTCCTTCGTTGTCTTGATTTAACATTGTTAGATAACTTTAGTTTGGTAGCTTAGTCCAAATACTATCACTTCTCTAGCTTGTCATGGTACTATGGGGGAAACAGAACTGCACATGTCTGATAGCCCATTGAACACCTAGCAAAAGGCTTGGCCTAGTGGCCAATTTAGCAACAGACGCCAGTGAGCAAAAGCCATTGAGGCAGTCGTTGACTAGCTAACTCTGTTAGCCACTGTAACCAGCTAATAATAGCTAATGTTATCTAACTACTGTGGCATTTCCAGTTTTACCTGGTTTGTTCTGATCAATATTTTGATAACTTAACACAATTATGAGTAAGAGCTACAAAGCCTTACCTGTTTGGAAGCTAACTTGTTGCTGATGACATCAGCAATAAGACCAAGGCGCACTGTTGAATTAGATGGCGTTATGCATGTTTTACCTTGCCCCATCCCCAGTAGCCTCCCTCCCTTGCAAGAATGGTGACAGTGAAGTCAAGTCATAGTGTACATACATTTATGAGTGACCTAAACGTATCTAATTTTTTTTTTTTTTTTTTTTAATTAGAGGTGTTTAAACAAATGTTGATATTGAAAAAACACACACTGACTGAAATCTATTGTCTCTGTAAAAAAATTGAGAAAAACAAAATAATAATAATAACCAAATTTTTAAACGTTGTACGTTTATTTAATGAAAAATATATTTTAATATAAACAAATCAATACCAATATTTTATTTTTTTGGTTACGAAATTGATACTGCTGGCATCATTCTGGCTCCATAAACTCCTGCAAACACATTTCAAACAAAACTTTCTACTATGAAAGCTTGAGAAGAAAGCGAAAGGAGGGGCTGAGAGTGGAGAGCTGCAGTGTGATTGGTCAGACAGGCAGCAGATGTTTGTAAACAGCAGTGAGTGAACACATATGCTGATGTCACAGAGTCTAAAAAGACACAGAAGGTTGTAGCTATTTTAACCTGAAATTTGATAATTTTCTCAGTTTGCACTAAATTAGTCAAAAACAAAAAGAGACTCAGAATGATGGGTTATGTTATTTATACAGCGTAGTTTAAATTGTGTTTAGCTGTTCTTTAAGGGAAAGTAACAAAACAAATAGCATTTCACAACAGTCTCAGTTCACTAAACACTCGACCTATTCACTGGACTTGGAATGGACAGTGGAACATTTTGAAACATTGACATTCTTCTGTTCACAGGATGGGGTCTGTAACTACAAACCAGCGTACCGCGCTGCTAACTGCTCTACCTACTATGGAGTCAAACCCACTGAGGATCAGCTGAAACAGGCGGTGGCTGCTTATGGACCCATCTCAGTCGCTGTTCGTTCTTCGCTCAAAGGTTTTTTGTACTACAAATCTGGTAGGTTTTTAATGTTGCATGTACACACACCTCAAATAATCGTATATCAAACCATGAAGAACCTCTTATCTTTGTGTATTTTTTTAGGGATTTTTAGTGACCCAGCATGTAGGGGCCAAGTGGATCATGGAGTTCTGGTTGTAGGATATGGCACTGAAGGTGCTTCAGACTACTGGATAGTGAAGAACAGGTCAGCTTTCTTTCGTTCTGGTACTTACAGTAATTGTTGCACAGAAACTCATAGAAATGGTATAATATAATTTTCTTTTGTATTTCTTACAGCTGGGGAACAGGTTGGGGAGAAAAAGGGTACATTCGGATCGCTCGCAACAAGAGCAACATGTGCAGCATTGCTTCATATGGAATGTTTCCTAACTAAACATCAACCATATCAAAGTTTTTGAAATGCCAGTGCTTCTGATATTCTTTTATCACTACATTATGTTTTTATCAGTCTTCTACACAAAACCTATTGAATGCTACAAGTGCACTATGTCACTTTTTGCTCGTCTTTATGGAGATGTTGCTGTTCTATGCCCAAATGTCGTTGCCTTGAGTTGTTCTTTCTCCTGATTGCCACCTGGCATCCAAGATACAGATCATATGACTATGATCATGCGCAGAGTAATACAATTGCTTCATTTTTTTTGTATTGCAATTTTCTGCTTTAAGATTCTTTGAAAAAACTAAAGAGAAGTTGTGCCATCATTTGGTATTTTCCAGACAAAGTAACAAAATCTCCACAAGACAAGCTGGCTAGCTGTAAATCAGAAAAAGTACATAGTGCACTGACCATAATCAAAACATGTAAAGATATTTAGTCTACACTATCTCAACTACTGTCTAATATAGAAGAAACTACTAAACTAGTACATAGTGCACTTTTTGTGGGGGGTATTGTATTTTTTATGCTTTTTCATTAAAAAAATGTAAGTAAATAAACTTGACTTAAACCCATCATTGGAATAACTGGACCAATAACTGTCAATGCATTGTAAGGTAATGTTTATTAAGAACAATTTACAATTACATTACGCACAATGGCAGAGATGCTTGTACCAGATTGTAGTTTACAGCTAATTTCAATCTGTAGTCCTGGGGAGGGGAGAGGGGGGCACATTGGACATTGGAAACCGGAGTATCCGGAGGAAGCCTACGCAGACACGGGGAGAACATGCAAACTATACATAGAAAGGCCCGAGCAGCCCAGGAGTCGAACCCGAGAACTTCTTGTTGTAAGGCGAGAGCGCTAACCGCTGAACCACCGCAGCAGTGGATTGTCTTGTGATGGTGTTATACAGTATTTCACATTTTTCACAAACAACTTCAGGTAAAATTGCTCTTTTGGTCAATTTAGCTTTTAAATGTTTCAACAGAATCCACAACTCGTCTCTGGTGCACTAGCAACATGGTGAGAAGGGCATAACTGACAATAGGATAATTTATCTGTCCTACAAAGGAGAAATTACAGATAACAGACTAACGGTCTTATGTATAATAATGTGCTGTTATGGCTGAGCACAGTGCAGAATATGAATAAAAACTCACAGTGGCATCATTATACTATTATGTACAATATGTGACAATGATAATGAACAACTGCAGCATACAGACAGAAAAAAATAGCTAGTGAAAAAAAATATATTAGGCTCGGGAAGGTGACATCACACAGCATTAGAATGTTCAGTTGGTCCCATGTTAAACCAATGGAGATTTTAAATAGCTAAATACAGAAAATAGCGTTTATTAAATCACATTTTGACACTATTAAGTGGTAGATAAATGTAGCAGTGACCCAGCAGCTGGCTGGGCTGCTCCATGGCTGTTTTGTTTACTTTTTTTAATCGTTTTGTCTAATGTATTTCTATGGAAGTTCTGCTAAACTATCAACAAACATGGCGGATTTGCCATTATTTCCATGGTAACCACAGACGCTTCCCGAGCCTAATAGTCAAATGTCCTTGGGTTTCCAAACTGGGGCCTTTTTGTGAGGTAGTTCAGAATCCACTCTGCCAGGTCGCAGTCCACACTGACCGTCTGCAGCTTGTCCCTCGAGAGCAGAGGCTGGATGGAGTTGAAGGCATTGGAGAAGTCAAAAAAGCAGCAGGAAGACGACGGCAGTGGATCCAACGCTGAGCTCACGGTAGAACATCTAACAGTTTCCCTAACCTTAAAGCGCATGTGACAGTTTCCTAATTATTAATTATTTGGTCAGATAGTAAAATAAGTGTTATAGTTTTATAGCAGAATGTGAAGAAAAATTAGCAGTTTAAAGTTGAAAATGACAGTAGACTTAGTAGACTAGATTTTAAGGTCTTATCTCAGTTCCTTACTTTTTCCTATCTTGTCTCCTTAATGCTTGTGCACGGAATTTCAGTTGGCTTGCGATTGTTCAAAAATGCTAACTTCTTCATCAACATTTCCTGTTAGCGTACATTAGAACAATTATTCTTTTTAAACACACAGTGTCTTGATGAATATTTTCTAATATTAAAGTCTTAAATGTTTTCTGTAACATTCACCACAACTGTCTGATTAAAGAGGATTTATTAGTTTTAAACTGATGGAGTGAAAACCATTTATTGAAAGTATTGACATATTTGTATGTCAGATGTAGTATTTAAACCAAAACAAGACACTGCACTCAGCAATTCCTTCACCTTCAGTTGTTTGAAATAAAATTAAGTTTATATAATGAATCTAGATAATCCAAATTGAAGCTTTTCAGAAACAAAAAAACATTCAAAAGGTAGATTATGCATAATACCCCTTCTACTGACAGTAGAAAAAAAAATATGGAAAAAAAAACAGAAGGAAAGAAAGCAGATTTCTGTCTAATTTCAATGTATTGTTAAATGTTGCAGAGGCCTTCATAATTATATTGAACCAATGACTAACACCTGATTAAGCCAGTTCCATGGAAAAGTGGAGCCTTGCTCTATTTACTGTATTTGGGTGTGTGAAGATTGTCTGGATTGCCTTGCCTAAATTGTTACCCTTCACCTGCATGGATAAAAGATAATAAAAGATAATTTATTACTAAAGACCACGCCACGTGACCCACCTAGCTGTGAGGCTAATTATTCCTGCAAGCATGAATTCACCAAGAACAGGTCAGTGTGTCTCTGTGCAGGGTGGGCAATACTAAAAACATATTGCAATTTCTCGGGTTTTTAGACACTACTTTTGTCTCATGTTTTAGATACTGCAGCATATTTAACAAAACAGCAAGGTTATGTATTTTTTCGTAACTTCTGTCAATTATATCTTTGTTCTGGTAACTTCGGTCTAGTTTGTGTTCTTGCCTCTAGATCTAACAACACAGTAAGTCTATAGTTACTGTAGTTAGTTAAACATAAGTCTTAACTTCGAGCAGACGTGTGCGTTGGTAAGTTCGATACAGTTAACTGGGAGTGGGGAGCCAGAATTTTTTTTTCTCAGCCAGTTTTGTCACCCACCATCACTTTGCATTGGTGGCTCTGCTAAAAAAAGCTTAGATTTTAAAATATTTATTTACAAACTTTGGGTAAGTTTAGGGTTGGGATTAGGGTTAGGTTTAGGTTAAGTTAATTTGGTTGAGTTTTAGGAATTTAGAAAAGCCATAACTGGTCACCTCATATCTACGTTGGGTAAAATAAAGATGCGAGTGTGGCCGCCCGCACTGTTTAATCCATTGTAGGCATTGCTCCAGTTGTGTTTTTGGCTTTGCAAATGGAAAGAGCACAACTCCTCCGGTCAATCTTTCGGGGTATCTACTGTTCAAGTTACATAAACCGTAGACGCATTGGAGCTCCAGATTTGACAGAACCTATTTACATAGTAACGGTTGCTAGGATGTGTGATTGGCAATGGCCGTTTTGGCCTTTGCATATGTTGCACAAAAAATGTGTTCTCATGGCTTGCATGTATGTACCACGCCATGACAAACTGATTGTGGCGATGACACTTCTGCCTTTTTTTCCCGTTTTTTGTTTGTTTTTTGTTTTTTTGGCATGGTATAAACGTGCTTTGGATTGAGGACAAACAAGGTTTTTAAGTTTAGGTCTGAAGTTACAAAACTTAAGCTTAGCCTATGGCCATTTTATTTTCACTTTGAAATATAATTTTATTTTTTCTAAGCTAAAACAGAAAGTCACAAAACATTTTGAGAGCATTCACTTGCAAATTATTCTCCTTATTCCAATCAAAAAGTATTTTTTCCACCTCGACCTATATAATGAAAGGTATTATTTGCATTAATAAGACCAATGAGAGTTGTATCGTCTGCATTTTTTATGACCAATTTGTTAAGATCAGAAGCAATCCATTGTTGTGTACAAAGTAAACAACAACGGACTTAAAATGCAAGCTTGGGGGTATTCCATGAAGTGAGATAATGCCAAAGCCTGACTTATTTGGCCAATCTAGGCTTATGAAATCTTGAGTTGGTTCTGAGTTGCGATAGTAACAAGTATGCTGACACAAACCTGGTCGGGACCAGGCCAACTGTCAAGAATATTTTAGCTTTGTCTCGCACATCTCTTTCGGTCTGTCTGCGTCTCTCTCTTTCTCTCTCTCAATCTCTCTCTCTCTCGGTCCTTATTCTTTATTCTCTGATTGTCCGTCTGTGCAGGTGTGTTGCTGCTGGCTCTTTTCTGTGCCACAGTTTGGGCCGAGTTTAACTCCAGACTGGATCGCAGCTTCTCAGATAAAGATTAGTTTCACAAACAAAAATAATGACTGTTG
The DNA here is from genome assembly GCA_038363315.1 of Mugilogobius chulae. Classification (NCBI taxonomy): domain Eukaryota; kingdom Metazoa; phylum Chordata; class Actinopteri; order Gobiiformes; family Gobiidae; genus Mugilogobius; species Mugilogobius chulae. Next base: position 46,271 of record JBBPFD010000066.1, read on the forward strand.
TAATTATAGTTTGTAGCCTTGAGCCAAGAATTCTTTAGCGCCAGTTTAATTATTCCACTCTCCAACAACAATAAAGAGTCCATTGTACCTCGCTCCAATCTAAATTAATTCTGCACTGTTGTAAATCTTCCCTCTTTCTCCAACTTGTACACTAACCTATCAGCAACTAGTTGCTGCAGTGTGCTGCAGTGAAATGAAATGGAGCGGAGGCACTAGGTGGTGTAGACTGGCTACTGATTTTGCACACCTCACATAAAATGGCTTCAGTTTATCATGATTTAATGAAAAACTTGTAGTGCAGTTTTATGTCAGTAAACTTCACTGATTCTGCTCCTACCTCCTGATAGGACCAATTACGTGGTCCGAGGGGCTCTAAACCCACACACCAAACAGACACCTATGAGCTACCCCAGGGCTTCGTACTCAGTTCTATCCTCTTCACCATCTACATGCTTCCCTTGTGTGTGGACTTAGAACCTACCTTTTCAGAAAAACATTGTTGGTATTTTAAGGTTTATTTTAATATACAGTATTGTTATTCCCATTGTTGTAGGTTTTTTTTTCTGTAGCAATATGAGACTTGGAATCAAATGTTAAGCTCAAAACAACTAAAATATATCAATATGCAAGGGTTGCACATTATCATATTTTATTTATTTCTATATATGTTACATTAAAAAAGTAAACGCTGACAAATAAAATATATAATTTTAATATTACTTTTATTACATACTGCCCAACTGATTTAAGATTATTCACCAATACCTGCAATATTATTACCAGTATATTCCATTCTTGTACACTATTTGAGGTAAAAACACTGGTCCTTGTTTAGGTGGAGGAGATGGGCCGCAGAGCGATGTGGGAGGAAAACCTGTTGTACAACAGCACTCACAATCTGGAGGAGTCACTGGGTCTTCACTCTTTCACTGTGGCCATGAACCATCTGGGAGATCTGGTAACTCATTGTAGTAATACTTATGAACTTGTGTCTTGTACACCAGCTGCAGTCCACTGCGGTCCGGATTTGCCCAAAGTCATGCAAGAATGCTTATGATATGACTTGAATGTCACATACGACCGCTGCGACCTCTAACAAAATAGACTCTCCACTGATTCTTTCAGCACATTCGCACGACTCTTGGATGTGCGCTCAAAGTCTTGCGTGACTCCTGACCTGCATCAAACTTGCACTCAGTGTACAGCAGGGGTTAGTGACATCACTAGTGTGGAAGATTTAAATGTTAAATTAAAATAGAGTAGATGTAAAAATACTATTTTGTCCCATCCTGCTCAACAATAGACAACAATAAAACATTACTGGTTTGACTGAAAAAAGCTAAAAAGTTTCTGTTTATATTTGATTGCAAAAATCTACAATGCCACATGCAAACTGATAATTCGACAAGTAAAAACGAACAAGTAAAAAGTAAAGCACAATAAATGCATGAAGAAAAAAGCAGTAATCATGTTTTCTTTGCAGTCCGATGAAGAAGTGAGTCAGATGTATGGCATGCTGACAGATCCAACTGACCAGGAGATGGAGCCATATGCTGAGTTTCCAGAGGATGTAGATGTACCTGCCAGTGTGGACTGGAGGAAACATGGCCGTGTGACCAATGTCAAGGATCAGGTGACATGTTCTTCTAAAATCATTTTGTACTGTTTCATTGTACTGTATTATGGTTGTCCTGATGTTTAAACATCGTTCATTATTGCATATTTGATATTGTGCAGTATTCAACCATAGCCATATTTTATTTAGAACACACCCTAGCTGTGTTTCCCAGCTGGAAGTGTGTGGAAATATTTCATATCAAGAAGAAAATACATTTGATTTACAGACTCACACCAGTATATTTAACAGACATTGTGGTTGAAGTCAAACTCAAGCTGCTGACAATGGTATCCACTTTTGTGTTCTTCCGGCCAGGATTCTTGACACTTTCATTTGAGGGTGAATTTTAGTGGAATAAAAATGTTTATTGAAATTTGAAAATGGTTTTGTACAGTATATAAAATTACTGCAGGTCTTGACTTGATGAAACCACCAAGACAGAATCCAAACTGAACTGACTGCACCTTGAAATTCTGCCCATAAAATCTATGAACATAACTAACTAAAGGCAACAGGTCTGACTTATGCTGACAACATGAACACAGCTGCTACCGGTCATACAGTGATCGAGCAGCCCTGAGCAAAGGGCTCCTGGACCTCATCCTCTTGGAGCACTCCCCAAAGGACACCACAAAGGACATGATCAAATGCCTTCTCCACATTCACAGCACAAGTGGACTGGTTGGGCAAACTCCCAAGAACATCATGTGGAGAGTAGGCTGTGATCCCTCTGTAGTTGGAACACACCCTCCAGTTCCACTATATAAATAGTACATCTGCCAGTCCAGATGTACTGTCCCAGTTCGCAATGGAACAATGGCAGCGAATCCAACTCACCACCAGGTGGTAATCAATAGACAGCTCTGCACATCTCTTATCTCAAGTACCAAAACACATGATCAAAGGTCAGATGACACGGCAACAAGGTTAATCATTAACCTCCAGCCTAGGGTGTCCTAGTGTAACCGGTGTCGACCCACACGAGGGACCAGGTCGGTGAAGTGTGTGGTGGTATGGGATAAACTCACCCCCTCGGTTGACCGCCGCGCGGGAGACCCGGGTTCAACTCCCGCTCAGGGCAAATGCAAAACCCAACCGGTCACACTTGGTGCCGTGACCCGGATATGTCCTGAGTGGTGTGAGTTTAGAGGGGTAAGTGTAACCGGTGTAGACCCACATGAGGGACCAGGTCGGTGAAATGTGTGGTGGTATGGGATAAACTCACCCCTCAGGTATAAAAGCAGGACCGGCAGATTGAGCAAACGAGAGCGTTCCCTTTAGCTCAACGTGTTTGTCGTCACCCTCGGTGTTGGAGACCCGGGTGCGACTCCCGCTCAGGACGGGTACTGACCACGTCGGTCACACTAGTACCATGTGCACATGGTATTCGCTATGGACAAACTGTACTTGTACAGAAGTCCAGCAACAGAACCCTGCTCGGGTTAAGATAGAGGGGCCATGTTCCCCTTTGGACTCCAAGAAGGCACTGGTGTGTTGTTTGTATTGTAGGCTGCCACAACATTGCATTCACTCTAAAGGCACAAAATGAACTGTTATTCTAAGAGTCAAAATGATGACACACAACAAATTAAATCTTACCTCTGGCCTTTGGTATGCCCAATTTTTGCTTTCTTAAAAATGGACACAAACACAATTATTAGACTTTCTACTAGAGACCAGACGTGTGGTTATTGGTAACAGCTGTGGAATTACCTCTGAATTTGCCGTATTTACTGGACAAAAGACAATTATAGACCTCTTTAAAACAGCCAAACTAGGTGGAAATCAACATGTTTAAAAAAAATCTTAATAATTAATCATGTTAAATTTGTTTTACTGATAAAATTTCATCTACCCTGTCTTACACTTTAAAACTATAATGACTTGTGTTCTTTACTGACTGCTGTCAGTGCATGCGTATAATGATGTTCTTTTCTCATGATGCAGGGTGACAAGTGTGGATCATGTTGGGCCTTTAGTGCTGTGGGAGCCCTGGAGGGTCTGTTAGCTAAGAAGACAGGAAATCTGGTGTCTCTCAGCCCCCAGAACCTGATGGACTGCTCATGGAAATATGGAAATAAAGGATGTAAAGGACGCTCTGTGAATCAGGCCTTTCAGTATGTCATCGACAACAAAGGAATCGACTCTGAAAAAAAAGCCAAGGTAGCAACTTTAAATGTAATGGTGTTTAAATGCTTAAGCAAAATGTAAGTGTTAATCAATGAAAGTGTCAATAATAATGCTGGTGAGCGATGTTCAGCAAATAGTCAAAGTTAATCTAAATTGTAGCTTGAGTGACCTTTTAATGCTTTGTTTTGACATGATGGCAGAGCATATTGATTTGGCGTATTTAGTAAACATAGCTCTAACTTACCCGATACCACAACTTCCTCACTTCTCCTTCTCCAGGGGAGAACAGCGACATAGCGGGGGGGGACAAAGATAGAGCGGTAAGCTAGGCTAAACAACATTTAAGCATTTAGGCATTGAAAAAATGGAAAAGTTTCTGTTTGTAAAATAGAAAGAAATACCTTCAAAATGAGACCTTTGTTAAAGTTGTAGGAGTCGTGTCAGTGCCAAAAAATGCATTGACACTGTCGGGAAATTTTTCTTGGACCCAACTGCTGCAGTTCAGCGGAGCGGCCACTATCGCCACTCACACAGGGAAAGAGGGGCGGAGTCCAATCCAGCTCTAATAATACATCCATTGTTCAGAGGTGTAACGTTATAGTCATAGTCTACATGAAACAGACCCACACACACATAAGCAGCCTACACTGCTCAGTTAGGCTTTAGCTCTGCTGCTACTCTGTCACATTTGGGGCATCTGCGACACTTGAGTTGAGACGTGATGTTGACGTGCTTTATTTAAACCTCTGCAAATGTTTGTGGATTTAATTTTCAATCTAATGATAAGTCACAAAGGGCACAATAGGCTCTCAGTCCCCCTCTTAACACTCTACTATGTGTAGAGGAGGGGACTATATGCGTGTTGTCACCAATATAGGCACCATTTTTGGTTTTATAGAGCAGCATTTTCAGATGAAGGTCCTGTGAGCTCCTGTAAACCATGGCGGAGCTGCAGAAAAGGAGCACAAAGTGGCGGAAAGGCAGTGTGAAAACAGCGCTGGTGAGATGCGCTACGTAATGTGTTGGGTTTTATCATGGAAAAACGGACCATGGTCCAAATAAGATTCTTGGAGGGCCGGATTTGGCCCACAGGCCGCGAAATGACGCTCACTGGGCTAAAGCATCATATGCACTGATCCTAGACCAGCACAACATGGCTGAACAAATTCTGAGTGCACTAAACCTTTAAAAGCATTAATTTCCTTTATCTACTGGATCAACTTATTTATAATGGGTTGAACAGAACAGCAGAAAAGGCTCAAAAAGAGTTGGCAAAGCAAAGCTTTATGGAGCACCTACAACCCTTTTGAACACTGTTCTTGTGTCCACAGGATGGAGTCTGTCGGTACTTACCAAAGTACCTCACTGCTAAATGCACTGGGTTCAAGAGGGTCAAACCCACTGAGGACGATCTGAAGCAGGCACTGGCTGATGCTGGACCCATCTCAGTCTCTGTATATTCTTCATGCAAAGGCTTTAAGTACTACAAATCAGGTATGCTTTTATTCTAATGTTGAACAGTCATAGGAAACCATGAAAAGCTTATTAATGTGGTCTTGTCTGTTCTTAGGGATTTTAAATGACCCAGCCTGCAAGGGAAAACCAGATCATGGAGTTCTGGCTGTAGGATATGGGACTGAAGGTTCCTCAGACTACTGGATAGTAAAGAACAGGTCAGTTTTCTTCTTCAATGCTTTCACAGACATACATTAAATTGGTTGAGTACGATTTTTATTTGTATTTCCTACAGCTGGGGAACAGCTCGAGGAGAAAAAGGATACATTCGGACCGCTCGCAACAAGAACAACATGTGTGGAATTGCTTCAAATCCTTCGTACCCTGTTTAAAAATCTTGTAAACAATGTTGTTAAAGTGCCTCTTTTATTTATTTATTTCTTTATTCGATTTTTGTTACGTCATGGTTTTATTAGTCTTCTACTGTAAATGGGCACAGTTGGACACAATTTCATTGCAAATTGATTTTGGTGCACTGTTGTGTGTTACGTTTTTTTTTTTTTTTTTTATGTATAAGGGAAAAATGTCATTATTTTAGTCATGAGAGTGCAGTTATAATCTGGTTTACCTCCTAGTCTAGTACTGATGAATGAAAATGAAAAATCTATTAAACTGGAGCAAACTATTTTAGTGTTTATTGTATAAATGCTGATAGGGCAGGCTTATCCAACTTAAGGCCTGGGTAGTACTCAATTCACTTTCTAAATATTACATACATTTATATTTTTTTGTTTGTAGACTTGATGTTATGATATTTTAAAGTCTGAAAATAAGATTGGGAAATGGATCTTGAGTATTTTTCTTGTTTCAATTCCAGTTGCTTTTTTAATTAATTTCCCATGAGAACATGCTGTATTTTTCATATTTTACCAACTCACTCCCATTTGTCTTGTTCTATTGGCAAATATTGTTTTAAAAATGACTTAATTAAAGCATTTATTCACTCATTACCGAGCGTAAGATTGTCACTTTTATAGTGTAGGCCTATATACGTCATTTTGTCTTTTTTCTGTCTCAAGGTGACTTGCCTTGGATTGTCTTTAACTTATCAGAGAAAAGACAACTTCACAAAAAGTACAAAAAGCGTCTCATTGAACATAGTTCAATCAAATTAAAAAGACGTCAGATTGTGCGCGGGACTTTTCCAGAAAATTTCCGACAGTAGTTGGCTGACAAAACCTTTTCATCTTATTGAATTTACATGAGCTAAACCGGTTTTAAAGGAAGTCCTGCAAGATATAATATGCTAGAAATAAGAGAAATGAATCAGAAAGAGATATGTGTTTTGGCAGTGTTTTCGACCTGATTTAGTCCAGTTTTTTAAAAATATTGTCAAATTAAATTGTCTTTAGTGTTTCTCGATAAAAAGTTAAAAGTGTAAAAAGTTCGATGTTGTGATATCCTGTGAAGAACTTCCAGAGAAGTGGAGAAGTTGCTGATGTCTATAATTACTTAAGAGTTGTAATGTTCTTGTTCCTCATTTGCTTTGCATTGTGCAGAGGGCAGGACAAGATAGAGAGAGAGAGATAGAGAGCATACTCGATTATGGTATCTGTTTGGTATCTGGTGGTGGCCTGTGCTTATTTAAATACAAAATTATAACAGAGGGATAAATAAGAAAATGAACATTGTCTAAATTATGTGGACAAGTTATTAGAAAAATGAATAATTGCATATTTGATGTGAAAGTACAGTGGCTGTGTCCGAATGTGTGCCCTAAGGACATTAATACTGTCGACGTGAGAATTTTGTACCTTTTTTGTACTTCTTAAAGATGCGACATGTCAGCTTCACTATTCAATATAAATAGAATGATAAAATCATTCTTTAGGACTAATGTGAAAAAATATCACTAAAGCAGCTGCTTTTCCATCGGTTTGTTTGGAAACACCCTTCTCTTGCTCAGATAATAGATCCTTTTGTGACCTTGCAACTATGGAGCCAGAACGATGCCAGCGGATCCTTGGCATTGAAAATAATTTCGTAACCAAAAAATAAAATGTTGGCATTGAAATTTTTATATTCAAAATTATTTTCATTCAATAATTTACAATCTTTAAAAAATTGGTTGATGTTTTCTTCTCAATTATTATTTTTTAATTACAGTGACAAACAATAAATTTCAGTCACTTTGAGTTTTTTCAATATTAACTTTTTTTTTTTCCAATGCCAATCCTCTTAGTTTCAGACGATGTTTGTTTTTTCGGTTTCACTTCACTGTCACCATTCTGACGGGGGAGGGGAGGGCACTGGGGCGGGGCCAAGCAGAGCAGGATTCATGCATATTCAACAGCTACTGAGCTCCGGGAGAGGAGGAATGGTGCCGCTTTCAGGCCGGGCAAAGCCGCTTGCTTAGACCGTATCCTGGGGTGTGTGCAGAGCCATCCCGCGGCACTGAGAGGTCCAACCGCCCGCCAAGCTTTTGGTTTCCCATGGACAGATACGTGACCTGGGGTACACGTGTGGAGCCAGCTCGCGGGAGACGGGTTCTGGTGTGAGACTTGGAGCAGCCCGGTTCAGTCTGAGAATGAGGCGCTGAACCGAGCTACCGTGATGGTTGTGTGAACAGGGTACGTGGAACAAATGGAGTCCCATGTCCCGCGACTACAACGGGAGCTTCCGCTGAATGTGGCCGGTGTGTGGGGAGATGCTCTGTGAAGAGCTGCTACGCCGGTGTTATGCCGAAAATGCATCCTCTACTCGCAGGAACGCATACACTCTAGAAAACTGAATTTGCGAATATTAAACATCACAGAACAACTTTATATCCTATGTAGTGCAACACTTTGTGTTGAAATATTACAATCATTATGAGACGTGTTTTATAGTCTTAGTTTGGATTTTAGCTTGTAGTGTGCAGTAAATGGATGCATTTTCGGCATAACACCGCGAGCTGCACTTCACAGAGCATCTCCCACACAACGTTAACGTGGGCCGCCCGTTGTAGTCATGGACTCACTTGTTCCCACGTACCCCTGTTCACACAACCATCACGGTAGTATGCTCGTTCAGCGCCTCATTCTTAGGCTGATACCGATCCAAGTCTCACAGCAGGACCGTCTCCCGTGAGCTGGCTCCACACGTGTACCCATGTCACGTATCTGTCCATGGGAAAACCAAAAGCTTGGCGGGCAATTGGACCTCTCAGTGCCGCGGGATGGCTCTGCACACACCCCAGGACACGGTCATCTGTCCCGGGCTAAGCAAGCGGCTTTGCCCGGCCTGAAAGCGGCACCATTCCTCCTCCTCTCCCGGAGCTCAGTAGCTGTTGAATATGCATGAATCCTGCTCTGCTTGGCCCCGCCCCCAGTGCCCTCCCCTCCCCCGTCAGAATGGTGACAGTGAAGTGAAACCGACAAAACAAACATCGTCTGAAACTAAGAGGATTGGCATTGGGAAAAAAAAAGTTAACATTGAAAAACTCAAAGTGACTGAAATTTATTGTTTTGTCACTGTAATTAAAAAAATAATAATTGAAGAAAAAAACATCAACCAATTTTTTAAAGATTGTAAATTAATTGAATGAAAAATAATTTTGAATATAAAAATTTCAGTGCCAACATTTTATTTTTTGGTTACGAAATTATTTTCAATGCCAAGGATCCGCTAGCATCGTTCTGGCTCCATAGTCAGAGCAGATTTGCACATCTTTTATTTTTTGGTGTCACAAAAACATCTAACAAAAACAACATGCTTTTATTTAAGTTAACTTTTTGGTAAAAAATGTATTTATTGTACCTTTAATCTTGACAAAAAACATTTTTTTTTTTTTTAAATTCAGTGTGAAATACTATTGGGGGTCTCGAGCAAAGTTTGGTTGAACTGGGGGGCCGGAGCGTTGATGAGCTTGAGAATAACTGTTATACACACACACACAAAATGTTATTGCATTGTTACAATGGAAAAAACAAAAAAGTAGACTTCTTTCACAAATAGTTCACCTGATGATTTCTACAAATAAGAAGATCCATGATGTAGAACAAGAAAGAGATTATGTCTCCACGTGTCATAAGTACATATTGACCAGACAGAGAAGTCATTTCTAATAAATCGACATGACTTCTGCATTTTAACCACAAATACAAATAGTGTCACATCAACAGTGAGATCACATGACCTGCACGAGTTCGTTAAAAGAGGAGGTTTTCAAATTTCATTTACACTGCAGCCATGCGTTTAACAAGGAAAGGTAAGACAGAAGCTTTGTCCCATTATTTAAATGCTAGTATACCATAAGTGTTGGCTGGTATTGGGGTGCTATACGTTGAATTTTAGTTGCTTAATGTGACCAGTACCAAAAAACGTAACAACAGCACAAATACATTCCTAAGAATTGTGGTCCTTCCTGACAATTTGATTTTTACTCTCATATGTTCCTATTGTTTGTCCTCTGACTGTCCTGTGTGTGCAGGTGTGTTGCTGCTGGCTCTTCTTTGTGCCATAGTTTGGGCTGAGTTTGACTCCAGGCTGGATCAACACTGGAACCTGTGGAAGAAGACCTACCAAAAGACTTACCAGAATGAGGTGTGTATACGCAGTAGGTCATGTATGTGCACCAAAGATGAAACAACAAATGGATTGAAATGGAAATTACATGTACACTCTCACTCTGATTGATTTGGCTCCAGTTCGAGTTTGACAATTTATGTCTAACTGAACTATATTGGTATTGGTCAGTGGATTGGTTACAAACTAAGACATTTCTCTAATCAGATTACTGTTAGATTATTGTTTCTAGTTCCAATTAACTTTTGGTTTCTTTTTCCCAACAAAGATGTGTGCTGTCCACCTGCAGGCTGTTATATAGAAAAGACAAAGACAAACATAGCATGTGGTCTGGTGGTGATCAGGTGTACACCAACATAAAGAGGAAGTAAAACAATGTGAAGAGTTTGAGTTTTTCATAAGTTAGTTATTGCTTGTTTGTTTTTCAAAATAATTCACGGACAACAGCAATCGCAGAACTAAGCAACTTCAGCGGTAGTGCTCCCCCTACAGCTCTCTTGTGTAATTAAGCTAGTCTACTGAATCGTAACTCCTCATTATTTACTTATTTTTTCATTTTTACACAACTTTAAGATTGAAGTAAGGCATCAGAAACACACCTAAACACAATTTACACTGCAAAATAAACAAATCAAAGAGCTAGGGTTTCTTGAGAGAAATTTGGGTCGAGAATGTGCTTCAAAGGAGACGGGGAGCTGCTGTATTTCGTACTGGAGACAGTGGAGAGAACTGACACATGCTTCAAATGGCTCAAAATACATATGTGACCATCATCATGGAGACTTACAAAGACAAGGTCAAAGGTCAAAATGTTACTTAGTTCTGCTTCAAAGACCACTTCTTTAATGCATAATTCTTTATTGCATACCAAAGCAGAAGTGAATCCTGATACAGTTAAACTGGACACAATAAGTGCTGCGGTTAGTATGAGGACAACTGTTACAGACTTCACCTCGAGGAGAACCATAGTCCCATGGACAGCCCAGTATCCGGAGAAAACGTAGGTATACTACGAAAGTTTTCTCACCTTTTTTACGTCAACATGTTACGTAAAGCCAAAACGTAAAATAACCACAAGTTTTGGTTGAATCCTTGTGGCGATATTTTCATTGGGTTTAACAGGTGAAGCTAAAACTTAAACTACCCATAATCCTAAACGTACCCATTTTAGTAACTTGACGCCTAAACTTACTCATTAAACCCAAAGAAAATGACACCACGTGGCTTCAACCAAAATTCGTGGTTAACATATTCACGTTAAAAAAGGCGAGAAAACGTTCTTATCGTACGTTTTTGTCATTTTGTTGATATCTACGTTTTCTCCGGAGACTGTTGTTTATGGACGAACAGGCTGTAGATGTGACCAGGACTGACGAGTATACTGACGCAATTAGAACATTATGTCAGTGGAGCCAGAAACCAGAAACTCTTTGAACTAACTGATCAAAAAGAGGAAGGAGTGGAGGAGTAAGAAAAGTCCAGGTTCTTAGGATTAGGTGGCACTCGCTTGACACTCGCGTGATTGTCTACAAATTAAATTCGTCCTTTGCAAACACGCCAGCATTTCAGTTGAAAAACAGGGTATAAGCTTATTTTTTAGTGGGAGACTTTGATCAATGGCAAAACCAGGTCCAACATGAACCAATCCAGGTCTCTGAAGTGTCCCAGATCCAGGTTTTCGCTGGAGATCATGAGGCGATCTTTTAGCTTCAACACAAAGAACCACTTTCTGAACCATTTCAGCCAGAAGGTGCTTCATTACGCTCTGATGACGTCACTCCCCGAAAACAACACAAACGCAAACAATACGCGCTTTACTCCTTCCCACATCTCCAAGCATATGCCGAAGTGTCGCTCATTCTTCCCTCACTACCATACAGTCACTTGTGGGGTGCCCAGGGCTCCATACTTGGTCCGTACTTGTTTCTCCTTTAGTGTTGACTCCTTTTTAGAAAAATGTATTGCGAGAATTTATAGTTTTAATGTATACTGTTGTTTCCATTGTGAGATGTGGAGTCAAATATTAAGTGCAATACAAGTAAAACGTATCGTTATTATTAACATGTTACCCCAACTGATTTAAGACTATTCACCAATATGTACAAGTTTAAGACCAGTGTATCCATTCTGTTCATGCATATTGTTTTGTGAAAGAGACTCATTGTGATCTGGCCTTATATATGTTACACTACTTGAGTTAATAACACTGGTCTTTGTTTAGGTGGAGGAGATGGACCGCAGAGCATTGTGGGAGGAAAGACTGCTGTACATCAACACTCATAATCTGGAAGCATCACTGGGACTTCATACTTACACTGTGGCCATGAACCATCTTGGAGACCTGGTAACTCATTCTAACCCTAACCCTAGTACTAAATAAACTAGTAAATCACAGTATTAGTGTGCGCAGAAACAACTAGTTATTATTCTTCATCTCATGTTTATTCTGGATTCTTTCACATATAAAAATGGAGATTCAAGTTGAAAATCTTCAATCTCCAATATTGGCTGGCTGAAAGTAGGACAGATGTTATTTAAAATTAGCTTCTGTACTATTTAAATAACTGCATTAATCAGCACCATTGCATCAGAATGTAAAGTATGCAAAATATTTAATATCAAGGTCCATTTATCTTGACTCCAAAAGTTCAAATACCACTGCCATAATAATCTTATTAGACATTGTCATTATTCGTGTCATTATTTATATTTATAGGCCATTAGTGTAAAACTTGTGAGATTCCCCCAAAATGTCTTGGTTTTTCACCACGTCCTTATGCTTAAATGACAAGACTTTGGCCAATTATATGATTAATTTCATCCAATATTTTTTGTATCACATCATCAAACAGCTTTATTTGTATTTCTTTTATAATATTGCTGTCCCCAAATTGTTCACTTTGCATTGTTTTTGTTCATTAGAAAAAAAAAGTAAAACAATAGAAAATTGCTGCACTCTTTATTGTAGAAGTTGGTCTACAAATGCTGAAGTCCGGACCTCACAGATCTCAATGTATGCTGCGTACAGCCATGGTTGAAGCAACATATTTTAGCATTTATTTGATTGTTTATTTAAAGCTCAGTGTACTAAAACATTTGATAATAGAAAAGGAACCACTGACATCTCTGCTGTTAAAACAATCTTTAGTGACTAGTGAGGAACGTCTAAATGTTAAATTAAAATACAATAGGTGTAGGAACACTATTTTGTCCCATCCTGCTCATACAGAAAAATGTAAACTTTAAGCATAAAACAATGCACTGAAAGCTTTAACAGTTATAAAAATAAAACACTACTTGTTTGACTGACCCTATTTATGTTTGATTGCAAAAAAAAAAAAAAATCTACGATGCCTCCTGCAAGCCAATAATTCAAAAAGTAAAAACAATAAAGTAATAAAAGTAAACAACAACAAATGAATGAACAAATACATAAGAAAGAAGCTGTAATCATGTTTCCTTTGCAGTCTGATGAGGAAGTGAGTCAGATGTATGGTACGCTGATAAATCCCACTGACCAGGAGATGGAGCCATATGCTGAGTTTCCAGAAGATGTAGCTGTACCTCCAAGTGTGGACTGGAGGAAACATGGCCGTGTGACCAAAGTCAAGAATCAGGTGACATGTTGCGCTAAAATCATTAAAATAGCTGCATTTTATTTAGAGCATACCATAGCTGTGTTTCCCAGAGTGGAATTAAATCAGATCAATTGAAAAGACCTTTGATTTACAGGTCAGGTCTCTGACCCATGTCAATACAGTATATTCAACAGAACTCTGACATTGTAGTTGAGGTCAAACTTGGGCTGCTAACAATGATGTGAGCAGCCTAACACTTTTGTGTTATTCCGACCAGTAATATACAGTCTGGGGCCAGGCCAGTCAGGGGGCAATGAAAAGTGCAGAGTCATTATATAAACAAGCCTTAAAAGTTAAAAGTGATGGACCAAAAGGTACTACTGTTTTAGAAAAATACATTTTTTTAAAGTTTGTAGGGAATCTGATCAAAAAGAGGGAAGTTGTTGGGTTCAAAACCAGAGGCATGACCACTGCAGACTGCCAGCCAAATGAGCTCTGTAAAGGTGCTCATTTGTCAAGGCTCCACAGATCTGGAACATACCTGCCGAACTGAAAGCTCTCACAGATGTGTGACTTTTTAATTGTAAGATCAATGCAATGGCTCAAACCCAGTCAAAGATGTGAACATTAGTACTTAGTGCTTGTTTCCTGTAAATACTTTATATAATTTTTTTTCTAATGTATTGTATTGTATATATTTGTTCTTTGCAATAAGAGACTGTGTCTGCAAATTAGATCTGAGCTATATGATCTATGAATGTGGCATTGGTAGCACCTAACAGGGCAACAATGCTTTAATGTTTTGTTTGTTTTAATGGTTGGTCTACATTGCGTTTTTGGTACTGCAGTACTGAGAACCTTTCTAATTTTGACTTAGTTTGGTGTGATAGTCCTTGTGGTAAATATTTATCATAGTTTTACAGCAGTAAGGTTGCAAATTATTAAGAAATTCAAAATAAAATGTCTAAAATTACAGGTAACACTTTAAAAGACCACCACGATACCTAACAGTTAATTACAGTGTCACTTCATATAACAGTATCTGCTGATACAAGTACCCCTCCAAGCACCACTCTAAGTACCACTGTAACTACTACTAAGTATCACTATCTAGTAAGTGACACAGTAATTAACTGTTAGTGGTAGTCTTTTAAAGTGCTATCAACCAGAGAATGAATGAAAGCATTTTTCTTCTATATCAGACAAGTATCGGTAAGAGATGGTTTATTTCCATGACTAGTTTCGTTGGGTCACTTCCGTCTTCGTCAGAGGCGTCGCACGTCGCCTAGGTGACGTGTCTTATCAGCTGCTGTTCCCAGGCGTGGCCAGCCCAGCGGACCCGTGAGGTCTACCGGGCTGACCACGCCCGGTAGACGCTCGGTGGTCGCTGGAGAAGGCTGCTCCACGTACAGGAGAGTTGGAAAGCTCCCTCGTCTCGATTCAAAGTGCGTGGGCCTCGCTTTCTGATTTCTATTGCTTCTTTGATCCATCGTTTGTATTTGTTGGTTTCTTGATTGATAATCCGCGCATTGTCCCAGTCCATAATGTGGTTATCCCGTTTGCAGTGGTCTGATATTGCCGACTTCAAATTGTCCTGTTGCGCCCTCTGTCGTTCGGCTCTTGTTAAGCGCCATGGAGCAATAGCCTTTTTGCAAAAAATATATTAAAGAGAAGCGCTGCGTGGATACAAGTAAATGCAAAGCTAGACCGGTGCTCTTTGGAAAGGGGTAACTTGAATTGGAGCAATAGCCTTTTTGGACATGAAAATTCATCACAACAACGACGGCAGCATCAAAATCACAGTCTACCGCAAACCCACTCACACGGACCAGTACTTACTTTGGACTTCAGAACACCCCACAGCTCACAAGTTATCAGTAGTCAGGACATTATATCACCGGTTAAACATGATTACAGACGACACAGACAGACAGGCAGAGGAAAAAGGTTAAGGTTAAAGTAGGTTAAGGTTAAGGTTAAGGTATACTTCAACAAGCACTACAACACTGTCATTATCCAAAATGGGCCATAGAAAAAGGAAAAAAGCAAGCCATCAACACAAGCAAAAACCATAACCCCCCAAAAACACGGAAAAAAGAACATTACAGATCAGAGCAGAGACACCGTCACGCTACCATATATACGAGGAGTAACAGAACGCATTCAAAGGGCAATGAGAAAACACAACATTGGCACAACCGTAAAACCGTTCAGAAACCTTAGACAGCTGTTAGTACACCCCAAGGACAAGATAAAACCAGAAAGCAAATGCAACGTAATATACGAAATACCATGCAAATCATGTGAAAAATCATACATCGGGGAAACAGGGAGAGCTTTTAACATCAGGAAAAATGAGCACAAAAAGGAATGCGAGAAAGAAACAACAGGGCGCTTAACAAGAGCCGAACGACAGAGGGCGCAACAGGACAATTTGAAGTCGGCAATATCAGACCACTGCAAACGGGATAACCACATTATGGACTGGGACAATGCGCGGATTATCAATCAAGAAACCAACAAATACAAACGATGGATCAAAGAAGCAATAATCAGAAAGCGAGGCCCACGCACTTTGAATCGAGACGAGGGAGCTTTCCAACTCTCCTGTACGTGGAGCAGCCTTCTCCAGCGACCACCGAGCGGCGGGGGGCGTGGTCAGCCCGGTAAACCTCACGGGTCCGCTGGGCTGGCCACGCCTGGGAACAGCAGCTGATAAGACACGTCACCTAGGCGACGTGCGACGCCTCTGACGAAGACGGAAGTGACCCGTCGAAACTAGTCAGGTAATAAACCATCTCTTACTGATACTTGTCTGATATAGAAGAAAAACGCTTTCATTTAAATACTTTAAGAAGACATGATGAACATCCCTAACCAACCAGAGAATGAATTGTGTTCTTTACCTCCGCCAGTGCAGGCATTGAAATTATGTTCTTTTCTCATGACACAGGGTCCATGTGGATCATGTTGGGCCTTCAGTGCTGTGGGCTCCCTGGAGGGTCTGTTAGCCAAGAAAACGGGGAAACTGGTGGACCTCAGCCCTCAGAACCTGGTGGACTGCTCATGGAAATACGGAAATAAAGGATGTAATGGAGGCAACGCGTTTCGGGCTTTTAAATACGTCATCGACAACAAAGGAATCGACTCTGACAATGCATACCCCTACAAGCCTAAGGTATAGCCACTTCAAACAGAATGGTATTACTAAATAATATTCCATCGAACAAAACCTGACATATGCAATGAGGTTCAGTCTGCTCACATCTGGTCTTAATGTCTCTTTAGAGTAACAATAAAAACTAATCCAATATAATCCAATAAGAATCCTCAGGCTATGTGCTTTGTGTAGAAGGAGGAGGCTGGTTCTCAGTAGCCCTGTTTCCATAGGCTTGGGTCGGGGCAATGCTGTACAATCCAATGCAAAGTGGGCCATTCTGCCCTGTTTGCTATCGGCTTTTTTAGCAGAAGAAATTAAGAAAAAACAGGTCCATATTCAATTAAAACACAGTGTCCGGTGGCGAGAAAGTGAAAATGAATCTTAAAGCGCTCCACGTGGCAATCCATGTGAGTAAATGAGCTGATTCATTTGCATGCACTTTGTTTTGGGTTGTAGCTGAACAGACTACAAATGTGTTTTAAAGAAAGCACGTCTTAAAAAAGAATCATTAAGGAACCGCTCTTGAAAACCAAGTACTGTTAAAGTACTAGTATCAAAATAAAATACCCAGCCCTACACAACAGAAAATGCTCAAAAGGAGTAGGCAAAGCAAAGGTATGTAGAGGACCAACCAACCTTTTGAACACTGTTTTTGTGTCCACAGGAGGGAGTCTGTCGGTACAATCCAGCGTACCGCGCTGCTAGCTGCACTGGGTACAAGTGGGTCAAACCCACCGAGGATGATCTGAAGCAGGCACTGGCTGTTGTTGGACCCATCTCAGTCTCTGTTTATTCTTCATGCAAAGGCTTTAAGTTCTACAAATCAGGTATGCTTTATTCTAGTAAGTAAGTAATCTTTATTAGTATAGCACATTTCACAGACAGAGTCACAAAGCGCTTCAAAGTGAGATGAATCCCCTCCCTCCCCACTCAGTGACAGTAAACTGCCCTGGGGCAGCTCAGCAGAGGCAATTCGCCTAAACACCTGGTGCCTCAACCTCCAAATAACGCCAAGTGTTCCCTAACATGCATGTTATTGGCTGGTGGGGAAACCGGAGTGCCCGGAGGAAACCACCCAGATACGGGGAGGAACATGCAAACTCCACACAGAAAGGTCCCGGGCCGTGCGGGAATCAAACCTCCAACCTTTTGATGTGAGGCCTGAGCGCTATCTGCTCTGCCATCGTGCCGCCAAATTCTAATGTTGAACAGTCATAGGAAACCATGAAAGCTTATTAATGTGGTCTTGTTTGTTCTTAGGAATTTTAAACGACCCAGCCTGCAAAGGAACAACGAATCACGCTGTTCTGGCTGTAGGATATGGGACTGAAGGTTCCTTGGACTACTGGCTGGTGAAGAACAGGTCAGTTTTCTTCTTCCTAATGAATTAGTTTCACACAAATGGTTAAAATGTTTGAGTATAATTGTATTTCTTACAGCTGGGGAACACGTTGGGGAGAAAACGGGTACATTCGAATCGCTCGCAACAAGAACAACATGTGTAACATTGCTAAATATCCTGTATACCCTGTCTAAGCATCATGTAAACTCTGTTGCTAATGTGCTAGTGCTTTCTTCTTTTGTCATTACATTATGTTGTCTTCTACATATTACTGTAAATGAGCATAATTGAACATATTCTCATTGCAAATACATGTGTGGTTAATCTGAAACTCTTTGTACAATTTATGAAGTATGTTAAAGGTGGAATCTTAAAGTCTATCGATTACCAAAAAAATGTTTTGCATTGTGTTTGTCTTGCCCAATGCAAATTAAACTTGAATTTTATTTTTGACCCTTTGTTTTTTCTAAAGCATTTAAAAATTACAACAATATTTAGCAGAAATTTGGGGAAATGTCAGCAGAATGATTCAAATACATTTGATCCAAACCCCATTGGAATGAACAGACCAATATTATTGCATTTCCTTGTGACGGCAGTGAACGACTCAAAGTAAATCTGCCATAAAAACAGTTTTAATGCGTTCATTGACTCCTGAGGAAATTGCTCTGTTGGTCAATTTAGCTTTAACATGTTACGACAGAATCTACGGCAAAACTGACCTGATGAGAAGAGAATAACTGCAGAACCTCATTACACTTTGCCGTTTTCTGATTTACTCAAAGCAGTGTCAAAATTGTGCAAACAGATATAGGGGACACTTGTTTTCCCAAATTTGCCATATCAACTTAATCGTAGTGAGAAACAAAGTAGGCTGGCGATCTGGGAAAAAGTAAAATCACGTTATTGTTTTTTCTCATATTGATCGATCTCAATTTTTAATTCGATTTTGTTTAACCTTTTAAAAAACTAATACAAGTACTATTCATGAACATGAACGTAAACAAAACAAACACTTTTAATATGTTCCATTTTTGACTCAAACAGCAGATGGACTAATGAAATGAGCAGGTTCTCTGCAGAGCTTAGGCCTCTGGAATGCTTCTGCTACAAATGGAAGCTTCTGTTACATTTGTCCCTGGTTTTCCCCACAATACCAGAGCAATTCAAAATTTAAAATCATGTTTTTGCATGACTAAGGCCAGTAAAGGCTCGGAATGATTTAAGTTTAAGCTTTGTACGCCCTTTATGCTTTGCTCATTAAATAATACATTGTGAGCCTCCAAATTATTCACCACATATTCATATTCATTTAAACTACATGTTTTAATCATATTGAATCATAATATATTATCAAAAGCTTCAGAACAGGAAGCAGCAGACCATGATATAAAATGTACAGTGGACTACTGTTACTCTTTGTGACACTCCAGAAATAAAAATGTATTTACAGTTGTTCAGTTATTCCATGTTTTGATTGTTTTCAATAAAGACACATCGTATAATCACTTGATGCACAACTGTTTTGATACATTCTTTTCTGCCTATTGCATATGACTTTCATAGAAAAAAAAAAGCTAAATATTGAAGCTTTTGATCATGAAAAAGTTGTCGGAGACTGACCTCCGGTGGACAGAGTGTAAAATAATACAGATTTGGGGATAGCAGTGGTAGTGAATTGTTTTAACATTGCAACATTTTAATTTTCAAAAATTCCCTAGAAAACGAGTATATTTGGAAAAATGGGTTACACCATGATTTCAGTCCATAGTAAGCTGAAGACAGGTGAACAGATTTCTTGGTTTCGCTTGACTGATTGCGAGAACAATAAAGAGTGCATTAAAGGGTCGTTTATGCACACAAACTCATGATTGAAACTCAGAGTTGACTTTTACCGCTGGTTAACTGTCTCAAGTCTTCTCTATAAAAGGCCACCAGAATGAAGCCAATGTTGGATAAGTGCTTACCCCCCCACATCGCCGAGCTCGGGTCAAATGGTGCACTGCACATCGTCGTTGGACTTTGCAGAGGTGGTCCCAAGTCATGTTCAGTGACGAAAAAGGTTCCAGTGCTTCAGAGCAGATGGCCGAGATCAGAAAACTCAGCAGCAGCTGAGGCGGTACTGGTGGAAGAATGGACGGCAATTCCATAGGATCAACTCAGACACTACTGCCGATCCATGAGGCGACGAATAACCGCTGTCCAGGATGCCAACGGGGGTCACGTGAACTATTGACAGTCTGATGAAATTCCTGTCACTTTTGGTTTGGAGGTTGCTGTATTGTTTGGTTGTGTATTGGACTCGAAAATGTTTAGAAAATGTGTGAACGCCGCAAGAGTTGGCCTGAGGATTAGAAATGGATGTAGGGTTCATATGCTAAATGTGGTGGGTAGGTTTGTTCTAACTGACACTTTCTGGATCTTTCATAACTTGCGTTTTTTTAGGGCTAATGCTAACGGCTATAGGAAAACAAACAGGAAGACGCTTCAGAGTTCTTTAAAACATACCGGAGTAGCTCAGATGATAAGTGTTCCATAGCGCGAGAGTCGGACTGCGCGTCTACTAATTATTTGTCTATCGGTGATTTAACCTGCTGAACTAAGTGTGTGTATATAAGAATATAATGCACACCAGTTGCACTGGAATTCTCACTGACTATGGGATAATGGGCAACTACAACCGGCCCAGAAGCCATGGTTCTCGATAAAATCTGACCCTCTGGAAAATATAGTTAAATAGCCCTATAGTATAAGTTAAGAAAAGGAAGTTATTAAAATTCACATGAGCTAAACCAGTCTTAAAGTGAGGCTAAACACACGTTCAGAGACTAACTCCGCCCACAACTGAACTCCAAACAGGCTCGCAAAAGTGGGAGATGCCCGGAGGCCTTTGAAGAGACGCCCAGTGGGTGCGAACAGACTTTGATTGACAGTACCAAATATGAACAGTGAGCTTGGCAAATTATGTGACGGAGCGGTCCGGGTCCTGGCCACTGACAGTCTATCTGAGGAAGATGTACAGCACAAGTCTTTGCTTACTTGCACGTCAAGATTTTTTTAACTTTACAAACATATGTATTAAACCTTTGCCTTAGTCTACATGGGCACATGAGCTTATTGTAGTGAAACATTCACTGCACATCTGATCATCTGATTCATTTTCAGCATTTTACCCAAATACTTGAAGCTGGAAAGTGCCCTGAAACCCAGGACACTGATGCATCAACCCCTCACCCGCACAAGAATGTGATTGTGATTGATGACATGGGGCAAAGTCCAGCAAGCAGCACCCAAACCAAATACTGATGAATCAGATGGTTTTTGGGAGAAAGACTATAATTCAGAACAGTTTTTTTCCACAGGATGAATTGCCATGTACAAGGTGTGACAATGTCAATAATGTGTATATACAGTATACTAGTGATGCGCGGTCAGCTTTTTTGTGACCCCCCCGCCCGACCGATTAAAATCAGCCCGACCCACCCCCGAAAATGTGCTAAATTCAGGACCGACCCAACCGAACCGCAAAAATTAAAACTGCATAAACGTTGTTTTTTTGCGAGCTGCGGCTCCGCGGGTACGTTTGTCTGAAATGAGCACATACACTTTTATCTGTACAGAGTAGCTCCTCTTCTCGTCATACACGATCTTGTTAGAGCTGGTTGTTTACAGTTCAGCAGCGGAAGAAAACATGGACGACCATGGACTTATTTTTGGAGAGAAAGTGGTTCGTAGCGCTCAAAACGATAAGATTATGTCAGCAGCAGGACGCGGCATCTACGGACTTCAGCGGCTGTTTACTGAGCATGTTTTTGGCCGCTGCTCGCAGAAGGCAAATGCAGACTGAATTTACTCGTGGATTTAGACAATGCATCGGGATTTTAAGCGGAAAGAAACAGAACCGCGGACTTTTACCGTGGATCTGAAAAGCCCTGCGATGTGGATACGAACAACTGGATTAATCTCCGTCAGACAGATGTATATTAAGCTTCGCCTGGACAGTGGACCTCGTCAGACTTCTTCAGACTTTCACGGTGAGTAAAAAGCTTGTTTGCGAGGGTTATTTATTTGTCAACATGCTCTGGAGTCTGGACGTTTCTCCAAGTGAGGATTTTACTCTTTCCGTTTAGTTTACAATGATGAAGTTCAGCTGGAGCATTGTTTAGTTATGTGTTTATGACTGAGTCGAACGTGGCTGCCCCGTCTGCACAGAACGACGCTCTACTTGTAGTTGAACTCTTGTCCATCTTTCATTCTGTTTTGTAGCCAGTTGTAACCTAAATAAACTAAGTTCAGAACGCATAAGTTGTGTCTTATGTTAAACAGAATTAGTGCTTGACATGAGGCTTATTGGACTGACGTTCACGTCACTTGAAGCCAAGCATGACACCAGCGTTGAACATGGTTTAGACCCGACCCACCCGCACCCGACCCACTCTTAATTGTGCTATCCGACCCGCCCGACCCGCGGGCTGACCGCGGGTCCCGCGGGTTACGGGTCGACCCGCGCATCACTACAGTATACCATGCCTGTGTGTGAATGCTTGGACTTCAGAACGCTGAGGACAATGTTATGCCTGAGGTCTCACACACGTAAAACCCCCACACTTCTTACACAGAGGCATCCCCCAAAGCACACACAAGCTTCAAGCTGATTGGACAATCTCCCCGCCAAAGCAGGGGAAAGACTTTAGCTAGAAGCAACACCCAACTCAATTCACTTCTCTTCAAGTTTTTGCAGGACACTCGAGTGGTCAACTTTTAGACACACTTGGGAAGTTTCTCATGGAGCTCTTTTTGTGCACCTAGACAGGCTTCAGGCCTTGGGTGCAGGACAATGGAGAAAACACATTTAACTTTCAGCCCCTGGATCAAATCTTTGGACTCACGGTTCTTGTAAGCCACACAAAGAGCCACAAAGATCAAGGGTGCAAACCACTCCTTTTGGGAACCTCCAGGACAGCCTTAACTCAGGGATGGGAGACAAAGACTTTTTGGGCCCACGCCCTAAAACTCCATATCTCTTCACATTTTTGAATGTGAACATTGCTTAAGGCAGAACCAATGCAAACGGACACATTTTGCAACTTCAACCTAGCTTTCCCTGCAGCCCAGCCTCGACGTGCCTGGTGCGAACCCCAGCCCCCCGCCATGTGCGTGCAGCAGAGAGACCTTCTCACAGCGCGACCTCCACAGAGACAAAGGACATCTGACTGGTCGTATGAACTAAACTGTCACATTGGCTGGTAGACACAGTTTATGCAAATAGGTTTAGATAAACAGTCTAGACTCTTATTGTGCATTATAGGAAACTCATCTGCGTACTTTATTTAAACACTGTATGTCATTTTCTGGTCATTAAATCTTCATAAATCACAACTTGTTTTGGTAAAGTGCATGATTAATTTTCAGAATGGATTCAATGGAAATGTGAAAAGATCTTACAACCTTCAGATTAGACTAATTAATTAATTAATCAATAAATTGGTAATTAATTAAAATATTTGGTATTAGAATCAACTTTTTCTCACTTTGGTGAGTGGTGCCCCGAATAATCAATCTCTATTATGATTCTATTTATCAAATTATGAAGCTTTATCTGTACTCACTGTTCTGTGTTTCACCTTACAGCGGTCAGATAAATCTTTAAACTACATAATGTTGGTGCCGTCTCTTAAGGCCGGTATCAAGATAATGCAGTAATAATAAAAACACAACATTATGATAGGAGTATTTTCTAAAAATGAAAATGAAAAACATTCCACTGACATAGGAATCGAGCCAGCGCATCGTTGCACAAGCAGCTGCACATCGCACCACTCGCTCAACAAACTGAGCCAAACCACGGTTGATATCAATGTGCAGCGAGTGATCGTTTTACAACTCTCCTCCGCAGTGGCGTCAGAGGGAGGAGTTTATTTATTCCCTCTGGGCGGCTCGTCTGCCGCGTCAAGTCACTGTGAAGTCAGAGGGTACTGAAAATGCACTGACAGCGTTTGCCCTGCGTGGCAGTACAGCCGCGGTTTTTCCACACATAACTGCAAAATGAGCGAGTTTGCACAAAAATGTCCAAAAAAGGCCTGGAAACAGTAGATAATTCATTTTTGACCTCATATTCACAGTTTAACAGTGAAAAAAAGTTGATTCTGAGTTTAGCTTCTCTTTAAATAAGTCTTGCAAATATATATGCTAGAAATAACATGTCAGAATAATGTCTTTTTTAACCATTATAACCTCTTATTTAGGCCTGTTACTGTTTGAGTTTAGATCTGGAGGTACTTGAAGAATCAAATATTGTCTTTAGTGCTTCTCGTAAAAAAAAACAAAAAAAAACCAGCATATCACCTTCAGAGAAGTTGAAAAAGTTGCTGATAATTAGGCTACTTAAGAGTTGTAATGTTCTTGTTCCTCATTTGCTTCTTACATATGAATATATTACACTCTAAAAGAAATGTCTCACATTGTGCAGAGGGCAGGACAAGATAAGAACATAGCCTTTTATGGGATCAGTTTGGTATCTGGTGTTGCCAACACTATAATACAATCAATATATACTCATGACTCATGAGTATACTGTATGTTGATATTACATATTAACCATTAACCATATCATTTCTGATAAATAGACTTCTGCATTTTAACCACGAATTTAAATAGTGAGACCACATGACGCTGCACAGGTTCTATAAAGATGACAATTTCATATTTCATTTACACTGCAGCCATGCGTTCAACAATGAAAGGTAAGGTTTGTCCCATTATTTAAATGCTATTATACCGTATGTGTTGGCTGGTATTGGGGTGGTATACGCTGAATTTTAGTTGCATAATATGACCACTGCCAACAAAACATCACAGCATAAATCTACATTCCTAAGAATTGTGGTCCTTGCTGACCATTTGATTTTTCGTCCCATATATTCCTGCTGTTTGTCCTCTGACTGTCCCATGTGTGCAGGTTTGCTGCTGGCTCTTCTCTGTGCCACAGTTTGGGCTGAGTTTGACTCGAGACTGGATCAACACTGGAACCTGTGGAAGAAGACTTACCAAAAGACTTACCACAATGAGGTGTGTATACGCAGTAGGTCAGGCCTATTCAACTTAAGGCCCGGGTGCCTAATTGGCCCTCCAAAAATCTGGGTTATTTCTGGGTTATTACTTGGGAAAAAGTGGCCAACTTAAATTTCTTACTGTGTCAATAAGTTTATATATCTTATTTTCTTGTTTCATTTCAATTTCAGTTGCATTTTTTGACTCATTCCAATGAAAAAAATTCTATATTTTTCATATTTAGCAACAATCGCCTTTGCTCTCATTCAATTGGCAAATCTTGTTTTAAGACAATTAAAATATGCTCAAATAAAGATAAATATAATTTAATTATATATATAATTAAATAATTTATTTGCTTATTATGTAAATTAAAAAGCTCGCTTTTTACATTATATACCTTAGACTTGATATTGTCTTAGTTCAGTCCTGGTTTGATATGGTTTGGTCCTGGTTTAGATCTGGTTTAATGATGAGTTAACTCCTGGTTCACATTTGGTTTTTACTAGTTCTTAATTGTGGTTTAATGCTGATTTGGACATTTCGTAGAGAAATAAAAGTCGGATACAGCATTAGTTATTATCGCTACAGAAACAAATCTCTGAATATTTGGCACAACCTCGTGTACCCAGCCCAGAAGCCAAAGTCGCTCTGGAAAATAAAGTTGAATTGCCCTGCTGTAGGTCATGTATGTGAGCCAACAAAGAGAAAACAAGAAATGGATAGAAATGGAGTGTATAGATTTAGGTTAGCTTAACAAATGCCCAATTCAATTTTTTGCTGTAAAACATGTAAACAATGAGCTCACTTCATCTAATAAAAGAAAATAGTATTAGTAAAGTATTTTTCCAATAGTATTCTTTATCAGTGTTTCCTTTTTTTTTTTTTTTTTTTGTGACACACTTTTTTCTTTTTTCCGTTTAAAATTTTTCCACGACCAAACCAAGTCATTTAGAAGACGCAATATATTGTTCTGACTGAAATGCAAACTTGATTAATTTATAATTTTTTTAATGGATTTTATTCTATATCATTAATGACAAAATATTATTAAAATGCTTCAAATTATTAAAAAAAAATTTCTGCGGCTTAGCAGAATATTCTGTGGCAGTAAACACTTGCCGAGAAGGAGGCTTTAAGGACAGAGGTTCTCAAATGGAGTGCCGCGGGAAATTGTTGAGTCTGATAGAATTGTTCAAATAACGACTTTCGAATAGACCAGCAGTTGCAAACACCCACAGTGCTCTTTGCCTCACTCAGAAACATTTGCGTTCTGACAGCTTTACTTTTTTCCTCTCTCCCATCCTCACTTTAGAAAGGCTGCGTGTGTCTGTGTCATATCAGAGCTTATTAGCAGCTTACAAAGCATTTCAAACACCCAGGATATTCTACAAAACTGGAGCTTCGCATTGATGCTTCTTCATTTGTGCAAATCTGCCTTATTGCCTATTTGTCCGACTTGCTTAATGCACTTTTTTAGTCTTTAGGTAGCTATTTTTTTTTCTGTTTGTTCTTGTATTTTATGACAGTAATAACCTATCGACTGATTACAGGTAATGCATAACAGGAGTGCATGTCAGAAAAGACGAAAAAAATCAATACAGTATCTGCGGAGATAAGGTCCGAAACAAATTGTAAAATAAAACAGGATTAGAAACTCGATGCGGCGCGTAACGGCGCAACACGGAAATCGTCAAAGTGATCTTTGAAGCTTTTGCAAGAATGTTTCATAAAACAGAAGTCCTATCGTGACAAAAGTTTGTGGAACAGCAGCGTTTTCTCCGCTCTGATCACGGAGGACAGTCTCGTCACACTGAAGCTTCTGAACACCGGGTTTACAGGGGCGGATCTAGATTCCAGGTTGGGGCCCCATGAGAGCTTCTGATTTCAAAATGATTTTAAAACATGCTTTATACCTTTTCAATAATAATACAATTACATCATGCATTAGGAAAAAATGATTTAAAATGTTTCAGAATACAGAATATCACACTGAATTTAATAAAATTTTCCTGTGGTGTTTGGTGGAAGTTTTTATTGCAAATTTCAATAAATCTAAATAAGCTGTGCAGGTTTTAAAAAGGTAAAAAACACCCTATTTAAAATAAAATATATGTAAAAATGTAAGGGGTGCCTCGGCTTAGGGCAAGAACGCTTAAGGGTGCCTCAGTGCTGACAAGTTTGAGAACCTCTGCTCTGGACAATTATCCATTTGCTTGTTTACTCATAATCTGCTTTGACATGCTTGATCAATCACTGTTACTGAATGTTTCTTGTTATTGAATGTGTATTGTTTTATTTTTATTTTCTACCATTGCTAAATTAACAATCTTGGGAAGACTTCAGAGACGAATGTTAAGATTTGGGGCTATACAAAAATAAATTGATTGATTGATTTATATAAGCATATCACAATTTGAACTACAACTCCCAGAATACACTGCAGCAAGAGGAGGCACATAGGCCATAATGAATAATAAGCCTATGTAAATATAAAGGCTTGTATTGCTGAGATGTGACAATAAAACTTTAAATGTACTGGAATGCAGCAAATTACATACAGTTTGTTCAAAAATGCCATATGTACAGTATAATACAATGCATTGTAAAGTAATGTGTTGCTTGGCCCTGGCTTGATTTGAGTTTGACCATTTTTGTCCAACTAAACTCACTATAGTATTGGTCAGTGATTGGTTACAAACTAAGACATTTTCTAATCAGAGTACTGTTAGATTATTGTTTCTAGTCTCAATGAACTTTAGGTTTCTTTTCCCCAGCAAAGATGTGTGCTGTCCACCTGCAGACAGTTATATAGAAAAGACTATAGCTAAGACAAGCTGATGTGGTCTGGTGGTGATCAGATGTAAACCCAAAGAGGAAGTACTGTATAAGTGTGAAGATTTTATGTTTTTTATAAATTGGTTTCTGCTTTTATTCTAATTAATATTATAATAAATTAAAGTCCACTTCTTTATTGCATGCCAAAGCAGAAGTGAACCCTGATACAGCTAAACTGGACCATCAAGTGCTGCTGTATGAGTCTGTTCCAACTCCACTTAACAAGAAACCAACCCGATATGTGATGTACCTCGAGTTTTTCACACAAAGTAATCAGACTGGTTTTACACATTGATGGAACCAACACTGTAACTCACAACTACCGTAATTTCTGGATTATAAGCGCTACTTTTTTCTTGAGCTTTGAACTATGCGGCTTATAAGGCATGCAGCAAATGATAGTTCTCGTAGACTTACTATTACAAGTGCGCTATATATGTATTTATCTTTTTCTTACTTAAATCTAGTGGGTGCGGCTTATATCAGGTGCGCTCATAGGGCAGAAATTACAGTACACTTGGAAACGCACACATGCTCAGACATTTGACACCACTGACCACATCCTCCTCCACCTTCTACAGCAGCTCACTGGCTTTTCTACCCTTCAGTGATTCTGCTCCTACCCTAAGTATGTGCTCCTGGGAAACACTAAACCAGACATCATACAGACAACTGTGGGGTGCCCCAGGGCTCCGTACTCGGGCCTACCCTCTTCACCATCTACCTGTTTCCCCTTGGGTGGGGACTGCCTTTTTATAAAAAAAAACATATTGCTAGCATTTTTAAGGTTTGTTTTAATGTATATTGTTGTTGCAATTGTGAGATGTAGAATCAAATGTAAACTGCAATACAAATAAAATGTATTATTATGTATATGTATATATTATGTAAATGTATTATTAGCATGTTGTGCCAACAGATTTAAAACTATTCACCAATACGTACAAAATGAGGAGCCATATATTCCATTCTGTTTAGTGAAGATTGTATTTTACACACTTGAGTTACTAAGACTGGTCTTTGTTTAGGTGGAGGAGATGGCCGCAGAGCATTGTGGGAGGAAAAACTGCAGTACATCACACTCATAATCTGGAGGAATCACTGGGACTTCGCACTTACACCATGGCCATGAACCATCTGGGAGATCTGGTAACTCGTTCCAACCCTAACACCTATAAACTCACATTACTAAATCGTAATAAATGTGCAGAAACAACTAGTTATTATTCTTTATCTCGTGTTTATTGTGGACTCATTCAAACATAAAAATGCAAATTCAAGTTGAAAATTTTCAATCTCCTATTGGCTGGCTGAAAGTGGGACTGATGTTATTTAAAATTAGCTTCTGTACTGTTAAAAATAACTCTTTAACCAGCACCATTACATCAGATGTCATGAGAAAAAAAACCTGCTTTTCATAAAAAGTACACATGTGATTAAAGCCAGGACAATACGCAGGATTTTTTAAATACGAGGTCCATATCTTGTTCAAATACACTGCCATAACATTCTTATTAGACATCGTTATTATAAGTGTCATTATTTATATTTATAGGCCAATAGTGTATAACTTTGAGACTCCCCAAAAACTTTTTTCACCTTGTCCTCGTAAATTATAAGACTATAGCCAACCATATGATTAAGTGTCTTTTTCAAAACAGCTTTAACATGTTTCTGTTGACCTTCAGATCAAATACAAATGCAAAATCAATACAATCACATTTTTCATTATGGAGCTAAAATATTAGTCACACAAATGGTTCACTTTGCATTGTTTTGTGATTGGAAAAAAAGGTTTATACTAGTACAGCATTACACAACATTGCTGTAGCTGCACCCTTAATTTCATTCACAGATCTCAGTGCTGCGTACGTCATGGTTGAAGCAACATATTTTAGTATTTATTTGATTGATAGCTTATTTAAAAGTCAGTGTACAAAAACATTTGCGAATAAAAAGGACCACTAACATATGCTTAGTGATATCTCTAGTGAGGAACATTTAAATGTTAAAATAAAACACAATGGATGTTGGAACACAATAAAATACAATAGAGGAACTTGTTTTATCCCCTCCTGTTCATATAGAGCAATTTAAACTTTAAACATAAACTAATGCACTAAAAGCTTTAACAAATAAAACACTACAGGTTTGACTGTCCCTAGTTAGATTTGATTGCAAAACATCTACGATGCCACATGCAATAATTTGACAAGTAAAAATAATCAAGTAAAAAGGAAACAACAATAAATGAACACATAAATGTACATAAGAAATAATCAGTAATCACGTTTCCTC
Organism: Mugilogobius chulae; assembly: GCA_038363315.1. NCBI lineage: Eukaryota > Metazoa > Chordata > Actinopteri > Gobiiformes > Gobiidae > Mugilogobius > Mugilogobius chulae. The sequence continues at coordinate 76,306 of JBBPFD010000066.1, forward strand.
TGCAGTCTGATGAAGAAGTCAGTCAGATGTATGGTCGCTGATAAATCCCACTGACCAGGAGATGGAGCCATATGCTGAGTTTCCAGATGATGTATCTATACCTGCCAGTGTGGACTGGAGGAAACATGGCCGTGTGACCAAAGTCAAAAATCAGGTGACATGTTCTTCTGAAATTATTAAAATAGCCGCATTTTATTTAGAGCAGGGGTGCTCAAACCTTTTTCCTTGTTGGGCCAAAATTTGCAGCATGCCAAGTGACAAACTTAATTTTGTTCTGCATTTAAAAAGCTTTTTTGAGAAAACATGAAGATTAAATTGTGTTTTATTGACATGTTTTAGGAGATTACACCTTATCTGGTGTCATTACATTAACAAAATTCAACAAAATTGAATCAAAAAGATACTCTTAACAAACCTGAGCACTCCTTCGTGGACCAAATTGAACCCCTTGGCGGGCCGAATTTGGCCCCCCCGTAATTTGGGCACCTCTGATTTAGTAAGTAAGTAAACTTTATTTATATAGCGCTTTTCACAGACACAAAGTCACAAAGTGCTTCACAGTGAGAGATAAAAACTGTTTAAAAACAACATTAAACAAAAATACAGAGCATACCTTAGTTGTGTTTACCAGACGACAGTGTGTGGAATTATATCAGATCAAATGAAAAGACCTTTGATTTACAGGTCAGGTAAATTCTGAAAGTCTGTGACCCATGTCAATGCATTATATTCAACAGAACTCTGTGGTTGAAGTCAAATTTAGGCTGCTCACAATGATGATATCCACTTTTGTGTTATTATGACCAGTAATATACAGTCTGGGGCCAGGCCAGTCAGTCGGCAAAAAAAGTCCATTATATAAACAAGCCCTAAAAGTGATGGACCAAAAGCCCATGTGGTTGCACAACATTTTAGAAAAATTGATTTTGGGAGGTTGGATTTTTAAAAGCTAATGGCTAGCTCCAGCTGTTGTAGGGGATTGATCAAAAAGAGGGAAGCTGTTGGGGTCAAAACCAGAGGCACAACCAGCGGAGACTGCAGACTGGCCAGATGTAAGGCCTCATTTGGTCAGAGCACGTTCACAGTTTGGGTCCACAGATCTGGAAGAGCATCAGCTCTCACAAATGTGCAACTTTTAATTGTAAGATCAATGCAATGGCTCAAACCCAGTCAAAGATGTGAACACTAGTATTTAGTGCTTGATAACTGTAAATATTTTTCTTGATATATTTTCTAATGTACTTTCTATGTATTGTATTGTATATCTTTGTTCTTTGCAATAGGGGACTGGGTCTGCAAATAAGCTTAGAGCTATATGGCCTATGAATGTGACATTGGTTGCACCTAAAGGGTCTTTCACACCAACACAAACCCCAGTCGCTGTCGTAGGGTGGACGATGCAGCGTCTGTTCAAGTTTCTTTTTGGCACATCGCTGTAAAAGAACATTCACACAAACATGATCCAAGCAGCCCCCAGTTGCCAAACATTTGCCGTGTGAGCATGCGCGTGATGTAATGCTTGACAAAAATTAGGAAACATAAGTTGCACGCGTAGTTGTCAAACTGATGGCAAACAGATGTTTCCAATCTTACCTATTTCTCGCCACAATCCAGACTTCGTACCGCGGTTGCTGCAACTCCTCTGTCTTTGCTTCCTTGGACCAAATAGTAGTTATTTTCCTCCGCACTTATTGTATGTTTTTGACATTTTGAATTATGAATCTCATCAAAACAACAAAATTGGGTAAAAACTATCCAAAATATGGGTAGCAGTTTAAAAGACCACCACAATTAATTACAGTGTCCCTTACTAGATAATGGCAGTGTAACTTAGAAATAGTTACAGTGGTACTTACAGTGATACTTGGAGTGGTACTTGAAGGGGTACTTGTATCAGCATATACTGGTATTTAACACTGATAGTTGGTGGTACTTGTTGTGGTACATATATTGGTACATTATGATACACTTAGCTGTACTTATAATGGTACCACCTTTAATACTTAGTGGTGCACATATTATTTTACATTATCTAACGGTAAATAGTGGTACTTTGAAAGTACTTACTGCGTTCAAAAAAATTATATACATTACAGTGACAATAGGTTGTATATCAAAGTGACACATACTAGTACTTGAGTGGTACTTACTACAGTAAGTAATAATTAACAACTAGCGGTATTAGTTGTACCTGTACTGTATAAGTACCACTACAACTACTGTTAAGGGTATTAAAAGGTACCACCAACTATCAGTGTAATATACAATTATGGGCTGAAACAAGTATCATTCTAAGTACCACTGTAACTACTACTAAGTATCACTGGCAGCATCTAGTAAGTGACACGGTAGTTAACTATTATAACGTGATAGTCTTTTAAAGTGATACCAACTGTCAAACCATAAAATGAATTGTGTTGCTGCCTGTGCAGGCATTGAAATTATGTTCTTTTCTCATGACACAGGGTCCATGTGGATCATGTTGGGCCTTCAGTGCTGTGGGCTCCCTGGAGGGTCTGTTAGTCAAGAAAACGGGGAAACTGGTGGACCTCAGCCCTCAGAACCTGGTGGACTGCTCATGGAAATACGGAAATAATGGATGTAATGGAGGCAACGTGTTTCGCTCTTTTAATTACGTCATCGACAACAAAGGAATCGACTCTGAAGAAGCATACCCCTACAAGCCCACGGTAGCCACTTCAAACCAAATGGTCTTACTCAATAATATGCCACTAAACAAAACCTGACATGAGCAAAAAGGTTCAGCTCAGAGGTCTCTTGTGGGTTTGGTGCAATTGAAAAGATGATGTTGTTTTGCTGGTCCAACACTGGGGTGTTTCAGTAGTGCCACCTCATTACTCACCACATAGCTGATTATCCCTAAGGAGTTCAACAAAAAGAAGCAACAATATTGAACAAACTGTGATGACTTGGACACTGTCAAGCTTCCAGTGGCGATCCCACTGGGCTAAAACAGAGGTTCCTAAACTTTTTAGACCAGGATCCCCAAAAAACCATGCCAGCGACTCACGACCCGTACTTCAAAATCAAATAGACCTTTCCATTGACTTCAAGTTGTAAATTCGGTTAAAAAAGGGTTTAATCTTAATTATTTTTAATTTGTTGTGTTATTTGACTGAAAATCATTACACCATACTGTTTTCAATGTAAATAATTGATTAAATACAGAATTATATTTTTAAAATTACATCTTAAAATCATCTCTCGGTCTGGGGGCCACTTTGGGAACCACTGGCTAAAACATTGGCTGCACTGATCCTGGACAACATGACTGAACAAACCTTGAGTATACACTGTGATATTTTTTGCTCTGGCCTTTGAAAAATGTATCTCTTTTAACAACTTATTCAAATAGGGTTGAACAGCACAGCAGTAGGGCTGAGCATCGAAAAATGGTTCCTATTTAGAACCGACCAAAAACGTTCAGGAAATACTGGAACCGAAAACATGACGCACTTTTGATGCCGTTTTTCGATTCCTTGACTTTAAATCTGTGCGTGAGCAGACAACAAACACCCAACATATCACAAGTGCGCTACAATGGAATGAACTACGCTCTACAAACATCACAAACACCACCTAGCCTGCCAAATGCACACTCTACGATGTGATGGCAATTCACTTCTTGCTTCTCCCAAACAAACTGCATGAGTTCAGGAGAGCGCCTAAACTAGCGGCACAATTTACATCTCACTTCTCCCAAACAAACTGTGCACGAGTTTATGACTGTTTGGCTGCAAGTCTCACAAACAAACCGTAGTGTGACAACTTACCTTCTTTAGCAGAAGAAATGAAGCAAAAACTGGTCCATATTTAATACAAAAAGAGAAAGTGAATATAAAACTTAAAGCGCTCCACGTGGCTGTCCACGTGAGTAAATGAGCTGATTGATTTGCATGCACTTTGTTTTGAGTTGTAACTAAAGTGACCACAAATGTGTTTTAAAATATAGTTTGACGTGTAACATTGTTAAAGGTTGAAAAAATTGGTTTGAGGTTATAATTAACATTTAAAAAGAAAGCAACTTCTGAAAAAAAAGGAACAAACAATACCCAGCCCTACACAACAGAAAACGCTCAAAGGGAGAATGAGTATATAGAGGACCCACCAACTGTTCTTGTGTCCACAGGAGGGAGTCTGTCTGTACAATCCAGCGTACCGCGCTGCTAACTGCACTGGGTACAAGTGGGTCAAACCCACCGAGGATGATCTGAAGCAGGCACTGGCTGTTGTTGGACCCATCTCAGTCTCTGTTTATTCTTCATGCAACGGCTTTATGTTCTACAAATCAGGTATGCTTTTATTCTTATGCTGTTAAAATCATTTTATAGTAAACCATGAAAACCTTGTTATTGTGGTTTGATCTGTTCTTAGGGATTTTAAACGACCCAGCCTGCATCGGAGAAACCGATCATGCAGTTCTGGCTGTAGGATATGGGACTGAAGGTTCCTCACACTATTGGCTGGTGAAGAACAGGTCAGTTTTCTTCTTCCTATAGAAATAGTTTCACATAAATGTTAAAATGTTTGAGTATAATTGTATTTCTTACAGCTGGGGGAAACACGTTGGGGAGAAAACGGGTACATTCGGATCGCTCGCAACAAGGACAACATGTGTAACATTGCTAACTATCCTGTATACCCTGTCTAAGCAACATGTAAACACTGTTGCTAATGTGCTAGTGCTTTCTTCTTTTGTCATTACATTATGTTGTCTTCTACACATTACTGTAATGACATATTCTCATTGCAAATACATGTGTGGTTTATGATGGATTCAGTGGCGTTGCAAGGGTAATAATTGGGGGCCTCACACCCAATAATAACACAGTAATAGTAAACTATTGTGACAAAAATATAAAATTGTTTTAATTTAAATTGTAGAAATAATGAAAAAAAAGGCAATATTGTAATGAAAGGCTCAAAGTTAATGAATGAAGTACCACTAAATGTCTTTGAACTAGAAAGAAAACCTAAAGTAACAAATACAAAAACATTAAATAGTCTAAAATGGTCCCTTTTGTCTCTAGCACTGTTGCTTACGAGCTTTGCCTCAGCAAACCTGGTACAAGACTGTCCAGATTCAAAGACCTTCTCACTTTGTTCTCTATGGATACAAGAGCAAGTCCAGTTAGTCTCTCCTGACACTTTGTTGATCTTAAGTTTAAGTGTAGCACTTTAAAAGACCTCCACGTACCTACCAGTTAAGTACCGTGTCAGTTACTAGTAACTAACAGTGACACTTACTAGTACTTACTGTGGTACCAACTGTGGTACTTACACTGGTACCTAGAGTGGTACTTTGAGTGGTACTTGTGCCAGCAGTTCTGGTACATACCACTGGTAGTTACTGTGGTACTTACTGTGGTACTTACTCTGGTACCTAGAGTGGTACTTTGAGTGGTACTTGTACCAGCAGTTACTGGTACATACCACTGGTACTTACTGTGGTACTTACACTGGTACCTAGAGTGGTACTTGTACCAGCAGTTACTGGTACATACCACTGGTAGTTACTGGTACTTACTGTGGTACTTACACTGGTACTTTGAGTGGTACTTGTACCAGCAGTTACTGGTACATACCACTGGTAGTTACTAGTACTTACTGTGGTACTTACACTGGTACCTACAGTGGTACTTGTACCAGCAGTTACTGGTACATAACACTGATAGTTACTGGTACTTACTGTGGTACTTACATTGGTACTTACGCTGGTACTTAAGGTGGTACTTGTGTCAGCAGTGACTGGTACTTACAGTGGTAACTATTAGTACACAGGGTTCCTGCACACCTTCTAGAAAAAACTTAAGACTTTTTAAGACCTTGCATAGCAAAATTTAAGACCACGTGCACGTTTAAAAACATTATTTTTTTGACAAAAAATGAATATCTTGCACACACATATGTTTCAGTGGTGGTATTATTGGTACTAAATATAAAGTAGAGCTTATAAATTATGAATAACAACAAAATGCAAATGTTAAAAAACATCAATTTGTTTCAGTAAACAAAACAACAGAAACAGTTTACAACAATCTTAGCTTAATTCCAACATTTATAGACAAATACATGATACATAATGGGTAAATAGTGGTACTACAAAGGTACTTACTACAGTAGTTGACAGTTAACTACTGGTAACAACGGGACCTGTTCTAAAGTGACACATACTGGTATTTGAGTGGTACTTTACTACAGTAGTTGACAGTCAACTACTAGTAACAATGGGACCTGTTCTAAGTGACACATACTGGTACTTGAGTGGTACTTACTACAGTAGTTGACATCAACTACTAGTAACAACGGGACCTGTTCTAAAGTGACACATACTGGTACTTGAGTGGTACTTACTACAGTAGTTGACAGTCAACTACTAGTAACAACGGGACCTGTTCTAAAGTGACACATACTGGTACTTTAGTGGTACTTACTACAGTAGTTGACAGTCAACTACTAGTACAACGGGACCTGTTCTAAAGTGACACATACTGGTACTTGAGTGTACTTACTACAGTAGTTGACAGTCAACTACTAGTGTGACCAGTAGGGTCTTGCACATGCCCTGAGTGGGAGTTGAACCCGGGTCTCCTGCGGGGCTGTCGACCGACAAACTCATTGAGCTAAGGGAACGCTCCCCTCAGCCCAGTTTGCCGGTCACATCTTATACCGGTAGCACCTCCACAGTACCTACCAGTTAAGTACCGTGTCAGTTACTAGTAATTAACAGTGACACTTACTAGTACTTACTCTGGTACTTACTGTGGTACTTACACTGGTACCTAGAGTGGTACTTGTACCAGCAGTTACTGTACATACCACTGGTAGTTACTGGTACTTACTGTGGTACTTACACTGGTACCTACAGTGGTACTTTGAGTGGTACTTGTACCAGCAGTTACTGGTACATACCACTGGTAGTTACTGCACTGTGGTACTTACACTGGTACTTACACTGGTACCTACAGTGGTACTTGTACCAGCAGTTACTGGTACATAACACTGATAGTTACTGGTACTTACTTACTTACTGTAGTACTTACACTGGTACTTAAGGTGGTACTTGTGTCAGCAGTGACTGGTACTTACAGTGGTAACTATTAGTACACTTACCACTTTTAATAATTTGTGGCACACACATATGTTTCAGTGGTGGTATTATTGGTACTAAATTAAAAAAGTAGAGCTTATAAATTATGAATAACAATAAAATGCAAATGTTAAAAAAGCACCAAGTCTTTATTTATGTCACAACAATATTGGGTATTGACAAATACCAAAGTAATTATTTGTTTCAGTAAACAAAACAACAGAAAACAATTTACAACAATCTTAGCTTAATTCCAACATTTATTGATAAATACCATGATACATAATGGTAAATAGTGTACTACAATGGTACTTATTACAGTAGTTGACAGTTAACTACTGGTAACAACGGGACCTGTTCTAAAGTGACACATACTGGTACTTTGAGTGGTACTTACTACAGTAGTTGACAGTTAACTACTAGTAACAACGGGACCTGTTCTAAAGTGACACATACTGGTACTTCAGTGGTACTTACTACAGTAGTTGACAGTCAACTACTAGTAACAACGGGACTGTTCTAAAGTGACACATACTGGTACTTAGTGGTACTTAACTACAGTAGTGAGTCAACTACTAGTAACAACGGGACACTACTGTGGTACTTACTAAAGTTGACAGTGATCTGTCTACTGCACATACTGGGGTGGTTAGTAGTTCACCGTCACTTAGTAGGGTAAAATGAGGTACTTTGTGGTAGCTTAGTAGTTGACAGTCTAGTAACTGTTCTAACACATACCTTGAGTGGCCTACAGTACAGAACTACTAGTGTGACCATTCTTGCACAAGTGGGAGTTGAACCGATCGAAACTCACTATCCCCTCAGCCAGTTTGCAAGTCTTATATGTGACGGTACGGTGTGGGTTAGTAGTTCTGTCAACTTAGTAGTTGACTCAATACTACACGTGTACCAGTATGTGTCACTTTAGAACAGGTCCCGTTGTTCAGTAGTTGACTGTCAACTACTGTAGTAAGTACCACTCAGTATGTGTCACTTTAGAACAGGTCCGTTGTTACTAGTAGTTGACTGTCAACTACTGTAGTAAGTACCAACTAAGTACCGTATGTGTCACTTTAGAACAGGTCCGTTGTTACTAGTAGTTGACTGTCAACTACTGTAGTAAGTACCACTCAAGTACAGTATGTGTCACTTTAGAACAGGTCCCGTTGTTACTAGTAGTTGATGTCAACTACTGTAGTAGTACCACTGAAGTACCAGTATGTGTCACTTTAGAACAGGTCCCGTTGTTACTAGTAGTTGACTGTCAACTACTGTAGTAAGTACCACTCAAGTACCAGTATGTGTCACTTTAGAACAGGTCCCGTTGTTACTAGTAGTTAACTGTCAACTACTGTAGTAAGTACCATTGTAGTACCACTATTTACCATTATGTATCATGGTATTTGTCTATAAATGTTGGAATTAAGCTAAGATTGTTGTAAACTGTTTTCTGTTGTTTTGTTTACTGAAACAAATTGATGTTTTTTTAACATTTGCATTTTGTTGTTATTCATAATTTATAAGCTCTACTTTTATATTTAGTACCAATAACCCACCACTGAAACATATGTGTGTGCAAGATATTCATTTTTGTCAAAAAAATAATGTTTTTAAACGTGCACGTGGTCTTAAATTTTGCTATGCAAGGTCTTAAAAAGTCTTAATTTGTTCTAGAAGGTGTGCAGGAACCCTGTGTACTAATAGTTACCACTGTAAGTACCAGTCACTGCTGACACAAGTACCACCTTAAGTACCAGCGTAAGTACCAGTGTAAGTACCACAGTAAGTACCAGTAACTATCAGTGTTATGTACCAGTAACTGCTGGTACAAGTACCCTACCAGTGGTAGGTACCAGTGTAAGTACCACAGTAAGTACCAGTGGTGGTATGTACCAGTAACTGCTGGTACAAGTACCACTCTAAAGTACCACAGTAAGTACCAGTGTATGTACCAGTAACTCTGTAAGTACCAAAGTGGTATGTAGTACCACAGTAAGTTACAGTGTAAGTACCACAGTAATACCAGTGGTATGTACCAGTAACTGCTGGTACAAGTACCACTCAAAGTACCACCGTAGGTACCAGTGTAAGTACCACAGTAAGTACCAGTAACTACCAGTGGTATGTACCAGTAACTGCTGGTTACCAAGTACCACTCAAAGTACCACTCTAGGTAAAAGTGTAAGTACCACAGTAAGTACCAGAGTAAGTACTAGTAAGTGTCACTGTTAGTTACTAGTAACTGACACGGTTTTTAACTGGTAGGTACTGTGGAGGTCTTTTAAAGTGCTACCGTTTAAGTTCAGAGAAGCTTCTCTCCCCAGAGGCAACAGTTTTAGGTAAAGTGAGTAGCAGGCAAAAAATAATGCAAAGCAGCAAGAAATAAACAATTAGCACATGTAGCTCAGTGCGGGGTTGGTGGGGGTCCTTTTGCCCTGGTTTGCCTGTCCTTTAGCAACGCCTCTGGACGGATTTTATGAAGTATGTTAAAGGTGGAATCTTAAAGACTATCGAATGCTAATGCTGTCTGTTTTGCTTGATGCAAATAAAACTTTTAAAAAAAAGTTTTATTTTTGGACCTCTGTTTTTGTCTATAGCTTTTAAAAAGTTCAACAATATTTAGCAGAAATTTAGGGAAATGTCAGCAGGATGATTAAAATACATTTGATCCAAACCCCCATTAAAGTGAACAGACCAATATCATTGCATTTCCTTGTGACGGCGGTGAACGACTCAAAGTAAATCTACCATAAAAACTGTTTTAACGTGTTCATTGACTCCAGAGGAAATTGCTCAGTTGGTCAATTTAGCTTTAACATGTTACAACAGAATCTACGGCAAAATCAATAGACGCGTCTGTGGTGCACCACTGACCTGATGAGAAGAGTATAACAGCAGAACGAAGGCTTCATCACTGAAGTTTCATGATGTAGTTTGTTGATTTACTCAAACAGTGTCAATAAGTATAAATAGATGACATTAGTACAAAAACAGAGCAATTAAATATTTAAAATCACAATTTTGCATGACTTAAATATATACTGTATTATTATCACAATATACAACAAATTTGGTAACAGATTTTTAAAGAATTTAATTTTAAGCTTTTTACTTTAAATTTAAGATTTAAATAATGCATTGTGAGCCTCCAAATTATTCACCACATTGTGATTTAAGCAGCTTTCTGAACTGTTAGCATGTCGTCATTCTAACGGTAATGTTATTGTCAAAGTTAGTTACTTATTACTTATTACTTTTTAAAAAAATAATTATTTACATTATACTGCCCCAAGAAAGTAATTTAGTTACATTACTTTGGGATTACTTTGTGTGTATTATTGCAAACATCGGGAATGGGGTTTAAATTTTTGATAATTAGCATTTGAAAAAAAGTAAATATTCATATTTTGGTCAAATCAACAAAATATATTCTGGACACTGTTCCAGCTGCTGATCTGTGTCTCTGAATCATTTATCTCACACAATACATCACTTTTGTAGATTTTTTTTTTTTTTTTTACTTAAAAGTAACTAAGAGTATTTTGTTAGCAACTGTAATGTAATTATATTATTACAGTTGTTACTGTATGTTGCATAACAATAATTAAGTTACAGTAAGTTACACCTAACACTGATTGCTAAGCCCTGGTGATCAAATGATGTGCGTCAATGGCTGATTGCCAAGATGGCAATCAGTGCTGTCCTCTTGTGTTATTTGCTCTACATTTTCTGGACATGTGGAGTTGTGGGACGAGCTCGCCTTGAGTTAAGCTAACTGAAGCAGTGCGGGCCTAGCCGTTCTGACTAATCAGAGCAGTAGTTAATTAAAGTTTAAAAAGCTATTTTATGCAAAACTAAAGGCCCTTGAACCCGGGATGAAGTTTATGATCTGGAAATAGGTAAGAATTGATATTATAAGAGATCCATGGTCATTACCAACTTTTAGCCAACTAAGCCTGCACAAAACAAAATGATTTTTAAAATCATTCTTTGTAAGTGTTTATTTTTATAAATATTTATGATTGATTCTCACAAAAGTTTGCCAGGAGGCCCGTTTTGCAAGTAGTTTAGTTTGATCTTTATTTGAATCGACATTGTTCAATCTACAAAGCTCATAAAACAAAAATGATCTGCAGATTATACAGCTAGTTTCCATCTAGTCCCCGGTTCATTTGCTTGGTTGAAACTGTGTGATCTGGTTAGAAGTGGGCAACGACTGTTGACAAAACATTGCAAAGAAATGTTAATTCATTAATTCTTAAACAATGTAGATTATCTGAGCCGGGAGAAAACAAATTCATGAAATCTAACTACTTGACAAAATTACTGAACATTATAATTATCATCTTCAGCAGAAACTACATTTGTATTGAATCATATTAAATTATCAAAAACCTCAAGTCATTGCTATAAAAAATGTCTTTAAATGAGTTTATGGAGAAATGAACAGGAAGCAGAAGACCAGGATCTACGTAAAAAGTGCAGTATCGATGGTTGTTCTTTCTGAAACTATTCAGAATTAAAAATGTATTTACGGTGGATAGATTTTAACATGTTTGGATAATTTTAATAAAGATAACTTACAATCATTTGATGCACAACTGTTTTTAATATAGGGCAGATACTTTTCTGCCTGTTGCATTTGACTTTTGTTGAATAAAAAAGCTAAATATTGAAAGTTTTTTATCATAAAAAAGCAGTCTAAGACTGACCTCCGGTGAACAGAGTGTAGAATACCACAGATTTAGAGATTTTAGTTGCAGTGAATCGTTTAATATGTAGAACTTCACAGCCAGAAGTTAAACAAATACATCCACAGCTTTTAAAATGTTGTGATTGTGATTGTTTTGTTTATACTTTGACCTTAAAGGCTGTTTTCTACTGGCCAGGTTAGCGCCACCTTGTGCTTCTGCTGCAGTGTTTGTTGCTGCTTGAATCACACTTGAGAGACAATCAACCAATCAGCGAACTAAATTAACCGGTGATGTTCAAGTGTCTGTTTGCAGTTTCGCAAGTTCGCTGTGAAAGTAGCAGCTGAAAATTTAAATTTAGTCTGTACAAATAATTACAGAATAAACTTTATTAAAAAACTGTGTTTACTGATTGCCCACCTGTCTACAGCATCAAAAAGCATTGAGGACTAAAACAAAGTAGAAACAGCTAAAAGTGCATTTTGCAGCTCTATTTCTACTTAGAAAATACAAGTGTGTTTCCTCTTGTAATTTCCAAAGTAAATACAATTTATTGATTATTTATTTTATAGAAATACATATTTGTTCCATGGAGTCATCACTGAGGATTGACAGTAACATATATACACATACATTGCCAAATTTTTATACATAAATGCAATGTTACACTACAAATAACTTAATTACCTGTAAATAGTGTTGAAAGCATGAGTCTAATTTCAAGGTAATTAACAGAAATGCTTCCTTGTTGCTCAGGTGATGACGCAGACACATGGAAATTGCAAACTACTACTAGTATACAGTATTGCCTTGTAACAGCAATGTAGCAACAATGAATTATATGGTAATTACTTTGTTATTACCCTGATATTACATTGTTATTATCGTATTATTACATCTTATTGCCATGCTATTACATAGATATTACCATGTTATTACCAAGTAATATAATATTGCCATAATGTAAGTGCTATAAATGCTGCTATGCTGGTAACAAACATTACTTTACCTTGATTGTCTTTGTTGAAAAAAGGTCAGAACACAAGAATTTAGTGAAGAGTTTTTGTCAGTAAGCTGCTGTTAAAGAAATGATTTAATGGTATTGCTTATTTCTATTACTATAGGTGTAGTAGAATTATTAGTTCTACTATAGTGACACATAAAAACAAAATCCCGCAGTTTGTGTCCTGCTCTGCTCTCATCTCAAACAGTCCTGTCGAATATTCTCACGTAGTTTTGAGCTGAAATTCCAATCCCAAGCTGCAGCGTTCCAGCACGTTTTTTTCCCAGTCGATGCAGACGTTCCTCATTCCTTCGATCACATGACTTCCCTGAACATCACCTGTTCACTTCCTCTATTTATAAACAAAATCTTGTTGTACCTATGACAATGACAGTAAAGGTGAATTGGATTTTAACCACACTGTACCAAATGAGTCACATTGCCTGTAATTGCCAAAAAAACACGTGTCACATCGCAGCTTTATTAAAAGAGAGAATTCTTGGGTTTTGTTCACTCTGCAGACATGAGTTTGACAAAGACAGGTAAGACTGACTTTTAACTTTATCTTTGAATTTGCAAATCTAAACATTGCACTTAAAGTTGCACTGTAACTTTTTGACCAAAATAAACTTCAATAAAATTCCCTTTTTGTCGTTTAGATGTTTTTGAAGCTCTAAATAAAAAAATATTGCATTTTTACTTTGAGTGGGAATGCATGATTACAAAAGTGCTAGGCCTACTTTTGCTCTAGAATAAGGTTGTTGTTGTTTTTTTAATAAAAAATAAGTTTATCTGTTTATTTATTTTTTGTCTATTTGGCCCAACACACAATCATAAGTGTGGGATTGTTTAGTTAATTTTTGGCTTCCAGAAAGTTCTACAGCGCACCTTTAAAGTTCCTGTCTTCTTTTGTTCTTTGATGGACAGTGTCAGCATGAGTACTTAAAAGGTATTTTTTACTGAATAGGCGACATATATATTAACACGTACAGTGTTTATAACATATTCCATTACTTGAGTTTAGAGATCGGCCATCAGCCTTATTTTTACTCTCTTGGACAATATTTGATTAGGTGGTTTTGGGCACACACTGCACCCAGTCCAGCTCCAGTGCAGAGGACAGTTCATTACGCTGCTTCTCTGGTGCAGCTGCTGTCATCTTCTTTGATCTTCACACATGCATGACCACAATGGTTTTCTTGCAGGAAAGTATTTATGTTTTGTTAAAAAACAAATAGCTGAGTTGTACTGTATGCAATGTGAGCATACAGTACATACTGAGTGCATACGAAGCATACAGCATATAGTGCAGTCCAGTGTCTCCGGCCGTGCCAATCCGGTTCTTTGAATCTGTTTTGTTGGCTTCTAATTTTGTCCGGATGCTCCAGATTTTTTCTTCACAAATAATTAATTTCAGAGAGAAATGCAGGTTCTCTGCATCTCCGATCTCACAAGAATAACAAGGCATAACAGGACATGTCAACAGTGTATGATATACGCCACGCCTCACAGCCCCAGTTCATTTCTATGGTGGTTGTAAAGATGTGCTATTATTTATGAATCTTAACCTACCCAAAACCATAGCCCTAAACTTACCCATTTTAGTAACTTGAAGCCTAAACTTACTCATTAAACCTAAAGAAAATGTCCCCACGTCTATTTTAATTTGGTTTTATTTTTCTTGTGCAATATATACAGCAATACATATGAAAAAAAAGATTGTGAAATTGTGCTCATCACACGCTTTTTATGTGCTGTGGTGTACACTTTGTTGTGATACTGTGTTAGAGCACACAGTTAAATACAGTTTTATTCTTGTTCAATGACTTTTGCCGCAGCACACGCTGGGACACACAACATTCAGAGAAAACATCACTCCGAGTTCTGACCTCTGAGGATGACTAGAACACAGCATAAGGAGCATTTCTACTAAAGTGTTTTCACTACATCAGTCTAAAATAAATGGATTTTCAAAAGATTAGACAATGCTTATCATCATCTCCAAAAGACAGTGATGATTTTGTCTTGCAGGTGTGTTGCTGCTGGCTCTTCTCTGTGCCACAGTTTGGGCTGAGTTTGACTCCAGACTGGATCAGCACTGGAACCTGTGGAAGAAGACTTTCCAAAAGACTTACCAGAATGAGGTGTGTATGCAGTAGGTCATGTATGTGCACCGACCGGTCTGATGGACGGAGAAGACATGATGGGCTGATTTGACACAGCACATTTCACACATGTTACATAAAAATAATGCCCGCCCCTGCTATAGTGTGTTGAAATCTTTTTTAAATCAGACCGACACCGCCTGTTTCATTAATTTTATCGAATGAAACTTTATCCATGCGCTCCATAGCTAAAAAGTGGTTCCGTGAAACTGCAGTCTTTATAGGCTATGTATTGGTGTAAGTAGCAGCACCTCACAGACGCAAGGCTTGCGGTGACTCTGGCAAAACAACAGCGCACACAGCAGTTGTCTGTTGCTGCGTTCTTATTTTGAGAGAGCGGGAGAGCGCGAGTCCAGTCGGGTTGGCAACTCCATTTTCAAACCGTCAAAATGACAGAGGGCTTGAAAATTTACCACAAGGACGAAACACAATCTGTAAATGACAGAGAATTGTCGGTCAATGTAACGTCTGCCAAACCCACCTTGGTATCAGTGTTCACAAGGCGAAAAACCAAGAGGGAAGAATGCTAAGTAGTGGAATGAGAGCTGAGATGCACAAACAGAAGTGGGCAGACTGAATAAACCTCAAAGTTTAATTTTCACGAGATAAAGGCCTAAAGAAGCATCCTCATGCCTCATAAACTATTGATCTAGTTTATTAGTACATTCATGGAGACAAACACGACATGTCTTCTGTAAGAAGACCTACTGTAATCTACTTTGCAATATGTACTAATACTAATAAACTTCTAATAATCTTTGTTTAGGTGGAGGAGATGGGCCGCAGAGCATTGTGGGAGAAAAGACTGTTGTACATCAACACTCACAATCTGGAGGCATCACTGGGGCTTCACACTTACACTGTGGCCATGAATCATCTGGGAGACATGGTAACTCACTATATATTCAATACACCATGTTTGGAAAATCATGTAAGATAAGAAAAAACAAACAAACAATAGGCAAGGCAAATTAATTTGTATAACACATACTCAGAGCAACTCAAAGTTTGCCTGACCAGCCACTCATCGAAGCAAGAGCCGAAGAAAATAATCTATCAGCTACATCCGCTATCTTGAATGTTTTGAAAAAGGTTAGGAAAAAAAAAAACTTTGAAATTAGCGAGGTGTGGGGGAGGGGAGCAGCCGTTTGTGATTGGATCGTCCGAATTTTGGACGACAAAGTGATGGGCTCTGTTTTTGGCTCCAGACTTTTCTGCATTCAAACAGAATGGAGGAGGAGCTGGCTGCTTAGGCAAACTCAAAGTGCTTTACAAATACTGATTAGTTGACTTCTAAGATAACATTTACTGACATCTCTTTGAACTTTTACATGCTAAAATTAAATTAAAAATTATGCTTGAAACTTTTTTGTGCTAAACATATTTTATAGAGCGCTGTCTTGTAACCATGGAGATGGACATGAAGCTATGGCTAGCTTTGGACATCAGAAAAGCTAGAACTTTTTTTTCCAGAAATATTTGAGGGATGCCTTATCACGACTGAAACACAGAAGTTTCATCTGATCCACTTGGACCTGTGTCGTCTGCACAGCTCCTCCAGCTAAGGCCCTGACTGAGCCAGCCACATCATGGAGATGGTTCTGAGCTGTTCTGTGGACCACCTCCAACCTGAGCGACAGGCTTCTCCATCACTGCACCACCTCTGGACAGAGACTGCACCCCTTACACTTTTAAGAAAATCTGAAGATCCATCTGTTTAAATGTGCTTTTAATGTTTGTAATTGTCATGTTTGATTAATGTTGTAATTACTAACTGTTCTTATGTATTGTACCTTTGCTAAACTGCCTTTGTCTGTAAAGCGTCTTTGAGTGTCTAGAAAAGCGCTATATAAATAAAATGTATTATTATTATTATTATTGTAAACCATGCCCATAAAACTTTGATCAAAATATTATTCTGTCGGTAAAAGTTACACAATAAAACACTCCCATTTGGACTGGAAGTGTCCCAGAGCAGGAACTTCAAAAGTTCCCAGAAGGTGTGGCTCCAGTGGATAGGTTCTATTTATATTTGATTGTTCATACTAGCTTGTAGTGCATCACTGTAAACTTGGATATTCACATTTGTCCTAATAATTGAGTCCAGTTTACTTGAAATGAGCTAGTTTGTTCCTTATCAATGAAAACAAGTAACCCTTACTTTTTGTAATTTTTTACAAATCAAATTTTATGAGAGGACAATAACCTGAGCATGCCTACAACTAATTTCTAGGTAATGAGTTGACAAATATTTTTAACTATCATTAGTATAATTATAATTTTATTTTAGCAAGTTTTAAGTCAATAAAATATAATAAACATAAAATCTTTAAGCTAGCGCCGATGAATTCTTACTGAAACCAGTTCAAATGCCTCAAATATTTGGATCAAAAATTTGGAAACAATGAAAACTATGTAACACTTGAAATCAAGCAAATTATAATAATCAGTTCAACCAACTGAACTTTACTTAACATGTTCAGATTTTTTTTGCTTCAGTATGATCTTTTTTAATTATTATTCTTAAAACACAAGATGTTACTCAAAAAAAAAAAAAATGACAATTGATTACCTACAAACGTTTAGTTTCTTAGGATATTTGGGTTTACAAGGTAGAGTCATATTCTTTGGTGAACACTGCCCTCGACTGGAGGTACAATCACCATATTTATTTAAAGTCACACAAAATGGTCCTAACATGATCTGTTTTACTGTAATATTGTGAAATAACTCCCAGATGCTAAACAAGAAGACTAGATACTAAGACTAATCCTGAAACAATAAGAACAAATGTATTTACTAATGTTTATGGGTTGTGGGCCAAATGATATGGCCCACAACCCATATATAAAATAATTCATAATTTTATATTGCATTCTGCACTGTATTTATGTATTGAATTCTGGCACTCTGAATCCTGCATAAAATGAGTCTAAAACACTTGAAATTGGTCACTATGCAACACTTTTTCACCACTCAAAGTGCTTTACACTCAAGTTTATAGTCACCCACTATATGCAGACACAGGGTTAAGTGTCTTGCCCAAGGACACAATTACATTTCACTCCATCTGTCCCACTGTGGAACCAGGTGTTCTAGTAGTCTCCCATCCTAGTACTGACCAGGCTCTGACTTGCTTAGTGTCTGAGCTCAGAATCAGGCTTAGACAAACTGTTATGGCCAGTTGAAAATCCACCAACCTGCACACCAACAATTAGACAAGTGAAAACAATAAATCCACAAATAAATAAATAAGAAATAGGCAGTAATCCTGTTTCCTTTGCAGTCTGATGAAGAACTGAGTCGGATGTTTGGTACGCTCAGAGTTCCCACTGACCAGGAGATGGAGCCAGACACTCAGATTCCAGAAGATGTAATGGTGGATTTACCAGCGAGTTTGGACTGGAGGAAGTTTGGAAATGTGACCAAAGTCAAAGATCAGGTGACACTTTCTTCTCATATCAATATGTACTGTTTTATTGGGCACTGCAAACAAGGCCTTTTAAAAGATAAGATTTGGCTTATTTTTAGGTAAAAATGTCTTGTTTCAAGTGAAATAATCTGCCAGTGCAGTAAGAAAGTTTGACTAATCTAGTTGTTTTGAGCAGAAAATGCAAGTCAAACAGTCTTGGTCTTATTAAGTGAAAAAATCTTAAAATTAGTCTTTTAAGATTCATATGCTTCATTATCATTTGATCATAAGGTAGATTTTCCTTTTTTGCAGTGTAATGGATTAAGGCTATTCTGATGTCTGCGTATTATTGTACATTTGATACAGTATAATTCAACATAAGCTTTTTTGAAATTCTTATTTTGAAGCATACCAGCTGGGAACACAGTAGTACACAGTATGTGGACTTATTCCAGATCAAAAACAAAGTACATTTGATTTACAGCACAGGTAAATTATGAAACTCTCTGACCTTTGACCTGAGACGGCAGACTCACATCAACAGAACTCTGAAACTCTGGTTGTAATCAATTCAATCAATTGCATATACACTCAAGGAAAAAAGAAACGCAACACTCAGTTTTCTGAGTTTTTGGGGGGCAGAATAATTTTCTTTTTGAGATCCGCCTGTTTCATATGAACCCTATATCCATTTCTAATCCTCAGGCCAACTCTTGCGGCGTTTACACATTTTCGAGTCCAATAACACAACCAAACAATAGAGTAACCCTAAAACCAAAAGTGACAGGAATTTCATCAGACTGTCAATAGTTCACGTGACCCCCGTTGGCCCTGGACAGCGATTATTCGTCGCCTCATGGATCGGCAGTAGTGTCTGAGTTGATCCTGTGGAATTGCCGCCCATTCTTCCAACAGTGCCGCCCTCAGCTGCTGCTGAGTTTCTCCTATAGTGTCCTGTACACCCAATATCGGCCATCTGCTCTGAAGCACTGGAACCTTTTTTCGTAACTGAACACGACTTGGGACCACCTCTGCAAAGTCTAACAACGATGTGCAGTGCACCATTCGACCCCAGCTGGGCAATGTTGGGGGGTAAGCACTGATCCAACATATGGCCAATATAGTCGAATACAGGTCAGCCTAGAGGCGATTACGGATGGTTCTGGCCAACACTGGCCTGTGGTGTGTCCCAATGATCTCGGCTGTGGACCTGGTGGCGGTTGAACCTGTTACGGAGATGTGCGGGGCGGTTGGCTCAGTCTTGTACAGCGGTCGTTACACGGGGGCCACCAGTACGAGGGCGGTCGTTAGAGGAACCAGTGACCTGGTATCGCTCCACAAGATGACTAAAGGTACAGCGGTGGACTCCAAACACCCTGGGGACAGAAAGACAACGCCGTCCAGCTTGGAGCAGCCAATAGCTCGATCCCTCTCTGGTTGGACAATCGTGGCATCGTGAAGAAGTGTGTTTTTGGCTTAATTCTGGTGCCTTTTATAGAGAAGACTTGAGCACAGTTAACCAGCGGTAAAAGTCAACTCTGAGTTTCAAACATGAATTTGTGTGAATAAACGACATTGTAATGCACTCTTTATTGTTCTCACAATCAGTCAAGCCAAACCAAGAAATTTTTTCACCTGTCTTCAGCTTACTGTGGACTGAAACCATGGTGCTAGCCTGTTTTTCCAAATGTACTCGTTTTCTAAGGAATTTTTGAAAATTAAAATGTTGCGTTTCTTTTTTCCTTGAGTATATATCCATATTTCAAAACATATATAGATAGAAATAAATAACATGTTAACACAAAAGTTACGATTCTACTCTCTACAGTCTTTTTAGTTTTGCAATCTCCATTACTTACATTAAGGCAGGCCTATTCAACTTAAGGCCCGGTGCCAAATCGGCCATCCAAAAATCTTACCCGGCCCTTAATTAACTATGATAATATTACAAAATATATTTTTCTTTTTGTAGATTTAATTCTGGGTTATTACTCTGGAAATAGTGGCCAACTTAAAAGTTGTAATGTATGTAATTGTGTCAATAAGTGCTAAACTACACAATAAATCTTGATTTAACTGTCTCAAAATGGGATTTGCTAATGGATCATGTGTGTTAGACTTGTTTCAATTCCAGATGCATTTATTGACTCTTTTCCAGTGAGAAAAGGCTTTATTTATTTTTTTGTTTTTGTTTGTTTTAGCCAAATAATCCCCTTTGCCCTTTTTCTATTGCTAAATCTAGTTTGAAAACAGTTCAAATTTGCTCAAATATAGATAAGTATGACTTCATTTAAGCTTTTGTTCACTCATTATCCAATTTAAGATTGTCACTTTTCACAGTATTCAGTCCTGATTTAATTTGTATTCTGCTTTACACCTTGGTTAGCTCTGGTTTAGATCTGGTTTAACGTTGTGATACTGCAGTGCAAAAATAACTTGTTGAATTTACATTTTTCCATGATACAATTGTGTAAACAGTACATTTAATGTTAAAGTTATTGTAATTTCTGCCCTATTGAGCGCACCTGAAAAGAAGCCGCACCGACTAAGTAAGAAAAATGATAAAGTACATATATAGGCCGCACTTGTTAAAAGTAAGTCTAGAAGAATCTATTTTGCTGCATTGCCTTATGAGCCGCATAGTTCAAAGCTCATGAAAAAAGTAGTGGTTTATAATCCAGAAATTACGGTAATTAAAAAGCATGTTCACTTCAAGTCTAAAGAAAATATTGATTACTTAATAATGGTTAGTATTCATTATATATAAATGTAATCTGTTAAGTCTTTCACACCAACACAACTCGCAGTCACTGTCAGTAGGGAGGAGCAACACAGCGTCACGGTCTGTTCAAGTCTCTTTGAGGCGCATCGATTTAAAAAAGCATTTACACAAACACGATCCAAACAGCCACCAGTTGGCGAATATGTGAAGCATGCTTGTGATTTAATGCTTGACAAAAAAGACAAAATAAGTTGTGCGCGACTAGTTGTCAAACTCTGTGACGAACAGATGTTTCTAATCTTACCTCAGGGATTCAGCCCAACTTCTATTTCCTGCTACAGTCCAGCCTTCGTACTATACAACTGGTACTCCTCCATCTTTGTTTGCCTCGGATCAAATAGTACCAGCATTCTCCTCTGCACTTACGCCCCGTTTTAACCTGGCAAATAACAACAATCCATGCATCGCTAAATAGTGTTTTCCCGCAAACGTCATTTTTGATTTTCTGCACTATTTTCTTTCGCACTGATTCGCTGGTTCTCTTGTAGCCACGGGCCAAACAAACAGCCGCATATGCGGCAACTAGCGACCGCTAGTATTGCCAACTCTACAAGCGAGTCTTCAAAACCTCGACTTCCTGACTTGCTCTGTGCTCCTCTGACCCTCAACATCGCCATTCACACCAAACACACGTGAGCCACCTGTCGGCAGAAGTTCAGACGGGCGACCCTCAGCTTGGTGTGAAAGACCCTTAAGTCTCGCTGTGGCTCTTGTGGTCTCCCATCCAGGTACTGCCCAGACCAAACATGCTCTGTTACTGAAATCTGACAGGATCAGTGTTTTGCAGCTACACTTCCACCTAATGAACTGAGGTGTTTGACGCTGCTTTCTGGAGCAGGTTTTAAAAACAAGAAAAAATAATTAAATCTGATTAAAATATGCTATCCTTTAATAAGAGCTAGAAGAATCATTGCAGGTTCAGATTTGGTTATGTTTAACGTTGATTCAGACATTTTGTAAATCATAAAAAAAAAAACACTGCAACATTAGTTCTTATCTCTATCTACTCCAGTGAATATTTGGCACAACCTCGTGTCAAAAGTGGTGACGTATTGTTGAACTCCCCGGCCCCAAAGCCAGAGTTCTTAGTAAAATCTGGCCCTTTGGAAAGTTAAGTTGAACAGCCCTGCATTGAAGTAACTGTACATTTTGTTAATAGTTACAGCACATGACTGGCTCTAAAGTGGTCCAGCAGACTGATCTGTTTCCTCATGCTCTGGTGGGCGCTCCCTCTCTGTATTAAACAAGACTTTGGCCTTATACTTATTACTGACTACTGTTGTGCAGACAAGTATCATTCAACCAGAGACCCGCACATATTGATTCTGGCCGGGCTTCTGTGTTAACATGAAAAAGTGAAATTGACAAAATCCCTAAGAGTCTGGCAGTCCTTTAACCTCGTCTTCTCCACTGGACCATGCGCGGCTCATGTGCTGCCAAACACCAAACGCAGCAGCACGCGGCTCAAGTCAGAGGAACAGCTTTGCACATGCACAGTTTTATGAAGCAAAAGAAAGGCGTGTGAGCTAAAAGGCGCGATAATGCCTGAAATTAAGTGTTATTCTCGGAGTTAGTGTGATGTTTCAGGGCAGCCAAGGTGACCTATTTAGTACAAGAATCCTTCCTGATGGATTTTTCAAATTTTGTGAAAATCACTAATATCGTGAAAAAATAATTTTTGTGTGAAATGCTGAAAACAGAAAATATGTAAGTGAATGAAATAACAAGTATTGAAGAGAAATCAACATTATACCGTAACATTGATTTATACATGAGCATAATGAGCTTTTTAAATAAAATATGCCTGTCACTGACACTTCCACCTGATTCAGTTCATTTTCATTTGTCTTTATTAATCCCTGAAGGGAGATTCCACTGCGAGGCCTCTTCAGCTGATCTGATGAATAGACACAGACTGAAGATGGACAGGTTCACTGGATGCTCTGTATGATTCAGAATTGGTCTGCTAACATAAGGGTTTTTGCAATACCGAGGACCATTTCATTGCCAGCCCTATTCTCACTTTAACCCTCCTTCTCTGCAAGGCCTTTTTGATCGATTTAAGCAATATTCACAGCTCCACAAAAAACTTTGTGCAACTGGAATCATGACATGTTGTTCGTAAAAAGAAAGCTACAAGTGTCCACTTTCATTTTAAATAATTGTGTTTTCTACATTATTATGTTCCCTTTTTATAGGCATTTGAGATTCCTTGTTTTCCTTACACTTCAGCATTTGACGGCAAACTTTTGGGATAACGTCCTTTTTCTAAAACAAACCTTGTCAGTGTTATTCTCTGTTCTACTTTTTAGTGAAAGAATATGAGCTTCTACAATGAAATTATGTCTTTAGGATAAAAAAATAAGAGGTTTGCATGATTAAAACATTCACTGCGATTACATGATCAGGGAAATCAGACTAGGCTAGAAAACCGGACTCTACTTGGTTTTCCCTTGAAACCGGTTAGACCAGTTTTGCTCCTGTTTACATGCACAAGAGTAAACCGATTACCCTGGAGAGACTGTGTCAGATTCACTGCTGCATGAATGCTGTAATTTATTGAATTACTTTAACATTGTTAATGTTGTTTATTTTTATTAAATGTTTGTAATACTGTTTGTTAAATTACACGAGTTTTTTTCTGAACTATGTAGGACTGTTTTAAAATGTAAAACATTTGTTAAACATTGAGTTAAATGTGAGATTGTGTGGGCCACTTTGTGCAAGGCACTTTATAGTTCTAAAATTCTTAATTTATTGCTGGGTTTATTTATTGCTGCAGTGGACAGGGATTGTGAGCATGCTCAGTTGCATTTGTCCAGCTGCAGACCTGAAATCAGATTACAATCGGTCGGGACCACGTGCGCCAACTGGTTTTCCGAAAACCGGTTTACAGCTCCTCAATAGGTCTGCCCGGGTTTACATGCGCTTGGAAAACTGGTTTAAATCGGACTAGGCTAGTTATCCAGTTTTCCTGGCCTCCATGTAAACGCCCTGTGTGAAATCAGACTACAATCGGTCGGGACCACGTGTGCATACTGGTTTTCCGAAAACCGGTTTACAGCTCCTCAATAGGTCTGCCCGGGTTTACATGAGCTTTGGAAAACTGGTTTAAATCGGACTAGGCTAGTTATACGGTTTTCCTGGCCTCCATGTAAACGCCCTGAATGAGGATGAGTGTCTTTTCATCTTTAAACCAAAAGCAAAAGAAAGGCGTGTGAGCTAAAGGCGCAATAATGCCTAAAATGAAGTGTTATTCTAGGAGTTAGTGTGATGTTTCAGGGCAGCCAAGGTGACCTATTTAGTACAAGAATCCTTCCTGGTGGATTTTTCAAATTTCAGTGTTGAAGACGACAAGGCAGCACAGTACTTTTTCTACTTTCTGATGCAGATTATAATAATTCAGTCTCTTCATGGAGCATAGATATATTTAACCCTCCAAACATGAAGAAATAGAATACTTTTACTTACTTTGACACTTTTGGATTGCTCACATAAGAGGAAGTTTCTAGACTCCCTGAATATGCCGTTCTAGTCCAGTGGGATCGTCTTTTGTCATTTTAAAGATTAAATAACTGCTCTAAACTTACTCAACATGTTTAGTCCAAGATGCTTACTTATAATCCATTTGAAAAGAAAGCCGGCCTTCAGAAGTATTATTAGACCAATTGAACCTTCTACTTGTTGTATGATGCCACAATCCCAAACCTTATAATAATAGCTCTGTTTATTAATTTCAAACCATAAAAATAAATGTACTTTACTACTGCACTTAAAGTTCTGCACGTACATAAATAAAATTATGTTGTTTTTTTCTCATGCCACAGGGTCAGTGTGGATCGGGCTGGGCCTTCAGTGCTGTGGGGACCGTGGAGGGTCGGTTGGCTAAGAAAAAGGGGATATTGATGGACCTCAGTGTCAGAACCTGGTGGACTGCTCAAGGAAATATGGAAATAAAGGATGTAAAGGAGGCTCTGCACACGAGGCTTTGTGGTACTTTATGCTCAACCATGGAATCGACTCTGAAAAGGGTTACCCATACGAAGCCAAGGTACAACTTCAACTAATTAGAACCATATTTAATATTTAAGTAATTTCCAAGTGTTCACATAACTCTAACACTGGTGGTAATGAATGGAGTAAAGAAAACAACCTCCTCCTGAATACCTCTGACTTTTCTATGCGATATATTGTTGAGAGCAAGTCAGCTATAAGATCAGGCCTGGCATTCCCCTCCCACCTTTGAGCGTCTCCAAACTGATGCAGAGTCAGAGCACACCACTACACGCTCCTGCTTAGTCTCTACCAAAAACACAAATAACATAGTAAAAAAGACTCGACAGCGTCTCTTCTTTTTGTGAAAACTTGGAGAATTCACCCAGAACTCTAAGATTCTGTTGAACTTTTATCGCTGTGCCATTGAAGTCTACTTGTGAGCTCTGTCACTGGCGTTGACATCACAGACAAAGGAAAGAGAGCTCTTTACAAAGTGGTTCGTTTGGCCAAGAGAACTTGCACAGAGACCTGCCTATGCTGGAAACTTTTACACAAGCAGACATTTAAATCGAGCTCTT
>JBBPFD010000067.1:0-57630 GCA_038363315.1 Mugilogobius chulae
AGAGAAAGAAAAAATAAAACGAGAAAGAAGAGAGAGATAGAAAGAAGAAAGAAAAAAGATAAGAAAGCAAAGAAAGAGAACAAAAAGAAAGAAGAAGAAAGATAAGAAGAAAAGAAGAAAGAAGAAAGAAAAAGAACAAAGAAAAAGAAAAAAAGAAGAACAAAAAAGAAAGAGATAAGAAAGAAAAAAATAAAGAGAAAGAAAAGAGAGATGAAAAAGGAAGAAGAAAAGAAAGAAAGAAAGCAAAAGAGAGACAAAAAAGAAAGAACAGAAAAAGAAAGAAAAAGAGAAGAAAGAAAGAAAGAAGAAGAAAGAAAAAAGAAAAACGGTAAACTAGAGAAAAAAAGAGAAAGACAAAGGAGGGAGGGAGAGGAAAGAGAGAGAGGAAAGGGAGAAAGAAGATGATCGAGAGAGAGAGGAGCAAGGAGGGAAGAGAACGAAGGAAATAAGACAAGAGAATAGAAACAGAGAGGAAAGAAGAGAGGTTAGAACGAAGAAGATCGAGAGAAAGATAGGGAGGAGAGAAAAGGCGAAGATGAGGGGAGAGAAAGACAGAGAAATAAAACATGCAGATATGACTGAGGATGAGAGATACACGAGAGGAGGAGTGAGCAGAGACGAGAAAAGGACAAGAGAGAGAGAGGACGAGAGTATAAATAGTAGAGGGAGAAAGAAGGTAGAGAAGAGCAGGAGAGGGGGAAGAGAAAAGGAGAAGTAAACAAGACGAGGAAGGAACAAGGAGAGAGAGGGAGATGAGAAGAGAAGAACGAGGAGAGAGAAAGAAGAAAAAAGAGAAGTCAAAAAGAGGGAGGGGCGAGGGAGAGAAAGAGCAAAGGGAGAGAGGGGAAGTAGTTTAAATCACTGAAGCATAAGAACGACCGTGAGTGGGAAAAGGAGACGACGGGAGGGGGTGCAGAGTGAAGTTAAAAAGAGAGAAGAGGGAAGACCAGGGGAAGAGGGCGGGAGAGTGAGAAAGGGAAGGAGCGGGGAGGGAAAAATGAAAAGAGAGAGAGAAGGGGAGGAGAAAGAGAGGTCAAAAGAAAGAAGGAAAGGAGCAGAGAGAGAAGGAGCAAAGGACAGGGAGAGTGTAAAAGAGAGAAGGAGAGGGGAGAGGTAGAAAGAGAGAGAGGAAGGCGGAGCAGAGAGAGAAAAGGAGAGGGAAGAAAAGATTAACCTACCAAAAATAAGAGAAGAGGGGGGAAAGAGAGGGAGAAGAGAAGTAAAAAGGAAGAGGAAGTGAGAGAGAATGAATAAGGAGGGAAAACAAGATACAGAGAAGGAGAAAGAGAAAGAAGGGGGGAAAGAGAGAAGGAGAGAAGGTAAGAGTGGCAAGAAAGGGTGAGAGAGAAAAGAGTGGTGAAAGGAGAGGAAGAGTAGAGAGAGAGAGAAAGTAAGACAAGGGACGGAGAGAGAGAGAGAGAGAGAGAGAGAGAGAAGTGTCTAGAAGACTTGGAGCTGACGTGTGATTAAAAAATTAACTCTCTCTCCTCTCTCTCTCTTTGACAGTCACGTTCAGTGTGTGCAGAAAAAAAGCAGAATTTTACAGAAAAAACGTTGCCTCACCTCCACAAAGACGAAGCAGGGGATGATGGAGCTGCTGCGGGACCGTGTGATTGGACGCCATCTTGTCCCCGACGACGAGGAGGAGGAGGAGGAGACTTCTCTGGAATCACTCTGCACGGACACAAACACGGAAACAACTTAGTCAAACTTAAACACAAATGAGTAGTTTGCAAAAAAAGAGTAAATATGTTGATAAGTGATGGAAAAAGTGCTCTCTGCTTCCATCCACATCAGTGTTTCCCAACCAGGGGACACGGACCTGAGAGAATGGATTCAGACTTTAAAATTAAAACAGAATGTGGTAGATGTAAAATAAATTGCATAATGCTGCGTTCAGACCGGACAGCGTCTTGGCGTATTTGCGTCCATTTTCAATGTTAAGTCAATGTAAACCCGGGTCTTGAGCGTTTAAGCGAATTTTCCGCGCGTATTGACGTCTGGGGCGTCAGTTGACGCGCGTTTTGGCTTCTGAAAACGCTGCGTCTTGCGGATTAGAAGATGGAAGCTGCGGCGGCCGCAAATTCGCCCAAAGCTGCGGCCGCCGCCGGAGTTGGGAAAATCCATCTTCAGACGTGTTGGAAGTCGGCGTCAGCCAATCAGAGGCTACACACTGTGACACGTGACATGTTGTTCTCCTCTCACACCAAGGGGAAAGGACGACTGTTTACTGAAGTCTTTTAATAACTTTTTAACGAAAGGTGGCTTGTTTGGGGCTTTTTTCAAAGACTAGACCTTTCGTTGTTTTGAAAATCTGGAGACACGGCAAACACGGGACATGATCTGGACTGACAACGCCTCACATGGATCTATTACAAATGCCCGGTGCCGTGTTTAAACCTGCTGTACAACGGGAGGAGCTGAGGACGGAGACAGCAAAAAGACACTGTCTGGGGGGAGGAGAAAGTTGTGTGATTGGGTAAACTCAGTTTTTATAAATGCAACAAGCCTCTCTCTCTCTCTCTCAGTGTGATCTGTCTACGAGCAAAACAAAGCTGTAAACAAGCGGGAGCTGGAAGCGCTTTGGGGCTTTAAAAGTGTCTTTTTGTCCACCAAAGCCTTGACGCGTCAGAGCAGCTTAGAAGCTTATTGAGGCGTCAACAGCATAAATAACCGGCGAAATTTAACGTGCGTTTAGGCGAATTTAGACGCAAATAAGCTGTCCGGTGTGAACGCAGCATTAGATTTGTACAAAAACTTGACAATGTTGATAATTGACCATTTCAACAACACAAGTTAGGGTTAGGTTTTTGACTGGCAACTTACTAAAGCCAGCTGCACATGAGAGGAATCTTAAGATTTTTAGGTGAGTCAAAAACAGAACAGGCCACAGACATAAGGACATAAGACATAAAATATCGAGTGTAGAGTGTTTTCTTTAATGTGTGTGTGTTTAAAAGTGAAACAACAAACTTGTCTCTGGTTCAAAAGTCTTTCTAAGGTTAAATAACGCTGCTCAGTCTTATAAACTCCTGCTCTGATTGGTCAGGCTTCCGGCTTCGTTTGGCTTCACTCGGCTCGCGCTTGTCGGGTAAAGAATCACGGAAGAAGCACAACTGTACATGTCCGACAGCCTGCAGAGTAACTAGAGAAAAGCTAAAGCTAACAGCCACTATGACAGCGAACAGTGAGCTAAAACCTGCTCTGGACTAACAGCGTTCATTAATTTCCTCTGCAGCTGGAGCAAAGAGGCGAGAAAAGTCGAGATGAAGTGAACTTTATAGAAGGCGACAGCCACCCAGTGAACACCTTTTCACAAACACAAATGAGCCATTGGTCGAAGCACTTCCATTACCCCTCCCTCTGTAGAGAACTGGAGAGCAACCAGGGGCGGGTGTATCGTTTCTGCTTTAAGTCAGACGAGAGCATCTGCAGACATGTCCTGCCCGCCTCCCTCCAAGGACCAGGAACTACCTCTCTGTACAGTCCCCTCTCACACTAGTGTCCAAATATAGGTAAGTTAGATGGGTTAGAAGAGGTAATTGAACAAGTTTACAGCTTAGTGAAAAGTAGAAAAATGCTTAAAGATATCCATCCATAATTTGGTCAGCCAGATGGATTATCACAAACTTGAGATAATCCATCTGACTTTCCACCAGCTCGACTGGTTTAGAGTCTGACACAGCGGTGACCAGACCAATCACATCACAGCAGAGTGGGTAGGGAGAGGTTGGTTCCAGTGACGACAGGAAGTAGCACCTGATTCAAACTAAACAAAGATGGCAGCTCCTATGAGGGATGTTTGTGTTTCTGCTGCGTTTGATTCTGTTTCAGCAGAAATACAGAGGATTTTCTTTTTGAAAGAAGAACAGAGGTGTGTGTGACATTTGTTCTATCTCATTGGATACACCATTACGATTCTCTGCTGTGATTGGTTAAGCATAATAAAGTCAGCCACACAGCCAATCAGCTCCATGTATTTCACTAAACGTCCCTTTTCCCAAACACTTTCAGTGAGTCAAGTTCCAGATGGAAACAGTTGAAGAACACAGATCCATCTGTGAGACGGGTTTGGACAGGGGTGTCAAACTCATTTTGACAAAGGGCCACATTGGCATCAGGTTTGTCCTCAAAGGGCCGGTTGTGACTAAAATTAACTTTACTAATATTTGACCTAGGGCTGGGCGATTAATCGAATTAATTCGATTAATTCGGAACTTTGAAAATCGACGATGTGAAAAATAGCCAAATCGTAAAATCGAGGTCAGTCCACTGTGATCCAGCCGCGCCCTGGACACCTTCAGCGGCTTTACAAAGCTCTCCCTCGACTCTCACAAAGAACAGAAACCTAGCGCCTGTTTAGCGGACCTTTTAATCACACAATAACAGCCGCGAGTAACCTTCCGTAGGTCGTGTATAGAGCTTAATCTCATAAAGTTACGAGTTTGTTATTTCTCCGCGGGTGAGTCGGTGCTTTCAGCGCTTTAGACTCGCGGTAACTTTCTAGAAAAGTCCGGCGGTAAATCTAGCGTCTTTTTGATTTGTTTTTGCTGTTACACGAGCTGCTCCGTGTGCTTTATGTCAGGTTTTCTCTGATAAAGTTAAAAGCACAGCGTCTCTCTCCCATGGTCTAGCTCCAAGGCAGCAGCCAGCAGGCCCCGCCCCTTTCCCCTCCGTGTGTGAGTAACCATGGTGACCAGTTTGAGTGACAGGAGTGAGAGACGAACACTCGCAAACTTAAAACTTTTAGATATGAAACAACAAAATCATAATGATGATCTTAACAGGGCCTAGTACAAATGCTAATAACAGTAGGCCAGGCCTATGCATTAGATGCAGCAGCAAACACTTATTATTAGTTTTAATATGACTTAAAACAAGTTAATCTCATTGGCTCATTCTTTATAGATGCTTTAAAATATTATGAGCTCATAATAAAAAGCAGCAGTCATCGATGACGTTGAATAAAATCGATTAATATCGAAATCGTCCAAAGTGGTCCAAAAAATCGAGATTTTATTTTTTGGCCATATCGCCCAGCCCTAATTTGACCTACTACAAACAATTGTATTTGATTATTGTATTTGAAGTCACAATTACTGAATATACATCTGCTCTGAAAAATGACTTACTCTTTAAGTTTTATACAATAATTTCATACAGACCAGATTACTCCATGGCACTATTTAAAATGAAAACTTTAAGTAAACCTTATAAAACCTTGAGGGCCGCATCTGGCCCCCGGGCCTTGAGTTTGACATAGGTATGTGGGATGGACATCCAGTTGTTTTGACATCCAGAATTGCAACCAGAACCCATTATGATCGAAATACTTACTGTAAATGTACCACATTATTTCTCTTTCTTTTGCAGGTCTATGCTACACATTTCTGTCCCAGTTCATTTCTATGGTGAATGTAAATATGTTATTATTCATGAATATTACTCCTAATCTTAACCAACTCCAAGCCCCAGACCTAAAATGACCAATTTTTATAACTTCAGGCCTAAGCTTAGGAGTTAAACACAAAGAAAGAGACTTAGATGCAACTCACTGGGCACAAATTACTACCAATGTGACATACTAAATGGGGGCCATGTGAAAACCCATCTTGTGAGCCCCGTAAAAGGACACTAAAGTCTACAATCATTCCTTTTCTTTCATATAATAATTTAAATAATCTTGAGTGTAGAGATGCACCGATCCGATACTGGGATCGAATATCGGTGCCGATCCAGGAAATTTTGCTGGATCAAGTATCGGCTCCATAATATCGGTTCAGCCGATATCCTAGTTGTGTTTAATTGGACATAATGAGTCTGATTTATGTCTGATGTTGAGCCAGAATGTCTCATAATGTTGACATTTTAGTCTTTCTTTCTTCTCTTTTTCTTTCTTTCTTTTCTTTTTCTTTCTTTCTTCTCTTTTTCTTTCTTTCTTCTCTTTTTCTTTCTTTCTTTCTTTCTTTCGTCCTTTCTTCTCTCTAATTCTCTCTTCTCTCTACTACTCTGCCTTCTCTTCTTTCTTTCTTTTATTCTTTCCCTCTCTATCTCTCTTTCTTCTCTTCTCTCTCTCCTCTCGCTCTCTCTCTTTCCTCTTGCTCTCCCTCTTTCTCTCTTTTTCTCTTTCTTCTCTCTATTTCTCTGTCTTCTTTCTCTCTCTCTCTTTTTTCTCTTTCTCT
The DNA here is from genome assembly GCA_038363315.1 of Mugilogobius chulae. Lineage (NCBI taxonomy): Eukaryota > Metazoa > Chordata > Actinopteri > Gobiiformes > Gobiidae > Mugilogobius > Mugilogobius chulae. Next base: position 6,183 of record JBBPFD010000067.1, read on the forward strand.
CTCTCTCCTCTCATTCTCCCTCTCATTCTCCCTCTCTTTCTCTCTCTTTCTTCTCTTCTCTTTCGCTCTCCTCTCTTCTTCTCTTCTCTTTCGCTCTCCTCTTTCTTCTCTTCTTAAGTTGTTCAGTTTTGTCTTACAGTATAAATAACACGATATGATCAAAAGTCTTATGTTTTGAAAAGGAAAAAAGAGCTATTTCAGTCGTTACACAAGTATCGGTTGATATCGGTATCGGCAGATGCTTCATTCTAAAGTATCGGGATCGGTATCGGAACTGAAAAAGCTGGATCGGTGCATCCCTACTTGAGTGTCATTTTCTCCAGTTAGAAGACGTTTCAGTGACTTTAGGACAGAGCAGACTGGGAGGATTTACAGAAGAAAAGTACAGAGATCAGAGCTAACGAGGTAATGGACAGCAGCCAGCGTTTAATTACTGTTTTACTTCAATTAGGTTTCTCAACGAGCGGAGAAAACAGAGCCGCTCGTTAAGAAGCAGCACAATTACAAACAAACAAACCAGCTGAAGCAAAAAGAAGCTGTCTGCAGAGAGCTTGTGTGTTGTAAACTACGACAGACTAGGAGGTTTTCTGAATAAAAAGTCTTTAATATAATTCATTTTGCTTTCATATCCTCCCTCTATATATTTGAGAAACATCGCTAAACTTTGCACCAAATCCAAAACGGTGCTGCCAGGATCCTGACACAGACAACTGAAGAAAACGTAGATGTACAATGAACTGTCAAAAGCACATTTTCAAGCCTTTTTTACATCAATGTTACAAAAAGCCAAAACATACAATTATAGTTGAAGCCACAAGGCGACATTTACTTCAGGTTTAACAGGTAAATCTTAACCTGCCTCGAGCTCCAGTCATAAACTTTACTGTTAACACAAAGAAATGTGGCCACACGGCTGCGACAAAACTCGAGGTTATTTTACATTTTGGCTTTTCCTATTGACCCTTCGCCGAGCCCCGCCCCCCTTAGTTACTGTTGCTACGTCCGTCAAATATGACAGCGTGCCATAGACTTCAATGACAGACAGAAGTACAGCTGCTCGCGTTAGTGACTTTTTTAACCCCTTAAGCCCTACGGGCCCGCCCATGGGCCCAAATTCTGTCACATGACACTTGCAGACATTAAAAACATTAATTTACTTGATAAACTTGGTCTTTTTCTGCTTTTGTGAAACATAACTATTCTCTTCTTTATTAAAAATACATAATACGCATATTAATCCACAATTTATTTTTTTAGAGATGAATTTTGTATCTAATGGTTAAAAATGTATAATTTAATATTGCTTGAACAGTCACAATGGGAGCTATTAGCGCCGTCATTAAAACACAAATTATGACAAGTTTGTAGTCTTTTGAAAGGAGACAAGTTATTAATTTTAACAATAACAAAAATCAGTCAGACCAAAATTTCTAGTCAATGTAAAATCCTTTTGTGTCAGGATGCTAATATTAGCCGCTAACATTGCGCACACTGAACGCGCACATCATAAGCTTGTTTTTGGAAGTTTCAATGTGTTTTTTTTCCAGAAACTATTTGATAATGATGAGAAAAAACAAAAACTACCATCTAGAATGAGACATGGGCAAAATATTAGTGAAAAAAATTGCTAAATTGAAGATTTGTGTGGCAAGAAGTCTCCCCCTAGTGGCTGAAGTGAGAAGTAGTTTGTGCGTTTCCCAGGTGATACACAAGTTTTGTGTGGATGTGTGTAGTTCTTGTGTGTTGGTGTGAGTGTAAGTGACGGTGTGTATGAGTGTTTGTTTGTATGTGTGTAGTTTTTAGATCATAAATGTGAAATATTTATACATATATGTATATAATATGTTAGGATGTCATAAATATTATCTTTTTATTCTGTGCACAAGTGTAAAACTTGATGAAACATGTAAATTACAGGTCCTATTTAACAGCTCCAGTGGTAATCTGCCCTGATAATGAACTTGGGTGGAAAAATTCTGCATATTTCATTGAAAATACAAAAAACCTCATTGACATAGTGTGAGCCAAACTGTGCCAGTCTGTGCCAAAGACCATTTCCGCCTAAAAATATCATTACTAAAATGTAAGTTGAGTTTTGCCCTTTAATAGATTTGTTTCAAATTTGGCACACTTGTTGTCATTAAGTCACTGTATGTTTAGAAATGCAAAACTTGGCATAAAAACCTTATTAGCTTGGTGTTATCCATTGTTAAATATCAAAATCACTAGGCGAGAATGAAAAAAAAAGTCATTTTTTCTTATTTAGCTGTAATTTCTTAGATATCATATTAATTATAAACAATTTTGACATTAGCAATATATTCCTGAGGTCCATTGGTGGTTATAGACACCAAGAATATATTTGTGACAAGTATTTTTGTCTAGTAATTCATTGTTACATGTGGGCATGTTTCTTTGGGTGTTTCGCACCACAAAACAGCTCTAGGGCTTAACAGGTTAAAGCAATTTTTCCGCGATCTCCTCTAGATGGAGGCAGAAGAGTACTCAAATACAACAAGCACTGCCTTGTCCTGCTCTTGCACTGCCGGGTAAGTTCACTTTCATATGTTAAGGTCTACTTTTCTCTATTGCAAGAATATTGTTCATTTACAAGGCTATGTTAGCGAGCTAAACCTACTAGTGTTGGCTAAAGCTAAGAGGCTAGCTAAACTTAGCAGCTTAGAGCGTAACTTCTGCAGTTATATCCTCGTCGTGGTAGAACTTGGGTCTAGTTTGTGTTTGTGCCTCTAGATCTAACAACAGTAAGTCCATAGCTCTAGTTAAACATTAGTTTGACCTTTGAGCAGACATTTGTTCCATATATTTAGCTGTTAAACTGTTTAATCCATTGTAGACACTGCTCCAGTTGTTTCAGCTTTAGAAATGGAAAGAACACAACTCCTCTGGTCAATATTTCGGGGTATCTGTGGTCCAGTTTACATAAACCATAGACACATCGCTTCACCATCTTGCTTGGAGCTCAAGATTTGATGGACCCTATTTACATAGCAACGGTTGCTACGATGTTTGATTGGACAAGAGTCGTTTTGGGGCGGGGCTCGGTGAAAGGTCAATTGAGCTCCATTGGGCGATACTAAAGCGACAGATCGCGTGGTATGTGCACGGGCCTTCACTCTGCTCTTCACATGGATGCATGTTCACGCCGGCCGCAGTAGACGCTCTGCGCCGCTCAGCTTAGACTTTTCTGTTGACGAGAGCTTACTTTTGAAACCTGACTGATTTTTTACGATCGTGATTGTTGTTGTTTACTCTTTTTTACATTTTTGCATCTTCGCTGTAGCAATTTGAGATTTGTGTTCAAATGTTTTCAAATAAAAATAAGCTTATATTCAGATCAGTCTGTAAAAATACTGTTGTCACATGTTAGACGCACCACAGCCCAGAAAGAGCTGTGTGGAATATCACTGTTTGCCAGCGACGTGCGGTCAGGGGAGGCAGGTGAGGCAGTGCCTCACCAGTCCAAATGGGGAAACAAAATACTTGATGTCAATAAGACTAAATATTTTATTTTTTGCATGTAAAATGCTTCGTATTTGTCATATTTAGTTGATTTCTTGTGATTTCCACTGAGTTTTGTGGTTTAAAACCGCTAAATCTCCAGGACTTGCTGATATAACGCAGGTCTACAGCGCTGAGGCTTGCCTCACTCAGACCTGCACAGACACATACACAATGAACAGGGCGCGTTCATGCAGCGCGTGCACGCACTGTTTCTCCACTAAAAGTGATAAAATGTGTTTGTAGATGTACTTTTTTCGAGTGCTTTGTCTTCTAATTGTCAAGAAAGAGAAATCATGCAAACGTGAGCGCTTTTAGTGACTTAATTTGACAGTAAACAGAGTTAGTACAAAGCCCAGATGAGGCAAATCAAAAGCTGCCTCAGCCCGTCACGCTCCAGCTCTGCTTACGAGGGTAATCTGGTGCTTTCTACGGCCAAAATACGATTCCACGTTTAAATGTGTCTGTGTTAAACTTCACTGTGCTGTTAAACAAAGCCTTAAGCAACTATATAAATCATCCCGAGCAAATATTTAACAGCAAAGGTCTAAAAAACCGTAATAATCTGTCCCCAACTGTTGAACAGTGGCAGTCATTTGGTCTCCTGCACTGCGGTGATGTCATCAGCCATTTAGTTCAGATGGATGAGTGAGAGAGCCACGGTGCGAGGAATCTGGGGATCGAAACTCGCTTCAATATATTTTTTTTCTCATCTTTAATTTTGCATGTAGAGATAAAATAGTCACATGAGATTATAAGCCCCTATTTGATATACACGTCTGCAAAGTGAATAAACTGCATCTTGAAGTGAAAATAAGCAACTAGACCTGTGTGGTCCACACTGCCTCACCAGTTGGAAATCTCACCGCACGTCACTGCTGTTTGCCTGTTTTTTAATATCCTCATTAGGCTTCTTCATGTTTTATTCCCAGACTTAGAGAAGGTCTGAACTTCTGAAAGTCTCGAGCAGTTTTCTCTTTGTTTGTGTCACATTTTCAGTGAAATGACTATTGATTAAACTCTGCAGATAAAGAATCGTTCCAGACTCAGAGTTGATTAAGTGAGACTGTTTCTTTGAGCAGAGACGAGAACAGAAGCAGTTTGTGGTGAAGAGGAAACAAAGACTGACTTTTAAATATGAACAAACAAAACCTAAACTCAAATATGAGCTGTGTGACTCATACACAACTTCTGCAACAAGAAACACTCTGTAAACCTGACTGAACCAGAATCATACAGAGTCATTTCAACAGCTGTGACCTGACTGTTGGATAGTGTCTCTTGTAAAGCGTTAGGAGATGGGTCTGAATTCCACTAATGCATATACTGAAAAATAATTAAAGAGTTTGGGCCTGATTTATCAAGCCAGGAGCTAAATTGCGGTTGCAAACTGAAAAAAAGTTTTACTGCCCGTAACCTGTTTTGCACGTGAGCAAATGCTTGATAAACATGACAGTGTTTGAACAACATAAGGAGAACCAAGGCACTCTGATGTACAAAAGTATAAAAATTCTTTAAGAAAGCAGGGACATACCGACGCGTTTCGACCCCGACAGGTCTTTGTCAAGACAAACAAGAAAAAAAAAAATGATAACATAATGTGTTTGTAAAAAAGTGGATTATAAAAGTAACATTGCTTCAGCAGTAGGATGGGTATCGTTAGAGTTTTTTCGATACCAGTACTTTAACGGTACTGGCTTTTCGAGACCGGTTCCTTAACGGTTTTTTTTTCGGTTCTTTTTTTTTTTTTTATGTTAATTATAAGACCAAAACTATGTTTTCCATCCTTTAACAATGTTACATTTGTCAAACTATATTTTAAAACACACTTTTAGTTTGTTCAGTTAACCTACTACTCAAAAGCGCTGCAAATGAATCAGCTGTTCCTCACGTGGCTCCCACATGGAGCAAGTTAAGTTTCACTTTCACTTCTCCCACACGTGGCAGCTCTGCAACAAAGACGCCACAAGATTTGCTTTTGACACTTTTACCCTTCACTTTACCTGGAGACAAAAGGAGAAATGAAGAAGGCTGATTACATGTATTTATTACTCAGACTTATTTAGCTGCAGCACAGACGCCACAGCGGAACATTTGGGATTTTGCTTTCAACTACAGCGACGCGCAGGAGGATGTTACGGCAAAGTTTGGATTATATTTTGTGTTTGGCGACATTCTTCTGCCTAAACTTCAGGCTTTGACTTGATTACGAAGAGTTATGAAGCTCAACACACAGACTTTTGACAGAAAGGCTCCACCGGAGATGTGCTTTAATTGAAAACGGACCCATTGTTTCTTCTTTTTAAGAAGGTAAGCCGACACACTGCGGTTTGTTTGTGACATTGCAGCTGCAGGGCTCGGTCTGTTTGGGAGAAGTGAGACGTGAATTGTGCCGCTAGTTTGTGCAGGCGCTGTAAGGTCACGCGGTTGGTTTGGAGAATGTAAGAAGTGAATTGCTGTGACACTGTAGAGTGAGCATTTGGCACAAAGGCTCCGTGGTGTTTTTGCTGTTTGTGGAGCGTAGTTCCCGTCAATGTAGGGATCGAGTGCACGTGTGTGTGGCATGTGTGGTGTTTGTTTGCTTGTTGATGCGGAGATTTAAAGCCAAGGAACCAAAAAATGGCACCGAAAGTGCGTCATGTTTTCGGTTCCAGTATTTCCCGAACGTTTTCGGTCGGTTCCAAGTAGGAATCGTTTTTCGGTGCCTAGCCCGATTCAGCAGCTGAACAAACCAGGGATTGAAAGTCGCATTTTGAATAATGAAGTGACCAATGTGACCAATGCTGCGTTTAGACCGGAGCGTTGGAGTGTCCAAAGCGTTTACATGTGAGTCAGGGGGTCTCAAACTCAAATGGAGATGAGGCCATAATAATTAAAGTCAATTAGTCGAGGGCCAGATTTTAAAATTCTGGCCTGGCTATGATTTATTCAGAATAAATAAGGTTATTAGGTTGTACAACCTGCAATATAACTCTACAATATAATAACAGTATTTATTTTATATTGCATTTTACAATCCTTCATAATAAAATGAAGTAATCCCTCAGTCGCCCAGAAGTGATCCATAGTAGAAAGTCTTCAAAGTGTCATCTGGACAGTGCTTCCGAAGATCAGGAGGTCTCGACTCTCATCCGAAAGTGAAATACATACTGTAACTGACGAGCGTTGAAGGCATCCACCAATCAGACACGACCATTCTCCTTTTACATTAAGGCAGTACTTCTCAAATAGTGGGGGGCGTGATGTGATGCCAGGGGGGCGCGTAACAGTCCACTAGATCGATAAGCTCCAGCCCTATTGGTCCTCCTGTCTGTCCTGAATCAGCGCGTTTCATAAAATCCTTCCTTTTCACGCTCCTTGTCTGTCCTGCTTTGATCGTGGTGCCAGTGTCGGTACATTTCCGCGGTTGCGTCACTCTGCTTGTGTTTGTGTGCAGCGGTCCGGGCTTCTCGCGCACCGCGCCAAACACACAGATGAAAAGGTCGCGTGTCCACGGTAAAACGCCTGATCTGCCACAACTTTTCACCAACTTTACTCCACACAAACGGTAGGGCTCTGATCACTGGTGGAATAAACACGCCGCCGCTTTCAAAGCCTTTTCAGTTCAGCCTGTGAAGCTAAGTACACTGTACAAATAACACTGCAAAAATATGAATAAAAATATATATATATAAACTTGCAAAGTGTAAATGTACAAAATAAAGTTAATATTTGTTGAACTTTGTTTCAAGTTGATATTGATTTTTTCTTTTGTTAATGTTCAAAAGGATACACTTTTAGATATACTTTTTATAGATAATAATCTGATTTGTAGTCGGTGAGTGGAGGGCGTGAAACAAAAAAAATAATTGAGAAGCATTTAGGGGAGAGAATGACTGTTTACTCAAGTCTTTTAATCACTTTATTAATGAAAAGTCGCTTGTTTTGTGGCTTTTTTCAAACACTTGTTCGCTCGTTGCTCTGAAAATCTGGCGACACAAAACAAACAACATGGACCTGATCTGGACTGACAAAGCCTCACATGGATCTATTCCAAATGTTTAAACCTGCTGTAGGACGTGACACTGGAGGAGTACAGAGACAGAAAAACAACTGTCTGGAGGAGGAGAAAGCTGTGTGATCGGGTAAGCTACGTTTTATAAAGAGGCGGGAACGCAAAGAAGCACATCGGGGCCAAACAAGTGTCGAGTCAAAATACGCTTTGACGTGCAAAATTAGACGCTCCGGTCTAAACGCAGGATTAGACTCCAGCGTAATCAGTCTTTATGCACTTGTCTGTTCTCTGGACAAGTCTGTGTGTGTGAAGACACTGAGTAATGTTTGGTACAACACTGAAACAGAAACTGAACCTGCACAGATCGATTCTAATGTGATTTACCCGAGGAGAGGATGTAATAAGTCCAGAGACTCTCAGCTCACTCTTAATCTGTTTGATTCTTTACAAATGTGAAACAGAAGAATCAGTGACACGACAGCAGTGAACCTGGTGTGAATGTTTCTGTTTCTGAAGAGAGAACACACATTAACACACAATAAGACTGAATCATGTTGTTCCTTTAGGACACATCACGTTCCAACATGACTTTCTCATCACAAACTCAGCCGGATTCTTGCCCCTCTGAGCCCCAGAAAACACTGTTCTGAACGTCCACAGAGAAAAACATGACAACCAGGAGAAACAGATAACTAACCAGTTTAAACAATGGGCCAAAGCAGCGTGTTCTCACAGATATATGTATGTGTGTCTATATGAGACACTCTGGTCTTATTACATTTAATGAACACAACTAGGATCTAATCTGAAAGCAATGTCATGGGTCATCATGTGGATCCTGGATTTTCTAACAAACAGGCAGCAGACAGTGAGAGTTGGCAGAAAATTCTCAAACACCATCACAATTAATACGGGTTCTCCGCAGGGCTGCGTGCTCAGTCCCTTGCTGTTCACTCTGCTGACTATAACTGTACTGCTCACTAACTACATCTTAAAGTTTGCAGATGATACTACAGTTGTGGGACTCATAAACAACAACGATGAATCATCATACAGGAGAGAGGTTCAGCAGCTGGTTACATGGTGCAGCTCACATAACCTGGTTCTCAACACAGAGAAGACCAAAGAGATTATAACTGACTTTAGAAGGCAGGCGCACCATCATCATCACGATATTGACAACTGCGATGAGCTAATCGCAAAAGCCTCGATATTCCTCCTTTTCTTAAGCATAAGCCTCCTGTTTTATTGTTATTGGACACAGCGGACTACGAAAGTGAACACACAGCAGCACCACAGTGACTGGCTTTTGAACTGCACAACACGACTGAACAAAAGTCTATAAACACTGCTTTTATGACGGTTCTAGTGAGTATTCAATAAAACCTCTCATAAATAAGGAGTCACATTTTAAAGCTGCTGCTAGCGCATAGGGCTGTGCGATATTGACAAAAATAAATATCTTGCTATTTTTAGGACATTTCTCGATGGCGATATTTGGACGATATTTCCTCAGTTCAACAGAAATGTGTTAAAACGTGTACTCAAACCTTTTAGTTGATGTAAATTGGCTGCGTTCACTTTGTAGAATTTTATAACTCATTCACTTTTTGTATTACAACTAATTTTAGCTACTTGATCCTAATTTCTATTAAATATTATTGGCCTACAGCCTATCCAAGCTGTGGCCCCTTTCACACATTTTTTTTGGCCCTCGGACTTCCAGATTGACCCAAATTACAAAAAGTACAGCATTTAATGTCAAATTTGAGCAATTCTTCTATAATGGTCAAACGTAACAAACATTTTGATGTTATGCAAACTTAAAATGATTGTGTGATTCCTTATTAAACATGTGTTGGTGCATTAAATTAGATCAAACGCAAAATTTTGAATGATTCACTTCACAGTCGTGTTTTATACGGCCCTCAAGTTTCCAAATTCAGCCCACTGTGAAAAAAAAATTGGACACCCCTGGTCCACAGTTTATAATGTGTTTTCATATGACCACAACCTTTTGCAATACAAATGTGAGCTAACAACAACAAAATAACAAAACTGCAAAATATGACTTTTGTGTCCTTAGAGTAAATGTTAAAAATGTCCTTTGAGTAAATGTTTTACAGTTAGTAAAACATTTACTCATGTAAATGTTTTACTAACTGAAGATCATTTTTATGTATTTATCTATATTTCTGTTTGTTTTACTAATGATTGTTTTGTGTGTTTAGTCTGACTCCCTCTCCCCTTCCCTTGGTGCTTTTGCACACCAGGCCAACATTGTAAATAAGAATTTGTTCTTAATGTTTTGCCTGGAAAAATAAAGGTAAAATAAATAAAATAAAAGTTGAAAGTTTACAGCATCACTTTTTCAAATTTGTATTTTTACTTAGCTTTTTTTGGTAGCAGTTTTCTATCCGCGATATACTCGATATTGAATTTTTTGATATCTTGAAAGCAATATTCACGATATTATCTAAAATTCGATATATTGCACAGCTCTACTAGCGCATTAGCCGCTTACCTTAGCTTAGACAAGAAAACATCGATAGTTTCCCAGACAAATCCAGTCTGTTTTCTTCACAAACATAAAATCCAAGTGAATAAAAGCTGCATGACTCATATTAGTCCATAAACACTGCAGTGTCACAGGTTTGCTCAGTCCTGATGACATAAACATTGTTATTAGAGTTTTAGCGATCTTTTTTTTTTTTTTTTCTTTTTTTCAGTCGGACACGCAGAGCTGTGCAGTGGAAGTTGGCGCCATCTCCTGGTGTAGATGCATATTTCTGTCATGCAGGTTAAAGTCACTTAGTTAACTTTAGTTACTTTTTATACAGAACAACATAATAATCAAGCACAACATTCAAACAGTCTTGGTTGTAGCTTCAGAAGTGTTAATGCCTAAAATGTACCCATACCTTAGTAGACATACCTTATTTATTTATTGCAGTTTTATCCTGTTTTTAGTTTTTATGTGCACATAGAAATGACATAAATTGAATCTTGAATCTTGAACATTTCATGGACTGGCGATGTTAATTGAATTGAATTTGTGTCAGTTTGCTCTGCTCATATTTCCCAGACGGAGCTGCAGACGTCCTGGTGCAGAGTCATGATGCGTCTGCCTGGGAGAAACGCTCACACTGAACACTTCTGACACGAGCCGTCCACTTCACCGTCTCATCTCGTCTCGTCTCAGCCAAATTAACTAAAACCAGCCTCGTTCCCGGAGCTACGTCAGCGTTTGAAAGTGTCACATCCCAGAGCAGGAAAGAAAAGAAGGAACGATGCCAGGATGTGGAAGTGTTTGGGTGAGACGGCAGACACATGTGACCACGCCGAGCTCCGGGGCTGATGGGTAATTCATGAGCCAGGCCCTGACATGATGTGAGTCTGTGTCAGAGTCTGGAGACAAAGACGAGGCCTAAAGATCGTTCCAGCTTCAATCACTGTAACGTCCAAGTGTCTCAGGACAAAAACAAATAAGAACAACTCCATGTTTCTGCTTTTACAAGGTTCAAGTGATGTTATTCTCCAGTTCAAGTCCAAAGTGGATGTGTCCATGTCCAGAGCGTTAGTGTACCTTAAATGTAAAGAGTGAAGGCAGATAAAAGTAAAAATGTGTCAGGTCTCACAGAAATAAATGAAAATGTACTCTACAATTGTAAATAAACCACCTATTTTACAAATGAAGGACATTTAAGAACGTTTTATGTTACGGTCAATAATCACGATTCCTCGATTACATAATTTTTGTAAACGATTACAACAATAAGCGTGATTGAAATTAAAAGTCGATCAATTGCACAGCCCTGCGGACTCGACCTCGAACTATAGAGGGATTTTTTATTTCTCAACAGGGCGATACACACACCCCGCCTCCAGAAAGAGTCTCCACACATAAACACAAACAGTGAAACAAGTGTTTGAAGCTCCGTTGTCAGTAACTACAAGAGTTTATCTGTGAGAAAACTAAAGTTCTGCTGCTAAATCAACATTTGTGAATGAAACTCCACCTACGACCCTTAAAAGTGACATTCAGGTGAAAAACACAGAAAAACACAGACGTCTGTCAGACCGGTTCAGACCTGATGGAGGTTTTATTCAAAGAAGTTTTCCCATGTAAACAGACTAAGGCTACGTTCACACTGCAGGATCGGATTCTCAATTCAGATGTTTTCATGTGGTCGTTCACACAAAACATGTGACTCCAACTTGTCTCTGGTGTGAACGGGATGCGGCCCTAAAAGTGACCCGAGCCGCACGGACCAAATACTGTCAGTGAACAGTTCTGCTAACAAGCTAGCGCACATTAGCATGTTCTGTTTCCTGTCCAAAATAAAATCTATCATTTTAAGAAGCCCAAAGAGTTGAAAACATTCAGAACATTACACTACTATAGATACAAGTCCAAACGTTTAATTCATGTGTAAATGTGCTGCAGTGTCACAGAGAAACATGTTTGAAGCTCAGAAAGTTGGCGACGCTGACAGGAAGTAGTCCAGTGATAATGACGTTATATTAACTTGACCAGGCCGAGCCGTGGATAAACAAACACAACACAAGAGGACTGCTTTGTACTTTTTGGCTTTTCTCTTTTCAAACAACACTTCTAAAAGGATTTGCAGCTTTGTTCTGTGGACTTTATGTGACTGATTTGTGCAGAATGGATAAAAGGACCTGGATGACACGACAGTTTAATCTGAAAACTTTACAGAGGTGAGTGAGTGTTTGTCCTGTATCTCTCCCTCTGACTGACCTGTTGCTGCTGCAGTAGTTGTGATAATAAACAGGCTGTGCATGATTCAGTTTATCTCTCACGTGGAGTGGAGTTTACCGGGCGGTCCACCTTTACGAGGCGAGGAGGCGCAGGTGCGGATCCCTCTCCTCTGTTGACAGTTTTCGGTTTCTTCTGCCGCTGTTTCTGCTTTGACTTGTTGAGTTTGTGACGTAAGTCGGATGAATGCGACATGAGCGTTCAGACTGGAGTCGCATTCTTAAAGATCAGATTTATTTCCACATATGAAAGCGTCGCGTGTCGCATTTGAAAATATCGGAATTGTGCCATTCATACTGCCCTGGTAAAATCGGATACAGGTCGCATGTGGGCAAAAAAATCAGAATTGACCTGCAGTGTGAACGTAGCCTAAGAGCGGCTCTTTCTGCCCAACAGACGCAGCTCTTGAAAGGAACGTGTGTACGCAGATTCTGAACTCATTTAAACAGCTGCAATGGAAATAAAAGGAAAATAAAAACTGTTGCGTTGTTAATTTGTCTCATTGAAGTTTTTCTCAGCTGCAGTTTTGTTTAAGATCAAGTCTGTGATGATAAACTGGTTTAATTATGGACTTAATCGTGTTCTGTTTGATTAGAAACCCAATTACACTTGGAACAAATGTCTTTATAAACGCTTCTGTTGGTTTTTTTAGTTGCTGCAGCTGAAATCAGTCACAATCAGTCACGCTCTTACATTACACAGTTCAGTCATGACTCAAAGTCTTTATGGTTCTGCATCGTCTCAAACTAACTGTGCAATTCAAAGCAGTACATCTGTGCTTAAAGAGACAATAATTAGATTCCAAGACATGGAATCGCCATTACACAACTGGAAGGAGATTAAATCATTCTCCAAGCAAAATCCCAAATAATGTACATTTACGTTAGGGCTGCACGATATTGAAAATTTCTGCGACATGCGATATGGGCTCTGAGATTGCGATATTCGATATTTTTGCGATATTTATTTTCACTTAAGAAATTCTCTGTGCATTTATTTTAAATCGTTATTACACTCTTAAAACAATGTGCGTATAAACAGCACACGTTCTGTGGCTTTGTAATTGCTTAATTATGTTATTAACTTATTTTTATTGAAGCGCTGTCATGTTTTAGGATGCTTTTTTCCAAGGCTTAGTTGCTGGTAACTCTGAAAATCTGGCAACCACAGTTGCTACCTCTACACACGTTTCACGTCTGTCTGTGAAGTGAAGATGAGCTTGTGCGTCGTATTAAACGTGCCTGACAGGTCACAGTTTTATCACAACTATAGTTTTTGAGCGTTTTAAACCATCATGAGCCACAAGAGTCGTTCTTTTAGAGAAGAAGACGAGAACGCAGCGCTAAACACACAGGTATTACACACACGCCTGCTACACACGCATAATTACAGGTACACACGCAGGACTTACTTTTGAGATGATGCTGAGGCGAAGGAAAGTTGAACAGAGTGGCGTTTAATCCATTTGCTCCGTGGTTTATGGTTTGGTTGTGCCGAGTTGTTAGCAATAGATCCGTTGTTAGCAGCGATAATATGCTAACTCACAGCTAACGTTAACTAAGACATAACATGCTGGAATCAAAACGCCACAGCCTGTGAATTTTCCTTTGGTTTTCCGGATTCTAGCGGATCAGTTTGAGGAGTTTGAAGAGTAAAGAAACTTTACGGTGGTCCTCGTGAGGTTGGAAGCGGCTGCAGTTGTATTTCCCCTCAATGTAGCTTCTGTTTTGTGTCGTCGACATGATAGAAAAACACTTGTCTTGTACAGAAATAGTCCAGAATTGTCGGGATGCAGTGGTTTTAGGAAAAGGAGTTTGCTGCATTCGTCTGCGCTCATCTTTTCATCTGTTTACAGTAGTAGTTCCCATCATTCACTGCGCCTCGCTCTAGCTAGCTAAGCGGCAGCAGCAGATTTAAGGTGGCGCGCTTAAGGTGGCGCCGGAGTCAAACCACTCCGCACTAAAAACGGATGAATAATGCATAAAAAAGTAAGAAATTATCGACATCCTTGCGATATGGATATCGCACGTGTCAATATTGCGATATCGATATTTTTTCGATATATTGTGCAGCCCTAATTTACGTTTAATCAATACAAGTCTTGACTCACTTCTGGTCAGTTTAGCTGCACAAATCCACTTCTCTAGTCAAGATGGAGCTTTGTCAACCCTCAGAAATGTTCTGGTTTTCTTCCTTCTTTAATCATTTGTAAAATCTTTGAGCAAAAAACATGAGCTTGGTGGTAGAAAGGTTTGAACCTTCAGGTCGCAGCGTTTGATCTGAGCCACTCTCACAGTGGTCGCAGCTCTAGCGCTGACAGTCAGGTCAAACGAACAGACATCTTCAGGGAGGCCCAAACTCACTGGACACACATCGAGCTCATGGTCCTGCTGCGTAGAGACTCCCAGGCCTCGCAGCGCCAAACACACACACTGTTTGCAGTCTGGCGTTGAATATGTGCCCACCACTGGTTTAGACAAAAACTATAAAGATAAAGTCGTTAATGGACCAACTTCTTTTAATGCATTCACGTAGAAAAAGGGTACTCATGTAAGTTTTTTTCTCTTTCAGATTAATGATTTTAAAACTTGTTGTGAGATCAGATTTGTTTTCAAGAATCCAATGTTTTCCTCAGAATCTTTAACTCATTTAAATCACGATCCTTGTACCAGAATAATAAATGCACACTTGATCTGGTTTGTTTTTCCTCTGGGACTGATTTAACCCGAGTCTCCAGTATTTACACTAAATTAAACTCTATTTATTCAAGATGAAAAGCGTTGGTTAGCGTCCTGCTGAGCGCTCACGCCTCGGGTCGTCATCGTCGCTCCAAACCAACACAAACGCATTAGCTAACGAGCGCGGAGGCTAATGCTAACGCTGCAGGTGCTTCATGAATATTTACAGCAGAGTTTTCTCTTTTCAGATTCAGACTCAGTTTAGATCTAAGTCTCTCTGTCTCAGTCGGACATGTTCTGTCAGAGGCTTTGTTAAGCTCACGTAAAGTTTAAACAAAAGAAAAAAAAAACATCTTGAGGAAAAGATCCAAATATGAGTTTAATGCTGAATAATGACAGAGCTAAAAAAAAAAAAAAAACGCTTCCTGTTCTTTCCAGTGCTTCATTTGTAAATCAAACAATGCTGTAAAAATGTGAGAAAGGAGGAGAGAGGAGGAGGGAGAGGAAAGAAGAGAGAGATGAGGGGGGAGAGAGAGGGAGAAGAGAGAGAGAGGAGGGAGAGGAAGAGAGGAGAGAGAGAGTGAGAAGGAGGAGGAGGGAAGAAGAGAGAGAGGAGGGAGAGAGAGAGAGGGGGAGAGAGGAGAGAGAGAGAGGGGGGCGAGAGAGGGGAGAGAGAGGAGAGAGGGAGGAGGGAGAGAGAGAGGGGAGAGAGAGGGAGGAGAGAGAGAGAGGAGAGAGGGAGGAGGGAGAAGAGAGGGGAGAGAGAGGAGAGAGGGAGGAGGGAGAAAGAGAGGGGAGAGAGAGAGAGAGAGAGAGAGGAGAGAGAGGAGGTGAGTGCGCTGTTGTCTTGGTCATCAGAAATGTAAAAACTAGCATGTGTGCATTTTGAACACGGTCCATTTGATATTTAGGAGAAATGTACCATTGTTTTTGCACGTGTTTTATCTGATAAAGTCGTAAACTGTTAATCTCAGACGCCGTTTCCAGTGATTCCTCGGCTCTTTTCATTAGCGCTGGGCTCCGTGTTTGTCCGGAGGAGCCTCATAAGCAGTAAACAGCACCGGAGTGAGGCAAAAATCTGTCTAATAATTCCAACATGTTTAAAAACCTGCGACTGCAGTCTAGTCTAGTCTAGACCTGCCACAAACTACACGATTGGAACGCCAGTCCAGTCACAGACACCAACACACTACACGAGTGACACAACTGCGACTAGCTTCATTTAATCTCGACTGGTTTTGTGATAGAGCTAGCATTAACATATTCAGCAGCATGAATGGATTGTTAGATACGTAGACGGATAGATGGATGAAGCTTGTCCGATGTCTGTATGAAACAACCTTTTACGGAGCTATTTTTACAGAGTGTGTCAAAGTCCAACGCAAACTAAACTGCAAAAGGAAGGAGCTGCACAGACAGAAAAGTTAGCTCTGAATATTCATGAGATTATGACAATGAGCTTTTGACGGAGACAAAACCCAGACCCTAAAACCCTGCAGACTCACACCTCCCACTGGGCCGTGTGTGCAAACTAACAACACTTTAGGATCCACGTTATTTCTGTTCTCATGATGACGCTCGACAGTGTTCCAGGACAAACTGAAGCTGGAACGTGAGTCTTCATCAGCTGCTTTCACACTAAATATGCATCAATCCAGCTTTTTCTGTTCCGATACTTGCCGATACCTGATATAAACAGATACAAGTGCAAGGACTGAAATACCTTCTTTTTCGAATCAAAACACAAGACATTTGGTCATAGTGTTATGTAATTATTAATTATAACAACGTAATCTGAATGAAAAGTCAACAGCAGCAGTAAATAAGTCTCACTATGTCCAATTAAAGAAACAACAATAGTATCGGCTGAACCGATACCATGGAGCCGATACTTGATCCAGCTAAATGTCCTGGATTGGCACCGATATCTGATCTTAGTATTGGAACCGCCCTCCCTCCAAACTCACACACAATGTTACTAACGATGAAAGAACAGCAGCTCAAAGATACACAACTTAAGCTACGGTCACAATGACCCGTACGACCTGCTACGACCTCTCTGCGAACGATTTTTTTCTCATTTCCTACGTCATTCTTGAGGCGCTCGCAGCTCGTTCGTAAGTTCGTAGACAGGTCGATGGTCTTGTTAAAGATTTTCTACGACCAGTCTACGAACGCAGAGACTAAAACCTGAAACCCTAAGGGAAAACCCTATGGTTATATGAACCCAATGATGTCAGTGGATTAGTCTTCAGCATCCGTCTTCGCTTTGGAAGTTTTGGCGTCTCCTCTGCAATACTCAGGTAAGAAACAAAGCAGTTTTGATGTTTTAACGGAGGTTTGACTTTGTGAGTTTGTTGTGTTTCGAGTGAGAGAGACAAACGATCAGAACAAATTTCAGACAAAGCCTACACAGAATATACATAGCTATTCATAAACATATTTGTGTTTTGCTGGTGTGTAATTAGGTTATTGCTATTCTGGTACGGTTTATGAAAGGTTTAATAGCTAGAAACAACTTGATAATAGCTTGAGTTGGACGCAGGGACATCGCGCTGCTCCCGTGCGATACAAAATAGATGTAGGATTACCGTAAAGACGCATTAAACAAGCTTTAGGGCACACGCAAGGATGTACGGCTTCATTTCCCCAAGAATGTCATGAGTTGTTGGTGAGAGCTGAAAGTCTGCCGTAAGAAGACTGTAGGGAAAACAGTTTCCACTCCACGAGCCTCGTACGAACTCCACATTTACTACGACCTGTAAGATTCATACGACCATTTTATTCGTACGGGTCATTGTGACCGTAGCTTGAACTGAACAACATTCCCAAGACAGAGAGACCGTTCTTTTATGTGTGTTTACAAATCCATCTTGTCCCAACCCTAGTAGGTATGTAAGTGTGTTTGTGTACAGCCAGAGGTCAAAGGTCAGACCCTCTCAGTGCACAAAACCACAGGGAGGAGTTTTAAACAGAAGAGAAGTGTAGACGTCTTTATAAAACATAGAGCAGACTCAGGGTTTGTCTTCTGTTGCAGTGGACACTTAAAGGAGTAAAATAAAACTCCTCTCTGTGTGTAAAATATAAACTGGGCCTTGGAGCAGTGACATTCACTTCACGCCGCTGAACCGTTAACAAACTGTTTAATTCATGTTCTTAACGAGGTGGAGCCAGTGGCATTTGTTAGAGGTCACAACACAAGCTCCAGTCCCGACTCTGGTCTGACCTTTATGGAGTGTGGTCCTGGTCCTGGTCTGTCTCTCTGTGTCTGTCTGTGTCTGTGTCTGTCTGTGTCTGGATTAGGAATGTCACGATATCAAATTTTAGAATCACGATTATAGCAAAAGGAAAAATCAAGATTTTGCGATTATACGATTATCGGCATAAAGAAAAATATATACACATATATATTTAAAATCTAAATGATTGGTATTTGATTTGCTGACAGTGACAATACACTGATTGTATTACTTAAATATGATGTAGCCTAGAATAAAATAATAAATGCAATTATTTTAAACATTATCCTTTGAAAAAAATATATTATTTTATGTTTTAAACAAAATTTTAATCAAGCTTTTTTTTTTTCCATTATTGTCCCTTTAATGATGCTTTATATTCTTATTCTACTTACAAAAAGAGATTCATTATAACTAATAATATATTATGTGTGATCTGTCATGTGACTCATGAAGGCGACGTCATCCACACGTTTTGTTTTCCCAGCGTCGTCTGCAGCGTCTGCAGCGTCTCTGCTTTAGTTTTACTTTAAATCAGAGTTTATGTCAAACGAAGCATAAATACTGTTTATTTTTGTCGTGAGCTGTGTGATTCTCTCTGGAGCGCTTCGTTTAAAGGATTTACGTTGTTTCTTTACCTTTACTTGGACGAACAGCGAGGGACGATCGTATCGAAGATGCTGGATCATGTTGGATGAGCTTTTAGCGGCAACTTTTCAATGACACGTTTTGTGTATTAGACACTCTTCAGCCGCACAAAGCCCTGATCATCTTGAAAACAACCTCTGACTTGATTATTTGGATGGATACAACTCCTGAAGCGCTAACTTCAGCAGCCTTAGCGGTGAGTTGACCACACACACGCTGTTCTCCGCCTCACGCTGCCCACTCACGGCACTCACGTCACAGAAGACGTAAGACGTGTTTGCGGTTTATCGTGAGTTGTAAAATGTCTACGAATAACCTACCGTGGGGAAAATATTCACGATTATTGAAAAAACGGTTAATCTTGACATCCCTAGTCTGGACCATCGCAGACTCATCTGTCCGTGTTGAAGTCTGGATCTCAGTCCCGACTCTGGTCTGACCTTTATGTGGAGTCTGTCTGGTCCTGGTCCTGGTCTGTCTCTGTCTCTCTGTGTCTGGACCATCGTAGACTCATCTGTTGAATCCTGGTTCTAAGTCCTGACTCTTGAGCTTAGAGAGGATGAGTTTCTTTTTCACAATCCTCTGATGAATACCGTACAGTTGGACTCACAAAGCATCACAAAGCTGTCCCACACAAGGACAAAGCAACTGGAAAAGTTTAAGTCAGGACACTGGAGTAAAGTCATACTGCAAAAAATGCCTTTCAAATATAAGAAAACTGTGCTTATTTAGAGGTAAATAATGCCAGTGCAGCAAGAACATGTGACTAACCTGGTTGTTTTGAGCCGAAAATGCTGGTTTCAAGTAGTTTTAATTAGGGATGCACCAATCCAGCTTTTTCAGTTCCGATACCGATCCTGATACTTTAGAATGAAGCATCTGCCGATACCGATATCAACCGATACTTGTGTAAGGACTGAAATAGCTCTTTGTTCCTTTTCAAAACATAAGACTTTTGATCATAGGTGTTATTTATACTGAACAACTTAAGAAGAGAGAGAAAGAGAAGAGAGAGAAGGAGGGAGAGAGAGAGAGAGAAGAGAAGAAAAAGAAAGAATGAAAGAAAGAGAGCGCGAGGAGAGAGAGACAAAGAGAAGAGAGAGAGAGAGAAAGAGAGGGAGAATGAGAGGAGAGAGAAAGAAGAAAGATAGAGAGCGCGAGAGGAGAGAGAAGGAGAGAGAGCGGGAGAAGAGAAAGAGAGAGAGAAAGAGAGAGAGAGAAAGAAGACAGAGAAATAGAGAGAAGAAAGAGAAAGGCGAGAGAGAAAGAGAGAGCGCGAGGAGAGAGAGAGAGAGAGAGAAAGAAAGAAAGAAGAGAAGACAGAGTAGTAGAGAGAAGAGAGAAGAGAAAGAAAAGAGAAAGAGAGGAGAGTGAGAAGAGAGAGAAAGAAAAAAAAGAGAAGACAGAAAGAGAGAGAGAGAAAGAATAAAATGTCAATTATGAGACATTCTGGCTCAACATCAGACATAAATCAGACTCATTATGTCCAATTAAACACAACTAGGATATCGGCTGAACCGATATCATGGATCCGATACTCGATCCAGCAAAATGTCCTGGATCGGCACCGATATTCGATCCCAGTATCGGATCGGTGCATCTCTAGTTTTAATCAAATCTTTTCTTAATTCAAACGATGATGTCTTACAGATTGCTTAAAATAAGTTTTATATCTAGATAAGGTAAACCAGGAAAGAATATCTTAAAACAAGTCAAATAATCTGAGTCAGACTTAAAATCTTAAAATGAGTCTTTTAAGATGAATATGCTTCATTCAAGTGATTTTATCTAAGTTAGATTTTCCTTTTTTGATCAGTTGACTAAAATCTCACCGCCTAACGTAAGTTGAACATTTACAGAGACTTTTTTAACAATAAACCTGTGCTTTCCAGCCTATGAGTCGGGCCTGAGTCATTGAGCCGTTGCAACCAGACGTGTCCCGCTTTGACCCGAGATCAGACGGCCACTGTGTCTCCGGTCTTCACTGGACCAGCTGGGACTCACACACTGACACCAGAGCTTTATGTGTTTGAGAGTCTGCATGTTCTTCCTGTGTCTGTGCAGATTTCCTCCGAGTGCTCCTGTTTCCACTAAAAACATGTACAGAGACACAGACTAATCCTAAAGTTGATTCAAACTGAAGTCATGTCACAGCGCTGATGATAATCACAGGGTTTCATAACTTCTGGGAATCTCTGATGAAGACAATGAAACACATGATGTCATAGATAAAGTGGATTAAGTTTTAGTCTCATGTTCACTGCAGAGGTGATGTGTCAGTGTGACGTCAGACTTTTGTCCAAACAAAACACTTCACAACAAGGTTCAAAATAAAGTCAATGCCAATGTACACTTTTATCAAGGTTTAATAACAGAATTCTAGTCAGGTCCAAGAGAAATGACAGAAAATTACAAAGAATTGCCTTTAGAGGAAGAATATCGATCTCACAAGTAAAAAAACACCTGCTTTTGTGGACTTTTCCAGCCAAAACACCTAGTCCATCCCAGTGTCAGACCGGTGCATCACTATGTATCAGCATTTCATATCAGACCATAGTGCTGGGCGATATGGCAAAAAATAAAATCATGGTTTTCTTGGGCCCAGATCACGATTTCGATTTAATCACGACTGTTGTAGACTTGCTTTTTAGATAAATACAATTATTTGCTTTTTCAGAAAGTTCCGTCCCTGTCAGTGGCTAAATCCAGCTGTCCAAGGCTGACCAGTGTTGCCAGATTTTCAGAGAGAAACAAGCGACTATGCCTTTGAAAGAATTCCCAAAACAATCTTAGCTCTTCAACAAAAAGTTATTCAAACAATCAATTATTTAGAACATTGTGTTACCGCAAAACAAGTTTTTAACAATAAAAAAATGACTTTTAGACGTGAAAATATGCTACAAATCCATGTTTCAGACAAAATAGATAGCTTCTCGTAAATCTAACCTGAAAACCTTGCAAAACTTCACCTCTTTAATGACTTGAAAGTTCAGTTCATAAAAGCACAACTTTCCAAATTATTGCTTATTGATCATTATAGTGAAGCAGACCTGGGAACTCTGAGGTTCACAGAAGTAGGTTGAAAAATAGTTTGCATTTGAACAAAAATATGCATTGAATAGAAAAATGGGAAACCACGATATGACGATTTCATCAAAAAAGCAGATTGTCACAAAGGCGAGCTCACGATTCGATTTTTATCACAATATTGCCCAGCTCTATCAGACCATGATTGTCTCAAGCCCAGTCCACAGTGACGCCGCCTGACTCAGCAGTGACAGAAACATCTGCTGTGGCTGATGAGAATAAAGCAGCAGCAGCAGCAGCGATCTTACAGTAGAGCTGCAGTCAGATGTGTTCTTCTGTTTGTGTTAGAGACAGAGCCGTGTAAACGCTCCGTCTGCCTCCTGTCACCAGCCTAAGAACCAGCTCCTCCTGCATCAACAACAACAACACAACTCTGAAGCTACAAAGAGTCGACCAGAACAATGTCAGATCCTTTACAACAATAACGTCTCTGTGAAAGAACAAACATGAGACAGAAGTATTTAAAACAAGATAAACCAGGCTGTGTAAAGTCTGAAAACTTTCTTCAAAACCACATATTGTTAGATAGAGTTCCTAGCTTTAATAACAAATCAGCCAATAACGTGTCAGTAACAGGGAGAGGTTCTGTGTGGGCGGAGCCAGTTCAGGGTGGCAAAAAATCTAATTGTTTTTTGTTGAGCATATAACTAACTTTTTTAGTTGTAAATTCACTGTCTGAATTGTAGTTCTCTCCTGGAGCCAAATGCAGCGCTCTGATTGGCTGAGCTTAGGTGGTCCTCTCCAGTTTCATATTGTTGTTTGGAAAAAGAAGTTTTTGCTGTAATTGCAACTAAATTAAATACACGTTGATATTAACCATGGATTTATGAAAGGAAGTCAGATTTAAAACCTACATTTTGTTTGCAGTGTAAAAATCACCTTTAAGACAGAAGCTGGTGTGACTGACCTAAATAAAGAGAAACAATGACTAGGGCAGATACTGATACAAGGCCTTTTCTACTGTACTAACTTTTTCAGTTCCCAGTACTTTTGTAAAAGTACTTTGTAAAATCAACTATTACCAATCTCTAACTTATATTTTTATTTTTTTTCCTTTGTCTAATTCAGCCGTTCCCAAACCTTTGGGAGCCGTGGCCCCCCTATTGACCCGTAGGTTGCCCAAGGCCCTTAGTGATATTTCACACTCCATTTAAAATTAAGTAGAATGTATATACTCTCATATTAAGATGCCAAAACACCAAAATAATAATGCCTGTGGACTTAGTGTGGATTTAAAAGAGTAAATTAATCTAAATAAAAATAATAAAGTTAGTTTCAAACCCAGTTTTCTGTCATACTTGTTGTGTGGACAACCTTTGGAGGCCCCCCTGCAGAGGTCCTGAGGCCCCCAGGGGGCCTCGGACCCCACTTTGGGAATCACTGGTCTAATTCATGAGTTTATCCACCCGGTCATGTCTGGAATCACGACAAAGCGACGACAGGCTGGACATTTTCACTTTCAGACAGTATTTTAGATTTCTAGTCAAAACTGTGTTTTTGGCTTAGTGTTATTATGATTTCCTGCCACATTTCAAATCAAACCTGTGAGTCGTTCTCTTGCAGAGATGTCATGACGACAGGGTGGACGTTTAAGCTTGACAACAGTAGACTTTTTATCTAAACAAATCAACTCAATCAATTATGGATGTGAATCGCCATGAATCTGGCGATTCGATTCGTATCATGATACACACCTCACGATTCAATTAATCCCGATACTGACACAAACGATTATATATTGCCATTGTTCTTGGTACTTTTATGTGGGAAAGCCTGAGGATGCTGTGGTGCTGATAACCAATAGAACAGTCGGTATAATTAGAAATACATATGAGCAGATCTAAATCAAGTTTAAAACAATTGTAAGCAACAGACAAGGCATTTTGAAAGAACACTATGCTCCCCAAAAAGTAAATATAATTAGATGTGTCGCCAAACAAAACAATTATTCAGAAAACCACCACAAGTGCACGTACCACAGTTTGAAAAACACTGACTTGGATCAAACCCAAAGCAGCCAAAACAATCTATAAAGAGAAATAAAGATACATGTCTTATGTGCTTTTTATGCAATCACTAAAACAATCTGACGTGTGTAGATCAGTCATTTATGTTTTGTTCTTTATAAAACACAAAACGAGTCAGAAATACAATAAAAGAAACAACCCAAAGATGCAGAAATCCACAAATACGGCCAGAGCACGACTACAAACTCAACAATTCTTCAAATATCTTCAGATACACAAACACACAAACGTAACGAGGCAAGAGAGAAATCGTGGTAAAACTCGAGGTCTGAATCCAGGGGTTACTGTCCCGGGTTTATCCTCACACAAACACAACGTAACGAGGAAAGAGAGAAATCGTGGTAAAACTCGGTCTGAATCCAGGAGGTTACTGTCCCGGGTTCATCCTCACACAAACACAAACGTAACGAGGCGAGAGAGAAATCGTGGTAAAACTCGAGGTCTGAATCCAGGAGGTTACTGTCCCGGGTTCATCCTCACACAAACGTAACGAGGCGAGAGAGAAATCGTGGTAAAACTCGGGTCTGAATCCAGGAGGTTACTGTCCCAGGTTTATCGCTCCGTCTTAATGGCTCTGGGATTTCAATCTGAGAGCGATCTGAAAGCCATCGGAGGAGAAAAAGGGGGGCAGAGTGTGATGTGAGGAGCAGAGGGAAGAGTGGAGCTGTAAACGTGGAGGACAGCAGTCTGAGGACCTGCACCCACACGCACGACATTACACTCATAAACACACACACATCTACTCAAATATTTTAGAAAACACAATTACTCAAAGCTGTAAATATTGTCTATTTCACTTTAAAGCACGGTTCTCAAACAGGCAACTCAATAATAATCAGAAATCAATCAAATCTGGATGATTACTGATTATTATTGATGAGGCCCAACCAATCAAATATATAGTAGAGATTAGTAGGCTGTAGTCGACCAAAGAGGTCTTGGTCAACTAAAAACATGTCCCATCGACCGATTAATCGACTAAAACATGTCCCGTCGACCGATTAATCGACTAAACATGTCCCATCGACCGATTAATCGACTGAAGCATGTCCATCGGCCGATTAATCAACTGAAGCATGTCCCATCGGCCGATTAATCAACTGAAGCATGTACATCGACCGATTAATCGACTAAACATGTCCCATCGACCGATTAATCGACTAAACATGTCCCATCGACCGATTAATCGACTAAAACATGTCCCATCGACCGATTAATCGACTAAACATGTCCCATCGACCGATCAATCGGCTGCTGCATGTCCCATCGACCGATTAATCGACTAAAAAGGGGGGCGTGGCAAAGGCTCTGAAGATAAAAGTAGAGCTGTCCAAAATATTACTAATCAAAGATAAAACTGAAGTTGAAATTAGATTCTCATTTGAACAAATACAGAAACATGAACAGGATAAACATTTGAACAAAATCTGATATTAGAAAGGAAAAAAAAAAACATTTCTGAAGTTTTAAAATAATCTCAAGTTTCATCCAAACTGGTTTGAAACTAAAATGTTTGATCATAAACTTGGATTTTGTGTTGAAAATGTCAGTCCAGTGAATAAACATCTGACTTTCTTGAAAGAACATTCTAATTCTTATTGTGAGAATCAAGTTATTCCTTTGTATTAAAATTGGGTTGGAAATGTTAGTTTTGTGACAAGAAACCTGCTCAAAACACTCATAATATTCTGTAGTTGCAAAAAACTATAGTTTAAACAGAAAATGAATCAGAAACCAGTGTGTTTATATAAAATACAGTTCAGACCAATGATTCTGTAGCTGTTGAAGACAAATCCTAATAATCGAAATAAAAGAATTAGTCGACTGATAACAGTTTGGTCGACTAAAGGGTCTTTCACACCAGGCCGAGGGTCGCCCGTCTGAACCAGTTTTGGTAACTTTTGCCGACAGGCGGCTCACGTGTGTTTGGTGTAAATGGGTTTGTCGGGGGTCAGAGGAGCGGAGCAAGTCGTGGAGGTGGGTTTTTGAAGACTTGCAGGTAAAGTCGGTGTCCGTCAGTTGCTGCAAATGCAGCTGTTTGATTGGCCCGTGGTCACAGGAGAACCAGTGAATCAGTGCGCAGGAATATAGTACGGAAAACCGAAAAGACGCTTATGGAAAAACAGTATTTAGCCGAGCATGAATTGTGTTATTTACACGGGTCAAACGGGACGTAACTATGAAGGAGAATGGTTTATTGGATGGAGGAAAACACGGGGGAGTTACGGGGACCGCAGTACGAAGGCTGGACTGTGGAGGGAAATATGAGTTGAGCTTAATCCGTGAGGTAAGACTAGAAACATCTGTTTGACGTCAAAGTTTGACAACTACTACTCACGTGCAACTTATGTTTGGTCATTTTGGTCGAGCATTACATCACACACACGCTCACTCTGAGTTTGTTTGACTGTTGGCTGTTTGGATCGTGTTTATGTGAATGTTCTTTCACATCGGTGCCTCACAGAGACGTGAACAACCCTGCGTTGCTCCTCCTACTGACAAAGACTGGGGGTTGTGTTGGTGAGAAAGAGCCGTAAGACTCCATCGACTTATTAATCGACTAAAGAACTACATCTCTAGAGATCAGGTCTGGGCCAGTGATCCAAAAATCGAGATTTCAAGATCAAACTGAATTGTCAATTATTTGGTTTTGGGTTTTGAATCTTTTTGAATCTTTTTGTCAGTAAATGTGTCGTTTGGAGCAAAAGTCAAACTTTGAGGCAGAATATTGATGTATAGTTTTTTTTTTTATCTAATAAATGGGACATACTATAAGCTTGATTTTGTTTATGTTAATGAAAGGCATTTTCATTTGTTTTTGAAAAGGTTAAACACAATCAAACTGAATATCAAGATTTATCAATATGTAAAAATAAAATCGTGATTATGTTTTTTTCTAGATCTGAGCCCACGCTGAGATGTGATGATAAAACTTTAAAAATGCACTAGAATAAAACTAATTACTACCAAATGACTCTGCACAGAAGTCAGTTGTCTTTTTTAGTTTCAAAAATGCTAACTTCCTGCTGGCATGTTCATTTCCTGTTCAGTTCATTTCTATGGGGTTTCACTGCCTCAGTCTAAAATAAAAAAACACTTTAAGATCAGGCAGTGACAGTGAGCCGTTTCTCCAAAAGACCAAAGTGTTTTTCTGTCAATGCTAACGCTAAAGTCACATGCACAGAGTCAAAACTGTCTCTGTGCACTGAACTTCAGTTGGTTTGTTTTCGTTCAAAATAGCTCACTCCTGTACACACAGACATTAAATTAGTGGATGCGCAGTCAGCAGCTCTGCTCTGTTGCTACACGAACAGTTCGACGCCATATTCCTCCGGTAGAAGTGACGACACAAATCAATTAAACTCAATGTATCTTGAGATCCTGGACCTCGCTCATTGTTCCACTCCAGCCGCTCTTTGGCTGGCTGTCTTCGTCCTGCTAGAAAAATCGTCTATCTGATTCCTGATTCCACAGACTTAAACTTCTAATTACATCTGGACATGTGTCAGTCCTGGTCACATCTACAGCCTGTCCGTCCATGGGAGTGGATCCCTCTTTCACTGTGGTTCTCCTCCAGGTTTCTCTTTTTCCCTTAGGGTTTTTTGAGTTTTTCCTGCCGAGAAGGAGGGTCTAAGGACAGAAGGAGGGTCTAAGGACAGAAGGAGAGACTAAGGACAGAAGGAGGGTCTAAGGACAGAAGGAGGGTCTAAGGACAGAAGGAGAGACTAAGGACAGAAAGGAGGTCTAAGGACAGAAGGAGGGTCTAAGGACAGAAGGAGGGTCTAAGGACAGAAGGAGGGTCTAAGGACTAAGGACAGGGAGGGTCTAAGGACAGAAGGAGGGTCTAAGGACAGAAGGAGGGTCTAAGGACAGAAGGAGAGTCTAAGGACAGAAGGAGGGTCTAAGGACAGAAGGAGGTCTAAGGACAGAAGGAGGGTCTAAGGACAGAAGGAGGGTCTAAGGACAGAAGGAGGGTCTAAGGACAGAAGGAGAGTCTAAGGACAGAAGGAGGGTCTAAGGACAGAAGGAGGGTCTAAGGACAGAAGGAGGGTCTAAGGACAGAAGGAGGTTCTATTTCTAAGGACAGAAGGAGGGTCTAAGGACAGAAGGAGAGGTAAGGTAGAACAGAAGGAGTCTAAGGACAGAAGGATAAAGGACAGAAGGAGGGTCTAACAGAAGAAGTTTAAGGACAGAAGGACCTAAGGACAGAAGGAGGGTCTAAGGACAGAAGGATTTTACAGGATTCTGACACACTTGTCCTCTTTCTTTGCCTGCCTGCATTTCCTAATAATGATTGTTTCTAGTTTTACATTGTTCTGTTGACATTGACCAAATGTTTCACTGTTTGATTTTCTGACAAATCTTGTTTTGCTAAATCAACATCTTGTAAAGTCCGCTGAGAGAACTGCTGTTGTGATTTTGGGCTATACAAATAAATTGAATTGAATTGAATGTGGAAGTTTCACTTTTATGGATAAAAAGAGCTTAAACAAGTGATTTCAGCAAAACCATGAGTAAAACAGACTGATCTGTGTCTAATGAAGCTTTTTTTGAACAACATTGCTGATGTGAGATTATATTTCTCAAACTACTATATTCTTAGACTGAAATGCTCCATCACTGATGTGACAGACGCCTCCACAGAGAAGTGAAGCTACAACTGTGTTTGGTGTTATTTATGTAATTTGTCTGCTTTTCTCACTAGTAACATGTAAAAGAGACGTTTGTCTTATTAGAGTCTTAAAAGATGCATGAGCTCACTAGCCGTTAGCAGTTTTATACACAAACTTTATCTACAATAAATACTAAAAGGTTTGTAAACTTAATAATAATTTGTAACAAGGCTTTGACCTTTGACCTCTGCTAAATGTGTACAGTAGGTTTGTATCAGCGACACTCTGGATTAGGTCTGGGCAACATCGTGAGCTCATCTGAGGGTTTGCTTGACAGATTCACAGACCAATAGATAACGAGGTACCTCGTTCTCTATTGGCCAACGTTTTACTGGCCTCATCATGTCCACAGTTTATATATTTTTATAATTTTTTTTTTGTTTAGCATAAGTACAAAGGCTGTTACAAATCTATGCAACTGTTTTTGACCAAGACTGACAACAAACTATTTTTGAAAATCCTCCATACAACCTTTAAAGTACATCATCATCAGCTGGTTTGTTTGTTATTTGTCTACTTCATCCATGGCATGTATTTTTAAATGCTCTGCTGATGCTCAAATAAATAAATAAATAATTAAAAGTATTTGAATAAAATGTGTGGTCATCTACTGAACTAACTTATTCTAAAAGTCCTAAAAGCAGTTTAGAAAGACTAAGATTTTAAGATCTTAAAAACTCGAGTGTGAACAAACCCGGGTAATTCTTCCCGTGAGTCACAGGTGAGGAGCGCTTTGGGTCAAAGAAACGACAGGACACGCTCAGCAGCTGCACTAGCATCAGCCTCCTGACTTAAATAAAGTTATATTTGCACTGTGGCGCGTTTAAAGCTCTTATATTAGCAGTGATGATAAATACATGCAGTCTATGCACAGATCCTATTTCAACAATTGCAGAAAAAACTGATGCCTTATTGTTTTCCAAAAGTTTTCCAAACCCAGTAAAATTCCTAAACTTTTCCAGGGCCTGGTAATTTGATTTTCATTTTTCCAGGTTTTTCATGACTGTACGAACCCTGCAGTGAGCCCTGTGTTTTAAAGTGTGGCCCTTGACCCTCTCCGACTTTGATTATTTGGGCCCCAGCTCCATTTGAGTTTGAGATCTCTGATTTAAAAGGGACATAATCTTTTCCGTTAGAGAGCCAGCTGCTTTTGTATTTGTGTGTTTGCAGCGTCGGAACTTTTTCTTCATGTGTGTGGAATCAGATCTATGGAGAAAACCTCGCTCACAATAAGACTGTACTTTTGAAACATATACTGTATTTACCTATAGCTGTTAAAATGTAGGGTAAATGTGTTTTAAGTAAACTTTAGTTTGAATTACTGTAATGACGTACTTAAATGTTCCAGACAGATACTGTTAAAGCCAGTTGCTGAAACTGTGACTGTTTGACACAATCATGGGAACAGGGTCTCTGACTAAAACAGGGACTGAAGTAATGTTGGGACTTGGTTCTTGGTACTTGGTACTTTCATGTGCAAAAACGCCTTATTTTGACTTGAGACTTGACTTGATAAGATGACTTGATCTTTTCCTCAAAATATAAACTGCATTCTACATGAACAAAGTGAAACATGTCTAGCCTCACTTTATTTGTGACCGAAAAGACCATTTATCTGTGACTACCCGTTGCAACACAAACAAGTCAAACATTAGGATTTCATTCACTCTTTCACAAACCCAAATCTTAAACTCGTGAAGCACAATCTCTCTACAACAGTGGTTCTCAAAGCAAACTCTGAGGGTTTAAGATGTAAGTTTACAGCTATTATTCTGTATAATAATTTATTTACATTGGAAAACAGTGTGTTGTAATGAATTTCAGTTAAATAACACAACAAACAACTAAAATAATTACATTTTGAAATCATTAGAAAGGTCTAGTTGATTTTAAAGTGGGGGTCATGAGTCGCTGGCATGCTTGTTTTGGGGGTCCCGGTGTTATGCCGAAAAATGCATCCCCTCCTCACGCATACACTCTTGAAAACTTGAATTTACGAATATTAAACTTCACAGGACGACTTTATATCTTCTGTGGAACAACATTTTGTGTTAATATAAATAAAACAATGGTTGAGACGTGTTTAGTTTTGAGGTTAGCTTGTTAGGTTAGCAGTAGGCTAAGCTGTTATTACTTACATTTGTGAAAGAATCATGACAAACAAAGCCACAGACAGCGCTAAATATTACAATAATTTTCTATTTCGTAGCTTAAATCACTAGTTAATGTTGTTGACATTTGCCAAAATATGCATCCACTATGGATGTTTTGGAAACAGGATTATCTGCAAGTGTCAGGCTCACCTCTTAAAACAATATTAATGATTTAAGCTACAAAATGGAAAACTATTGTAATATTTAGCTGTCTGTGTGGCTTGCTTTGTCATAATTCTTTCACAAATGTATATATACAGCTACTGAACACTACAAGCTAACCTCCAAACTAAGACTATAAACACGTCTCAATCATTGTTTTATTTATATTAACACAAAATGTTGTTCCACATAAGATATAAAGTCGTCCAGTGAAGTTTAATATTCGCAAATTCAAGTTTTCAACAGTGTATGCGTTCCCGTGAGGAGGGGATGCATTTTTCGGCATAACACCGGTCTGAGTTTGGGGACCCTGCTCTACAACATGAAGACGCCTCTTTATGCTGGTCCTAAGACTGCGGCCTCCGGGTTTGCACACTCACACTTTAGCTCGAGCAGTCCGTCTGTGTTGTTGGGGGGCGGGGAGACGGGCGAGAATTATAACTGGGGCTTTTTTTGACACGTTTGTGCTGCGAAATGGGTGAAAATTACACGCGGATTAGCGTGAACGAGCGTGCACAGAGCAAACAGCTTCATAGAGAGGATGAAATGTCTAAAAACGCACGTAACAGACGTAAGATGTGTGCAGGAGCAGGGCGGCCACTGTTGCTGCCAGAGACAGGTGTCTCTCCAAACATCGATCCGTTACGATCGTTAAAACGTCGTTCTTTTCGCACTAACGCACATCGCGGCGTCATTTACCAAACCCGACACGATCACGCTTCACGCTCCGGCGCCGGGGACGTGATTTTTACGACCTGAAGTTGAAACAGACAATAGCAAACACCACAGCCGCGTTTTCTCCCGTTTGAGGAGCGAGTCTGGTCACGGACACTTACCGCGACGCGCCGATGGAGACGTATTCCACACAAAAGGCGTATCCATGGAAGAAAAAGCGTGAGGAAAAGGACAAGCACCCCCACACTACTACGCTACTACTACTCCATGGGCTGCTCGGGTTTGTGACGGACGCACGGCACGCAGCGTGAGAGAGAGAGAGAGAGAGAGAGAGAGAGAGAGAGAGAGAGAAGGAGGGGTGAGGAGGAGAGAGGGATGCTGGGATGTCTGGGCGGGGGCGGGGACAAGACTCTCGCCTCTGGTGGAGGGGGCCTGATTTTGTGGGGCGCAGTTAAAGGAGACAGGACACACTCGTGACTGATGCTCCGACACGAACACAATCTGTACAAATGTGTTTTATGAGTACAGGCTTCAAATGTCACGACTGAGACACGAACTGAGAGACGCCTCCACGTGTCTTGAAGAAGCTTGACCCGTGAAATCATCCAAAGTCATGTGATCTTGGGTAGGCCAGGGTAATAGGGTAATCAAGACTAACCTTTCTGAGGCCACAGTGTCCCGAGACCAAGACCACAGAGCAGGTCTATTTAACTGTGTTTACCAGTGAGTCTAATTGTCTGGAGGACAATGGTCTGAGGGCCGGACAAATGTGTCATATATCCACATACTATTATGTCCTAGAATTCTATTTTCTTTCATTGTCAGAGACTTCCAAACCAAGTCTAAAGCTAGTTTAGATTTGGATTACATCAAACATTAACTACATCAACTAAACCACAAAATCTGAACTGAGACTACACCAAGAATATAAGGTCTTAGCAATTTAAATGTGTAACAGCGTCTGGAACAAGTTAATACCAGAGCTAACATAAAGCTGGGCGACATAGTGGCGCAGCGGTTAGCGCTCTGGCCTCATAGCATGAAGGTCCTGGGTTTGACTCCCGGGCCGCTTGGGGTCTTTCTATGTGGAGTTTGCATGTTCTCCCCGTGTCTGCGTAGGCTTCCTCCGGGTGCGCCGGTTTCCTCCTACAACTAAAAACATGTCCAATGTGCCTCCCCTCTCCAGGACTACAGTAAATGAGCTGTAAGCTACAATCTGGTACAAGCATGTCCACCTTTGGGCTTAATGTAACTGTACATTGTCCTTAATAAAACATTACTTTACCTTACCTTAACATAAAGCTAAGAACAATACAAGCAATAGGTGGGTTTCACATTCTAGAATTCTTGGCAGTTATAAGTCAGATGGAGGGCAGGAGGCACTTTTTCCTATTAATAACATTGGACTTTGCCATGGAATAATTTAAAAATTATTTTGCTAATTTAAAAAGTGGCGATTTCTAGTATGTCTAGACCCATTACTCATTTGCTTTGCAAAAATAAACTGGATTTAAACAATATTAATTTTACCTGCCCTCCACCTCATTGAATTAACATTGGCCAGTTGAATGTTGTGATGTCACGTGAAACCAACCTATATGATCCAGTCCATGGCCTCTGCTGAGCCAAAACATGCTGCTTAGTGCTGTAGCCATTCGTGGTTAGCTAATTATCCTCAGAAAGCACAAGTTAAACTGATGCAAACCTGGAGCACATTAGCAGAGACATTAGAGCCTTGTCATTTTTGAGTTTTCTAATCGTTAACTGGAGCCTGTCCCAGTGACTTTGGGCCTTAGGCGGGGGGAAAGGGTTAACATACAGAGACAGGCAGACAAACAGTCATTCACTCTGTTTCATAAATTTGAGATATTTTACAGCCATTTAAGCTAAACATGTTTTTGAAGACGGAAGCAGGAGATAGTCCACGGTGACACGGAAAGAACATGCAAACTCCACCCAGAGAAATCAGATTCAAACCCACACCGCCAGAGCTTTAACCACTCATGCATTTTTCTACATAATACAACAGACAGAACCTGTTACTGGACAATAGACAAGGATGTGACTGTCTGTGAAGTGTGTGTGAAGTACACCTCTCTTCTGCATGTTTGTATGAAAGACTATCATCCCTGTTTTTTTTTTTTTTTCCTAGTGTTTGTATGTGTATGTGTTTCCTCCTGGTGTTTGTATGTGTATGTGTGTTTCCTCCTGGTGTTGTTTTCTCCTGGTGTTTGTATGTGTATGTGTGTTTTCTCCTGGTGTTTGTATGTGTATGTGTTTTCTCCTGGTGTTTGTATGTGTATGCGTGTTTTCTCCTGGTGTTTGTATGTGTATGTGTGTTTCATCCTGGTGTTTGTATGTGTATGTGTGTTTTCTCCTGGTGTTTGTATGTGTATGTGTGTTTTCTCCTGGTGTTTGTATGTGTATGTGTTTTCCCTGGTGTTTGTATGTGTATGCGTGTTTTCTCCTGGTGTTTGTATGTGTATGTGTGTTTCATCCTGGTGTTTGTATGTGTATGTGTGTTTTCTCCTGGTGTTTGTATGTGTATGTGTTTTCTCCTGGTGTTTGTATGTGTGTGTTTTCTCCTGGTGTTTGTATGTGTATGTGTGTTTTCTCCTGGTGTTGTATGTGTATGTGTGTTTTCTCCTGGTGTTTGTATGTGTATGTGTGTTTTCTCCTGGTGTTTGTATGTGTATGTGTGTTTCATCCTGGTGTTTGTATGTGTATGTGTGTTTCATCCTGGTGTTTGTATGTGTATGTGTGTTTTCTCCTGGTGTTTGTATGTGTATGTGTGTTTTCTCCTGGTGTTTTGTATGTGTATGTTGTGTTTCATCCTGGTGTTTGTATGTGTATGTGTGTTTCATCCTGGTGTTTGTATGTGTATTTGTGTTTCATCCTGGTGTTTGTATGTGTATGTGTGTTTTCTCCTGGTGTTTGTATGTGTATGTGTGTTTCTCCTGGTGTTTGTATGTGTATGTGTGTTTCTCCTGGTGTTTGTATGTGTATGTGTGTTTTCTCCTGGTGTTTGTATGTGTATGTGTGTTTTCTCCTGGTGTTTGTATGTGTATGTGTGTTTACTCCTGGTGTTTGTATGTGTATGTGTGTTTTCTCCTGGTGTTTGTATGTGTATGTGTGTTTTCTCCTGGTGTTTGTGTGTTTCATCCTGGTGTTTGTATGTGCATGTGTGTTTTCTCCTGGTGTTTGTATGTGTATGTGTGTTTTCTCCTGGTGTTTGTATGTGTATGTGTGTTTTCTCCTGGTGTTTGTATGTGTATGTGTGTTTTCTCCTGGTGTTTGTATGTGTATGTGTGTTTTCTCCTGGTGTTTGTATGTGTATGTGTGTTTTCTCCTGGTGTTTGTATGTGTATGTGTGTTTTCTCCTGGTGTTTGTATGTGTATGTGTGTTTTCTCCTGGTTTGTATGTGTATGTGTTTTTCTCCTGGTGTTTGTATGTGTATGGGGGTATTCCATGAAGCGAGCTAAAGCCAAAGCCTGGCTTATTTGGCCAATCTAGGCTTATGAAATCTCCATTTCCGTTCCACTAACGCGGCTAACCAGAGGTGACGCTGAGTTGCCGAAGTAACAAGTACGCAGACATAAACCTGGTCGGGACCAGGCTAACTGTCAAGATTATTTTAGCTTTGTCTCAAAAAACGTCTTAAATCACATGTTTATCCTCACACACTTCCACAACTGTGTGAAATCTCTCTGTCTGTCACAACACAACTTATAATGTCACTTTTTATTCACTTTTCTTTACTTGGCATTGGCACCAAAGAGCCGCTCTGACCGTTTCTTTTCATCCTTTTTTGAGCCGCTCTCGCTGTGGAGAGACGCGTTTGTAAGAGCAAACGTCAAATTGGCTGCACAAAAAGCCACATATTTAACTGGAAACTTAACTTGTAGGCTACTCCTATGTGCATCTAAACTACGTAAGATTTCCCACAGACATGCAGCTATTTCTCTTAAGGATGAAGCAATGAAAGCAGGACTAAAGTGTGAGAGCAAGCGGTGGAGTTGTGCTGCTGCTTTTGAGCGCAAAAGCGCTTCATCTCATCTCTCTCCCTCGTCTCTGACCCCCTGTCACACCACGGACATCCTCTGCTCTGATTGGTCAGTTCTGGTTGTGAAGAGTTACGCTCAGGTTACGCTACAACTTTGTGACAACTTTACGCAGCGGGACTAGTCCCACATGCGGAGTGGAAAACTGTGCATTGCATTAAAAAACGATGAGCCTACTACTCACAAATACGATGATAAATCCTCTGGATCTCCGCCTCGTCTTTCTTCGAGCAGTGAACAGGAGGGGAGGGCTGCCTCTCGCTCCCCGCATCAGAATTAACCTCTATAAACTGAAAACTTTTGCGATGCAAATCAAACTATAGTCCGTGTGCACTTTAGCTCCTCTCGTGTTTCAGTCAAATCATGTAAAATAAGCGTTTTTCTCTCTCATTCTCAGTGATTCTCTCGCTCCATTGATCTGGTCTCGTCACATTCAGCGGGAGCGCGCTCACAGCCCAGATTAATCTTCAAGCTTGATTTAGCGTTGTTCAGACCCAGGATTATTTCTTTCATGGAACCACTTGAGGCTTAAGTTGGAGATGAAGCTAGTTTCAGCTCAGGATTTTAGGATAAGCCTGGACTTGTTAAGCCACTTTCATGGAATACCCCCTATGTGTGTTTTCTCCTGGTGTTTGTATGTATATGTTTTCTCCTGGTGTTTGTATGTGTATGTGCAGTTTTCTCCTGGTGTTTGTATGTGTGTTTTCTCTTGGTGTTTGTATGTGTATGTGTGTTTTCTCCTGGTGTTTGTATGTGTATGTGTGTTTTCTCCTGGTGTGTGTATGTGTGTTTTCTCCTGGTGTTTGTATGTGTATGTGTGTTTTCTCCTGGTGTTTGTATGTGTGCTTTCTCCTGGTGTTTGTATGTGTACGTGTGTTTTCTCCTGGTGTTTGTATGTGTATATGTGTTTTCTCCTGGTGTTTGTATGTGTATGTGTGTTTTCTCCCGGTGTTTGTATGTATATGTGTGTTTACTCCTGGTGTTGTATGTGTATGTGTGTTTTCTCCTGGTGTTTGTATGTGTATGTGTGTTTTCTCCTGGTGTTTGTATGTGTATGTGCAGTTTTCCTCCTGGTGTTTGTATGTGTATGTGCAGTTTTCCTCCTGGTGTTTGTATGTATGTATATGTGTTTTCTCCCAGTGTTTGGCCGTGCAGCTGAAAGTGGGGCAGCAGCCGTGTGCAGAGGAGCTGTTGGACTGAAGACAGCCCAGTGCAGTGATCTAGATTCAGAGCCATGCTACATTACACTCTGCATGCCTCCTTGTCCTCTTCTCCTTCAGCTCGGCCCTCGCTGCACAAACGTCTTCTGTCAGAACGCAGGGAATGAGCACAAAATACATACGCTTAGCTGTAGTTTTTAAAGTGATCGTCTCCAGGGAAAAAATTGATCACTGACGTCCTGACTTGGAAACACTTTCTTATTCTGACTTGTAAGTCCAGGTCTCTCTGGAATTAGTCCCAGAGCCTCTCCTGTCCTCAGACCGTAAATAAAACAAACAAAATAAAGTCTAAAACCTTCTGCACACTACAGGTTTTCAGCCTTGTTTCCCTCTGAGTTCAGGAGGTGTGGTGAGAGTCAGAGGTGTGTTGTGGTTTCTCTCCTTCTGTCTGTACATAGGGCTGTGCAATATCATGATAAAAATCGAATGGTGAGCTCACTGTTGAGACAATCTGCTTTTTTGGTGAAATCGTCAATTCGTGATTTACCATTTTTCTATTTAATGCATCTGTTGTTAAAATACAGACACTTGTTTCCATCTACTTCTCTGAGCCTCAGAGTTGCCAAACGAACCTGGACGTCTGTTTTAATAGTCTCATGTGTTGAGGTCTTTTGTGTTGCAGCTTCAATTCAAGTTTCAGGTAAATTTTAGCAAATTTTCAGTGTTAGAAATGCCAAAATTATTCTAATTATTCGATTATTTGAATAATTTTAGTTTATGGGCTGAGGTCGCTTGTCTTTGGATTGTTTTTTTAAAAGGCTTCGTCAAGTTTTTCTTTGAAAACACTGGTCAGTGTTTGTTCTGCTCTGAGTGAGTGACAGCTGGATTTAACCAATCACAGTCAAGAAGGAACTTTCAGAAAAAGCAGATGATTGTATTTACCTGGAACAGGCAGGACGTGATGGGGTGCACGGTAGCAGAGTGGTTAGAGCTCTGGCTTCCCAACAAGGAGGTCGTGGGTTCGACTCCCGGGTCAAACCATATCAACATCTCACGATCTCTCTGGGTGAAGTTTGCATGTTCTCCCTGTGTCACCGTGGGTTTTCTCCGGTTTCCTCCCACCTCCAAAAACATGCATGTTCATGTAACTTTCCCTTAGAGAGAGTGAATGTTTGTCTGCCTAACCCTGCGACGAGTTGGCCACTGTCCAGGGTGTTCCCCGCCTAAGGCCCAAAGTCACTGGGATAGGCTCCAGTCACCCGCGACCCTAACGGGATTAAGCGGTAGAAAATGAAAATGAATGAATGTATTTACCTCAATGGAAATAAGACAAGAAGTCTACAAAAATTGTGATAAAATCAAAATCGTGATCTGTCTCCAGGAAAATTGTGATAATAATTTTTTGCCGTATCGCCCCGACCTATCTGTACGTCACTGTGACTCTGTTAGGACTGTTTATCAGAAAAAAGAAGAAACAGTCTGCGCTGGATCACGTGACACACACTGTTCTCCGCTCGCTGCTGCTTCACAAGTCTGTTAAGTCTCTGTTCTTCTCACACATGCCCAAATTCACAAACTCAAGGTAATGTGTCTGGCCTTCCCGCAGCCTGATTGGTTTGGAGTCTTAGAGTCTGTGTCGGCCCAATCACATCACAGCAGGGCGGGTTTTAGGGGGTTGGTTGCAGTGACAACAGGAACTAGCTCCTGAATCAAACAAAACAAAGATGGCAGCTTCACAGATGAAAATAGCCCTTGGGCTGCATATTTACATGCAAATGTTTATTAATATGCACTATCCGTGAAATAAAGAAAGAAAGAAAGCTCCTGTAGATTTTTGTGTTTTTGCTGCGTTTGATTCTGTTTTTCAGAAAGAAGAGCAGGTGTGTGTGTGACACTTGTTCTGTCCCACGCAGACATTGGATTCACTATTACAATTCTTGCAATGATTGGTTAAATACAAATAAGGTCGATGCATTTTATTAAAGGAACCGTATGTAAGATGCACAACTAGTGGTTTTAGAAAGGTAGTACAATCACAGATGAACATGGGTTGCCAGATTGTGAAATGGCCCACACACTGAAGATAGGAAGCTACTGATTACTGATTCAAAATTAACTTCAGCTTCTAAGAAACCAACTGGCAACCCAACTGAGAGAGTCATGTGAGGCTTATTCTGCTTTCTGATTGGATAATAAATGTAAACATCAACAAAGGAACATCATGTCCATTGCTTTTTTAATTAAGAATAACTCAGAATGACATGACTTTCAGTAAAAATAATAGTATATTTGGACTTGTTGACCTTGTATCTTTAGACACATATAATTCATGTTTATGAAATCTGACATCAAAATCTTACATACGGTTCCTTTAAAGGTCCCACCTTTACCGAACGCTTTCAGAGAGTCAAGTTCCAGATGGAGACTGTGGAGGAACTTAGATCAGAGTTCGACACAGATCCGTCTTTTGACAATGATTTTAAACTTGTTAAACACGTGAACGCGATCGTCAATCTGGCTTTTATCATTTACGGCTTTTATCCAAGGTTAAACATTTTTTATCTTTTAAATCTTTTAGCTTTTATCTCTTCTCGTTTAGACGACTGTAATGCACTTTTTAACAGCATCAGCCAACATGCTCTTTCCCGTCTACAGCTGGTCCAAAACTCTGCAGCGCGTCTTTTAACCGGCACCAAAAAACATCACTACATCACTCCGATTTTAGCTTCGTTGCACTGGCTTCCCGTTCATTTAGAGTTGATTTTAAAATGTTATTGTTTGTTTTTAAAGCTCTGAATGGACTGGCACCTCTTCACATCTCTGACCTCATCCAAATGTACTCTCCAGGGCTGCTCTGAGGTCCGAGGGCCAGCTCCAGCTCGATGTGAATAAGACGAGACTTAAAACCAGAGGGACAGAGCGTTCTCTGTAGCTGGTCCCAGGCTCTGGAACGCTCTGCCCCTCCATGTTCGATCAGCTCCTACAGTCGAGTGTTTTAAGTCTCGTCTTAAGACCCACTTTTACTCTCTGGCTTTTAACACCGACTGAGTTGTGTGGTCCTCTGTTGTCTTTTTTATTTTTATTTTATTAGTTTCATTTGCTTTTACTTGTTTATTTATTTATTTATATATTCTATTTGATTCTACTGGCTTTACTGTTTGAGACTAGTAAGTCAAACTGTATATTTATCATACTGTATGTTTTGCTTTTATCTGTGAAGCACTTTGGAAACATTTTGTTTATGAAATGTGCTCTATAAATAAAGCGTATTTGGATCCATCTGAAGTGAGTCAGGTCACATGGTGTTGCTGTCAGACTAATAATCCTGTAAATGTCCTCATGTCTGTGGAACATTCTGTTTGTCACTAAAGTCTAAAAAACTCTTCTTGTGTGCAGCCTTGAGTCACTGGAACAGAAGCATCTGAAACACAACAGGACAAGGATGGATGAAATAGGAATATAATGGTTTGGAGAAATCAGAGGATATTATATTTGCTTAACTTGACCTGCATCTGTTCCTGTTGCTGTTTCAACATCCTTTCTGCTGCAAAACATCAGAATCTGAGCTAAAACGTTACATAAAACAGGAGGATAAGACCATGTTTGTGAAGCGTGCCAGGTTCTATTCCTGTCTGTGGTGAGAAAAGCCCGTCTTCTCCCTCTGGACCGACGGCTGTGGGAAAATATCCTCACGCTTGTTTGTGTTTTCAAATGTTCCGTTTGGGAAATCTCCAAACCGTTCACTGACAAAAACATCTCAGAAAGCATCTTTAGCAACTCACATGACAGAAAGCGTCGTCACATTTCAGTCTCGGTTAATCAAATGTGACTGACAGTGGGAAAGTAAACAGATGTATAAGAGTTTGTCGAGTGTTTTGAGGGCAGAGCAGACGATCAGAGAGAAAATGTAGCTCCACTATTGTCCCAGCTGCTGCTAATGATGATTTATTCATTCATTTTAAATGGGACAGTGTAGCTTCAAAGAAAGTAATTTTTTTTTAACAGTTTCTTCCTTTGTCGTGTCTCACAACCTCCACAACACATCGTCCAATCACATGAGTTTATTTGTGTGACGCACATGAAACAAAGCGGCTCATTGGTCGTCTAACAGTCAGAGAAAAGTTGAACTCCACTGACGTTACATTAGACTAGGCTTGTTTAAGCAGAGCCAGGTGGTGAAGACAGACGAGGTGGTGCAGGCGGTGTCGGGGGGTCGGGGTCTGACGACAGCGCTACGTAGGTCCCGATAGTCTCGAGAGATCAATCCGAGTGCAGGCGTCTTCGTCGTCGGTGAATCCAGAAAAAATCAAATGCACCGCCTGCAGGACTACAAAACCCAGGTGCATGCTGGGAAATGAAGTGCTGTGAACACGCGTGGACTGACAGCTGATTGGATCAGATCTGTTTTGATCAGAAACGTGACTCTGTGCAGTTCCTCCTCCTCTCTCCTCGTCTCTTCAGTTTATTTTTATCATCACAGAGACTTAAATCGGACAGAAAAGTCTCAAGATGTTGTACAACACAGACAACATTATTAATGTGACACTGATGAGCTGAAAATCATTTCTTTATAGACACAGATCAAGTGTAGAAACTATATTATTCAGTTCTTTATTCATTGCTCTGGTGATATCCGTGTCAGTTCAAGGTGTGTGAGGGAAACAGGAGCATTACACAGATGTTTGTGGTTTTATTCAGTACAACACTGATCTCAGGCTCTGGCAGTTCTCGCGCTGGAGAAGTGTCCACGGTGTCTTTCAGATTTCTCCCCTCAGCGTCATCCGTCAACTCTCGTCTTAAACAAGCCTAATGACACAAGAAAGTGTCTGATCCTCTGGTTCTCAAACAGGTATCTGCCTGTTATTTCAACATGTCGTAATTCCAAAAGCCCTTCATTTCAAAATCCCTCAGTTACAACATCGCTTTCCTCCGAACTTTTTAGTTCCGCAATTCTGACACACAGCGAACTTCATAATGACCAATAGGCCTGTACGTAGTTGCCAACTTTACTATTGCACTAACTAGGTTAAATCATTGACTTCAGGGCCTTCAGGACTTGATCCACGGCATAAGCTTGGCGATTGTGTGCAAATCGTACAAGAAAAGGAAAACCTGTTGTGACTGATTAAGAATGACTTCTGCATTGTTCAGCTTCTTGTGGCTTCATCGTGTTTCCTACAGAAGCTGATTCTTCTTTCATCCGTTAAAGCATCTCTTCATCTATCGTTCTTTGCTTTGTCTTCCAATGCTTTTTCAAACTCATCAGTGTTGCTTTCTTTTCTGACTCCTGTCTGAAGAAAACATGCAAGTATTCTGACTTTTAGCGTGAAAAACAGATCATTAAATAAATAGTTTTTTTGTCTAAATCCTCGTCAGACACAGAAGATGTCCGAGGCTGATGTGAGGTTCATAAAATCACATGAAGTTTGTCAAAATATGGACGTTCAACCTTTACAGAACTTTTCCACAAAACATCACGTATCTTGAAGGTTTTTTTAATGCAGTTTTTTTACTTTTGTGCAGCACAGGTCATGGTCATTCTTCTCTTCTCAGTTCACTTAAACTCTCGTAAGTATTAAATTTAAAGTATTTTCGTACTCGCTGACACACATTTTGAGTCATTTTCTTGCTTCAGAAACTCGACTCTGAACCTCCCAGCTCATTCACGAACAAACAAAACTCCAGAATCCAGCGTGTCCGGCCCCATTACTGCAGAGGCCTATAATGTTTGGTTTGTCGTAGGGTGAGAGTGCCGGGGCCGGTTGCCACGGTGACGCAGAAACAGGCTTCTCTGGCGGCGATCGAAGCGACACAAACGGACAAACTCACAGGCAGAGCAGCAGACAATGAGAAGACCCGGTCACGTGACACAAAGAGAGAGAAAGAGAGAGAGCACTTCATCTCAGAGCGGACGATTTAATAAAAGCTGTTTTATGACGAGTGCTGTGTATTGATCTACGTCTGGGAGGTTTCATTTGGGTGTTAAGCTCACGCTGGATAAAGGTCGGGACACTCTCGCAGACTGAAGGTTCTGGCTTTTCTATCTGTTTGCATGTTTTCCCTGTGTCTGTGAAGGTTTTCTTCCGGTGGTCTGGTCCATCTCTTCTCTCTGCTCAGAGTCTAAACCTCACTGTCCTTTGAAGCAGGGATCTTGAACTGCGAGTGAGGTCCAAAACGGGGAGAAACCAGCAAGCAGAGTACTAATTGTTTGGTGTCATTTTTGGCCCAACATCAGATTTAACTGGGGCAGCTTGATAAAAACAGTTCCAGTTTTGTCCTGGTTAATGCTGAGATGCTTGATAACGTTTTCTCGTCAGTGAGGCCCACCACTTGTCTTTTAGACCCTGTCCCAACTCATTCGTACAGTAGACCACACTATTCTTTTACACAGACTCAAACACCTGGTGGGCCTCTCTGGTACTGTGTCCTACCTCAGACAGATCTTTTATGATAAGTTTAGATACACGCTCCTCTCAGGTGTGCCCCAGGGTTCCATTTTAGGTCCTGTACTTTTTTTAAGGTATTTAAGAGCCAAGACCCATAGCTTAGCTTTTGACTTGTATTAATCACTTTAGTTTTTCACAGTTTATATTCCTTTAGGCTTTGGCTGGTTATTGGCCATACATTATGTCCATGTTTTTATTTATGGATTTTTTACCCATTTATCTTTGATCTATTTGATCACTTTTAGCAAATGTATGATCTCCAGTGTTTCCTGTGAGGAGCCTCTGCATCGGGGAGCCCGATCTCATAAGAAAGCGTACATTTACCACGACATTACACAATATGTCAATGAGGTATGATTAACACGAGTTCACGGCCGTCCTGCGTAATTATAGTACATGTCAGTGTCCCATTCATTTGAATGGTGGTTGTTAAGACGTGTTCTTATTTATGAATATTAATGAAATCCTGATTCTAATCTTAACCTGCCCCAAGCCCCAGATCTAAACTTACACATTTTAGTAACTTTATGCCTGAACTTACCCGTTTCACCTGAAGAAACGTCCCCATGTGGCTTCAATTAAAACTGGTGTTTTTTTAATGCTGTGAAATCTCGTGTCATTTTTACTCTTTTTCATATCGTGCTAAATGCACGGTGTAACATAAGTACTAAAACTAGCTTTGAAGTCGTGTACCAAATACGCTGTTTTTGTGTCGTGGTAAAAGTACGCCCTCTAGTGACACTGTGTTGCATTAGGAGCTGTGTTTGGCTCATGAGCAGCTCAGGAGAAGCGTTTGCTTGCACCAGGTGTTCTCTAACCTGCATGTTATTGATTGGTGGGGAACCCAGAGTGCCCGGAGGAAACTCACCCAGACACGGGGAGGATCATGCAAACCCACAGAAAGGCTCCAGGCTGAGAGGGAGTCGAACCTGTGACCTTTAAGCTTGGGTTATGGCTTCCGCACGTGAAGTCCGCACGGAAATTAGACGCATGGACCAGAGCGGAGCAGACGTTGACAGTGTTTATAGTTTGTGTGTTTTAAGTGGCTGCTGTAGGGGGCAGTAGAGAGCTGTCATTTAAAGCCTGTTGATGTCTGCGCGGAACATCCGCGTAGTCACTGATTTTTCTCTGACGCCGACGCGGAAAACCTGGTCCAACGGACGGCGTTTAAGGGGGCGTGTCTGCCAAAATTACATAGTTCCGCTGCGCTGACCCACGCGGTCCTCGATGCGTCAAGTATGAAATAAGCTTCGTGCTGTGCTGCCACGACACTCTCGACCCTCAATGGTCTTGGACCTTGTGGTCTCGGATAGGTCTTGGTCTCAATTACTACACAACCAACATTTTCTTCAGAGATTGTGTTGCACATTATGTGATTATGATTCGTGGCTGTGATTGGTTAACACAAATAAGGTCGGCCTCACACCCAATCAGCTCGAAGTGTTTTTATTAAACACTCTCAGCAGGGCAAGGTCCAGATGGATAATGTGGAAGAACTTAACACAGATCAGTCTGATGTGAGACAGGTCAGATATGTCCTGCATTTGGCTGAATCAGTTTGACATATTAGTAAAACAAGCCAAAATAGGATTTTTGTTTCAA
The DNA here is from genome assembly GCA_038363315.1 of Mugilogobius chulae. Taxonomy (NCBI): domain Eukaryota; kingdom Metazoa; phylum Chordata; class Actinopteri; order Gobiiformes; family Gobiidae; genus Mugilogobius; species Mugilogobius chulae. The sequence goes on from JBBPFD010000067.1 coordinate 51,088, forward strand.
TAGAAGTGTCACAATCAGCTCAGTGGGAGAGTCCTATCTGCTTCTCTACATCTTATAATCAGACAAATACCATGTTTTCCATTCAGTGAAAGACTTTATTATTCTGTTCCACGTTTTCCTGTCAGCGTGAGAACCCTGCCTTCACCTCGATCTCCCACTCTTCCTCTCTCTCTCTATCTCTCTTTTCTTCCTTCACCTCTCTCTCTCTCCTCTCTTCCTCTCTCTCTTTCTCCTCTCTTCTTCTTCTCTCTCTCTCTCTTTTCTTCCTTCACACTTCTCTCTCTCTCTCCTCTTCTCTCTCTCTCTCTCTCTTCACCTTTCTGCTCTAAAATCGCTGCCTCATGACGGTCGGTCGGTCGGTCGGTCGGTCGGTCGGTTGTGTCTCTGATCTGAGCTTCAAACCATCACAATAGAAAAACGCTTCAGTGTTTGGAGAGAGCCGCTCTGAGACTATAAATAAACCGGCTCTGAGGTTGTCCTGGCAACCACCAAACGGATGCCAGGTCTGCGAAGAGAGAGAGAGAGAGGAGAGAGGAGAGAGAGAAAGAGAGAGAGAGAGAGGAGAGAGAAGAGAGGAAGACAGAAGAGGAGAGAGTAAGAAGAGAGAGGAGAAAGAGGAAGAGAGAGAAGAGAGAGAGAGAGAGAGGAGAGAGAGAGGAGAGAGAGAGGGAAGAGAGGGAGAGAGAGAGAGAAGAGAGAGAAAGAGAGAGAGAGAGAAGAGAGAGAGAGGAAGAGAGGGAGGGAGATGAAGAGAGAGAGGAGAGAGAGGAGAGAGAGAGAGGAGAGAGAGAGAGAGGAGAGAGAGAGAGGAGAGAGAGAGAGAGGAAGAGCAGAGAGAGAGAGACAGAGAGAGAGGAAGAGAGGGAGAGGAGGAAGAGGAGAGAGAGGAAGAGAAAGAGGAAATGAAGAGGAGATAGAGAGAGAGAGAGAGGAAGAGAGGGAAGAGGAGAGAGATGAAGAGAGAGAGGAGATGAAGAGGAGAGAGAGGAGGGAGAGAGAGGAGAGAGAGAGAGAGAGAGGAAGAGAGGGAAGAGAGGGAGGGAGATGAAGAGAGAGAGGAGAGAGAGGGAGAGGAGGAAGAGGAGAGAGATGAAGAGAGAGAGGAGATGAAGAGGAGGGAGAGAGAGAGAGAGAGGAGGAAGAGAAGGGAAAGAGTGTGCAGTCTTTTCTTTTATTCTTCTCTTTCTCTCTTTTACTTCTCTTTCTCTCTCCCTCCCTCTCTCACTTCTCGTATTCTTCTCTCTTCTCCTCATCTCTTTTCTGCCGATCTTGCTCTCCCTTCTACCTTTCTCTCTTCTCTTATCTCTCTCTCTATTTTACTCACAAGTCTGGCTTAACTCAAGTTGAAAATCTTTAACTCACATTGTCAAGTTACATCAACACAAATATTTAAGTTCATTTACTTTATTGCTGTTTTGTTTTTTAACAGTAAAAAGACTAGAATCATCTCGTCCCTTTCTCTCCGCTGAGCAGCAGGAGCGACTCAGGCCGACACAAAGAGCAGAGCAGGACAGAGACTAATGTTCACAGGGATCAGAGGTAAAGGAGTTTTGTGTTTGTGTGTCACTCGGGACAAAGAGACGACAGACAGACAGACAGACGTGTTTAAATGAGTCAGGAGGTTCAGGAGAGACTGGAGAGTTTGTGCAGATAAACAGCTGCTGGACTGAGACAAGGGCATGATAGTGTAGCTGCTTTGTGTAAAAGGCTTTGCTCACTGTAGCTTTAGCCGTGTTTGCTAGGTTAAAGTGGCTGTTGAACGTGCACAGTTGTGTTTCCCTCCGGATACTTTAAGCTCCAGCCGAACAGACGAAAGGACAGGCCTGACTCTTCGACCAATCAGAGGGGAGTTCATAGAGCAATCAGCAGAAGCTAAAAGTTAAAAAAAGTGGAAAAAGTTGATTGTGTAAAGAGTTTAGTACCTCCCTCCTTCCCTGTGTGCTTTTCTTCTCCTCTTGTTCCTGTTTGTCTCTGTGTAGAGTCTTCCGGAGGCCTGCTGCACACCTGCAGTTCATCAGCTCGAAAAACTCTCACCTGCTCCAGGATAACAAGTCTCTTACTGGGAATTTACACCAGGAGCTGCAGCAGCAGGTCATACGCGCGTATTTTCAAAAGCTTCAATCTCCACTAGACGTGTCAGTGCTGCTCCAACAACGCGAGCCTGAGCATCTACACACATGAATAAACCAAAAAACTGCTCCATATTATGAACTGGTCAGGTCAGAAAGACGTTCGCACTGCAGGATCCGATTCTCAATTCTGATTTTTTCATGTGGTCGTTCACATTACACAGAACATGCGACTCCAGCTCGTCTCTGGTATGAAAAGGATGAGCCTCCAAAAGTGTGTCTCCTTCAGGCTGTTTAGTGCAAAACCGGAGCAGCAAAGACCAAGTACTATCAGTGAAAAGTTCTGCTAACAAGCTAGCGCACATTAGCATGTTCTGTTTCCTGTGCAAAATAAAGTTGGTCATTTTAAGAAGCCCAAAGAGTTGAAAACATTCAGAACATTACACTACTATAGATACAAGTCCAAACTATTAATTCATGTGTGACCGTCAATTTGGTGCGTACTTCTTATTGGCTGTTGTGCTGGCCGGCAACCAATAAAAGAGCGTCTCATTGCGTCACACGCCTCTGACCCCACACACTTAATGGGTCCATTTGTGTTGGCTCTCGTCATCTTCTCCTCCTCAGGTAGCGTGCAAAACGATCTTTTAGCAAAAATATTAACATACATGATCTTAATTGCTGTCCTTGTGGTTCCGCGTTAGGCGATGGCTGCATTTTGTGCCGCGCTTGGCTCGTGCGGGTGCCGGTGTAGAGACGGAGGTGCGCTCCGGTGTCCTGGTTGCACCCACGTTACCCTGCGCTAAAGCCGTATGTTTACTAACTAAATACAGTGGCTAAGATAGCGGCTAGAGTAGGCTCTAACCAACTTAAAATGTACTTTACAGATGTGAGTGGAGTCGTCTGCCTGCTGCTGTCTTGCCTCTTTCTTTTTGTCCTCACCATTGCCATGTTCTTCTGCCATGCACTTGTCTTGCTTTGATATGGAACTGTTCAGCAATATGGCGAACCGCCGCTGTCTGCGGCTGGTCCTCATCACAGGTTGAACAATAAACTGTACATGGACTGGAATGAATGGTATAAACAAAACAAATCATCATGAAGAACAAATGTACAAATAATTGTTCTTTTTCTAAACTTAGTCATGCCTCTGTCACAATCAATACGAACCTGTGTGTCCTTTTATTAGGTTCACATTATTTTCTGGGCCTGGCCCAGTGACGTTATTGGTCAACATTTATCACTATTACAACATCTACTTATGTACATTTACTTATTTATTTTATAGTCTAGCCCCTCTGATGCCACTCATGTATAAATGTGCCGCAGTGTCACAGAAAAATGTGTTTGAAGCAGAAAGTTGGCGACACTGACAGGAAGTAGTCCAGTGATAATGAATTTATAATAACTTGACCTGGCCATTAACTTCTAAATGGATTTGCAGCGATGTTTTGTGGACTTTATGTGACTGATTTGTGAAGAATGGCTTTGATCACAAATCAGTCACATAAAGTCCACCTGGATGACACGTTAAGTCTGAAACTTTACTGCTAGGGTCATTCTGGAATTGTCCCACGATGTTGATTCAAAGTTTTTGGACTTGCAAGAGTTGATTTAGATTCATAAATTTACTTCATAAAACTGCAATGGAAATACTTTAATTTTCCATTAAATACGGAAGAGTCAAACCGGAAGCTGTTAGAAGTAAAATCACAGATGAAGAAAGAAGAAATGATGGAAGACAAACAAACGCAGCGCAGCATGTTTTAGACAGACGAGGAGATGGAAGAATGTTACGGCTTAGTATCACTGTACCCAAACGTCAATCATCAAATCAAAGCAAAGTATTGTTTATTCCCATTGTAAACACAAGTGTGAGTACAACAGAAACACAGTTTGTGATACAGACCTTCAGTTTGTGTTTGTCTCACTGAAGCCTCCTCATGCAGCCTGAAGCAGCTTCATATTTAACTCATTTAAACACGGCCTGACCTGGAATCCAAACGAGTCACGGCTCAAAACTAAAGCATGTGTCCTCCTCTGTAAAGATCAACCTAAAGCGTGCGTCCTCCTCTGTAAGATCAAACCTAAAGCATGTGTCCCTCTTGTAAACCTGCGTCGTCTCCTGTAAAGATCAAACCTAAAGCGTGTCCTCCTCTGTAAAGATCAAACCTAAAGCGTGCGTCCTCCTCTGTAAAGATCAGACCTAAAGCGTGCGTCCTCTGTAAAGATCAAACCTAAAGCGTGCGTCCTCCTCTGTAAAGATCAAACCTAAAGCGTGCGTCCTCCTCTGTAAAGATCAGACCTAAAGCGTGCGTCCTCCTCTGTAAAGATCAGACCTAAAGCGTGCGTCCTCTGTAAAGATCAGACCTAAAGCGTGCGTCCTCCTCTGTAAAGATCAGACCTAAAGCGTACGTCCTCCTCTGTAAAGATCAACCTAAAGCGTGCATCCTCCTCTGTAAAGATCAGACCTAAAGCGTACGTCCTCCTCTGTAAAGATCAACCTAAAGCGTGCGTCCTCCTCTAGATCACCTGCTGCTCCCCTCTAGATCAGACCTAAAGCGTGCGTCCTCCTCTAGATCAGACCTAAAGCGTGCGTCCTCCTCTGTAAAGATCAGACCTAAAGCGTGCGTCCTCCTCTGTAAAGATCAGACCTAAAGCGTGCGTCCTCCTCCTGTAAAGATCAGACCTAAAGCGTGCGTCCTCCCTCTGTAAAGATCAGACCTAAAGCGTGCGTCCTCCTCTGTAAAGATCAGACCTAAAGCGTGCGTCCTCCTCTTAAGATCAGACCTAAAGCGTGCGTCCTCCTCTGTAAAGATCAGACCTAAAGCGTGCGTCCTCCTCTGTAAAGATCAGACCTAAAGCGTGCGTCCTCCTCTGTAAAGATCAGACCTAAAGCGTGCGTCCTCCTCTGTAAAGATCAGACCTAAAGCGTGCGTCCTCCTCTGTAAAGATCAGACCCTAAAGCGTGCGTCCTCTGTAAAGATCAGACTAAAGCGTGCGTCCTCCTCTGTAAAGATCAGACCTAAAGCGTGCGTCCTCCTCTGTAAAGATCAAACCTAAAGCGTGCATCCTCCTCTGTAAAGATCAGACCTAAAGCGTACGTCCTCCCTCTAAAGATCAAACCTAAAGCGTGCGTCCTCCTCTAGATCAGACCTAAAGCGTGCGTCTCCTCTAGATCAGACCTAAAGCGTGCGTCCTCCTCTAGATCAGACCTAAAGCGTGCGTCCTCCTCTGTAAGATCAACCTAAGCGTGCTCCCCTCGTAAGATCAACTAAAGCGTGCGTCCTCCTCCGTAAAGATCAGACCTAAGCGTGCGTCCTCCTCCGTAAAGATCAAACCTAAAGCGTGCGTCCTCCTGTAAAGATCAAACTAAAGCGTGTGTCCTCCTCTGTAAAGATCAGAACCTAAAGCGTGCGTCCTCCTCTGTAAAGATCAACTAAAGCGTGCGTCCTTCTCTAGATCAGACCTAAAGCGTGCGTCCTCCTTGTAAGATCAAACCTAAAGCGTGCGTCCTTCTTAGATCAACCTAAAGCGTGCGTCTCCTCTGTAAAGATCAGACCAAACGTGCGTCCCCTCTGTAAAGATCAGACCTAAAGCGTGCGTCCTCCTCTGTAAAGATCAACCTAAAGCGTGCGTCCTCCTCTGTAAAGATCAGACCTAAAGCGTGCTCCTCTGTAAGATCAAACTAAAGCGTGCGTCTCCTCTGTAAAGATCAGACCTAAAGCGTGGTCTGATCCTCGTCTCTGTAAAGATCAACCTAAACGTGCCTCTCTTAAATCAGACCTAAAGCGTGCGTCCTTCTTGATCACTAAAGGGCTCCTCTGTAAAGATCAGACCTAAAGCGTGCGTCCTCCTCTGTAAAGAGTTCCAGACCCTAAAGCGTGCGTCCTCCTCTGTAAAGATCATAACCCTAAAGCGTGCTGTCCTCCTCTGTAAAGATCAGACCTAAAGCGTGCGTCCTACTCTGTAAAGATCAGACCTAAAGCGTGCGTCCTTCTCTTAGATCAGACCTAAAGCGTGCGTCCTCCTCTGTAAAGATCAAACCTAAAGCGTGCGTCCTTCTCTAGATCAGACCTAAGCGTGCGTCCTCCTCTGTAAAGATCAGACCAAACCTTGCGTCCCCCTCTGTAAAGATCAGACCTAAAGCGTGCGTCCTCCTCTGTAAAGATCAAACCCTAAAAGCGTGCGTCCTCCTCTGTAAAGATCAGACCTAAAGCGTGCATCCTCCTCTGTAAAGATCAAACCTAAAGCGTGCGTCCTCCTCTGTAAAATCAGACCTAAGCGTGCGTCCTCCTCTTAAAGATCAAACCTAAAGCGTGTGTCCTCCTCCTGTGAGATCAGACCTAAAGCGTGCGTCCTCCTCTGTAAAATCAGACCTAAAGCGGGTGCGTCTCCTCTGTAAAGATCGAACCCTAAAGCAGTGCGTCTCCTCTGTAAAAGATCAGACCTAAAGCGGCGTCCTCCTCCTGTA
>JBBPFD010000067.1:63068-101448 GCA_038363315.1 Mugilogobius chulae
TGAGAGAGAGAGAGAAGATGAACGAGAGAGAGGGGGGGGGGTGGGGGGCAGGCTAATTGAAATGTAAGAGAGGCAGATGAGGAGGGAGAGAAAGTTCTAGTGAATATTTATACACTGACAGAAAATGAAAAAAGAGGAAATTCAGTAAAGAGAAGGAAGAGGAGGGAGGGAGAGAAATAAGAGAATGGAAGGAGGAAAAAAGATGGATAGCAAAGAGGAAAAGAGAGAAGAGAAAGAAATGAAGAATAGAAAGTGAAAATAAAGAGATGGAAGGGGGAGAAGGGTGGGAACAGTGAGAGAAAGAGAGTGGAAACAGATGGGAAGGAGAGAGAGAAAGAAAGAGTGAACTTTGAGAGAGAAAGAACTAACGAGGGAAAGAGGAACAGACAAACCGAGAGGGAGAGAAGGAGGTGACGAGCAGAGCGAGAGAAAAGCAGAGAAACAAAAGCTGTTTTATTATTGATGTGGTGCGGATGTAACTGTCCATTATTCATGTCGCCGGGCAGAACTTCTGAGTCTGGATCTGGATTAATCACTTCTTCACACTTTGAGCAGCTCAGATTTACACAGTGAAACTTTTCATGTGGAACGAGCCTCGGAGAACAGCGTCTGCATCAAACTTTTTACACCGCAGAGAGTTAAAACGTGACATAGACATGAAGAACCATCTGCACAGCTCAGGTTCAACCAGTTTGTTCTGAATTATCTAGAGTCGTGTCTTCTCTTTCCACACACACTTCCTCCAGTTCTTCGGAGGGAATCCCAAAGCGTTCCCAGACCAGACCAGAGACATTACACGTGTTCTGGGTCTTCTCCGACGCCTCCTCCCGCTGGGACATGAACACTTCAGGAACAGATGCCCGAGCCGCCTCAGCTGTGGAGGAGCAATGAGTTCCTGCTGTGACTGAACTCGTCCTTTCTATCTCCCCCGCCGTACACTGAGTGTGAGTCTGGTGCGAGGCGGGACTCACTTAAAACCAATGTGCCTTGTACACAGGCCTCGGTGCAGTGCGAGTGTGATCCTAGGAGCTATGTTGTCGGGGGCTTTATGCCCCTGGTAGGGTCTCCCATGGACACAGGTCCCAGGTGACGAGTCAGACAAAGTGCGGTTGAAGAAGCCCTATGAGACTACAATATCGAAGCTCGTTACGTCGCCCGGATTGGCGTCACCGGGGCCCCACCCTGGAGCCAGGCCTGGGGTGGGAGCTCGCAGGCGAGCGCCTGGTGGCCGGGTCCCATGGGAACAAAAAGGCAACGTGGAGCCACCTTCCCACAGGCCCACCACCCGCAGGAAGGACCATAGGGGTCGGGTGCAGTGTGTTTTGGGCGGCGGTCGGGGAGAGGTCCCCGGACGACCCAGGCCATGCACACGGTCTCTGGCGCTGGGGACATGGAATGTCACCTCGCTGGTGGGAAGGAGCCCGAGCTTGTTCGGGAGGTTGAGCGTTTCCGACAGATATAGTCGGCCTCACCTCCACGCACAGCTTGGGCTCTGGAACCATTAGTTCCAGAGCCCAAGCTGTGGAACTAATGAGTTAGAACTCCTCCACTTGAGTTCTGACTCAAGTGGAGGAGTTCTACTATCTCGGGGTCTTGTTCACGAGTGGAGGGAAGATGGAGGTGAGATTGAGATCGGATCGGTGCAGCATCTGCAGTGATGCAGTCGCTGTATCGAACCGTTGTGGTGAAGAAGGAGCTGAGTCGAAAGGCAAAGCTCTCGATTTACTGTCAATCTACTTTCAACCCTCACCTATGGTCATGAGCTTTGGTAATGACCGAAAGGACAAGATCACAGATACAAGTGGTCCAAATGAGTTTCCTCCGCAGGGTGGCTGGGCGCTCTCTCAGAGACAGGTTAGAGATAGCTCAGTCAACTGGATGACCTCGGGAGTAGAGCCGCTGCTCTCCACTGGAGAGGGCCAGCTGAGGTGGCTCGGGCATCTGTACCGGATGTCTCCTGGGACAAGCCAAAGGACACGCTGGAGGACTATGTCTCTCGACTGTCCTGGGAACGCCTCGGGATCCTCCTGGAAGAGCTGGAGGAGGTGTGTGTGGACAGGGAAGTCTGGCGTCCTTGCTCAGACTGCTGCCCCTGCGACCCAACTCTGGATAAAGCGGAAGAAAATGGATGGATGGCACTCAACTTTCAAGTCATAATATGAGCATTCTCGCGGACTCCACGTAGTTTTGTGAAAACACGGACCACAGTGCACTATAAAAACGATTCTGACCCTTATTAAAGGTACCATATACTTTAGTAAATCAAGATCTGCTCCAGGAAGCAGCACCAAACACCTCAGTTCTGTAAGTGGCAGTTGTGCTAAAGTCTGATCCCCTCTGATCTCAGAAGTAAGCATGCTAAGTTATTTCTCAGTGTGACTAGAGTGTAACAGGCACTCTCAAGACTCACCTCACAGTCAGTGTCCGGAGGCGTAAAGACTGATTCAGACTTCTCCATCAGATCAGCACGGTCAGGTCCTCAGGCTGCCACTGGACCTCTGTCTATCAGGCTCCACAACCAGATCACAGAACAGCTTTGATGCCAGCCGACTTTAGCAGCACGAGAACAGCACACACACCGGTGATAGTGTAGCTTGAAGCTCCACGACTGGCTACCGGAAAACTCTGGGAAAAAAAGAAAAAATCAGAAAGCTCCAATGGCAGGACGTGTGAGGACGTAGTTGATGCAGAACGTAAAAGACGGTTAATAAACACTTTGTTCACGTTCACTTTACTTTCTTCTTCTTAAATTACAGCACTTTCCCTCATCCAAACGTAGAACAATAGTCTTTTTAGCAGTTTTAAGTTTCCTGTTTGGTCTCTGCGGCAGCTCCAGGCCAAGGTGTGATTTATGGACGAGAGGTTAAAAGTGGATGATTTTACCCTCTCAACAGCAGCAGTCCGTTTGGTTTGTTACTTTGTCTCTTGGTGAATTTCAAAAACAGAGGAAAATGTAAGTGTGGTGTTTGACATTTGACTCACTGCTGTGGCCCCGGGTTTGTTCAAGTTCACTGTGTCTCGAATAAACCACACACTGAAGCTCACACCTCGGTTTAGAAGTATCTAAAGTCAGCCTAGACTATTGCACCTCAATCTTTACTTGTCTCAGAAAGTCGGCTCTTCAAAGATTATGCAAAACCAATACGAACCACAGAACAGCCCACTTCACGCATGTTTTCTCTTCTCTTCCTTCATTGACCAACTCTGACCAGAACCTTCTCATGATCCCAAAGACCAGTTTGATGTTACACTCAGAAAAAAGAAACGCAACACTCAGTTTTCTGAGTTTTGGGGGGCAGAATAATTTTATTTTTGAGATCCGGCCTGTTTCATATGAACCCTACATCCATTTCTAATCCTCAGACCAACTCTTGTGGCGTTTACACGTTTTCAGTCCAATAACACAACCAAACAATAGAGCAACCCCCAAACCAAAAGTGACAGAGTTTCATCAGACTGTCAATAGTTCACTGACCCCCGTTGGTCCTGGACAGAGGTTATTCAGCCTCATGGATCCATCAGCAGTAGTGTCTGAGTTCATCCATTCTTCAGCTGCTGCTGAGTTTCAGGAGGATGTTCACGTCGGTGACACGCACACTGAGCAGATCCCAGACATTTTCAATGGGATTTAAGTCCGGACTCATGGCTGGAGTCATATGGGTCAACATTGTTTGCTGGAACAGAGCTCCCAGCCCAACTTGGTCCAGAAAAGGGAGCACCACAGGAAGACCAAGACCATTGAGGTTTCCTTCGATGAAAACCAAATCTGTCCGGTGATTTGTTGACATGGCTGCCCAACCATGACACTGGGACCACCCCACCGGTTCACTTGCCACACAATGTTCAGCTTCTCCCAGTGTCTCCTGTTCACCTGATCTCATCCATCTGCTCTGAAGCACTGGAACCTTTTTTCGTCACTGAACATGACTTGGACCACTCTGCAAAGTCCAACGACGATGTTCAGCACCATTCGACCGAGCTCTAACACTGATCCAACATGTGGCCCATACGGTGGAATATCGTCAGCGCGGAGGAGATTACAGATGGTTCTGTTCTACACTGGCCTGTGGTGTGTCCCAATGGTCTGGGTGTGGACCTGGTGGAGGCTGAACCTGTCATGGAGATGTGCGGGGGGGGCGGTTGGTCTTGTCAGCGGTCGTTACACGGGGGCCACCAGTACGAGGGCGGTCGTTACACGGGGGCCACCAGTACGAGGGCGGTCGTTACACGGGGGCCACCAGTACAAGGGCGGTCGTTAGAGGAACAAGACGACTAATGGTAGAGCGGTGGAGACACAAGACAACAGCGTCCATAGCTCCATCCCTCTCTGGTTGAGACAATCGTGTGTTTTTGGCTTCATTCTGGTGCCTTTTATAGAGAAGACTTGAGCACAGTTAACCAGCGTAAAAGTCATAAACCACTGTAATGCACTCTTTATGTTCTCACAATCAGTCAAGCCAAACCAAGAAAGTGACAAAAGAATCTCCTTCTTTTCCATCTGTTATGTGGCCCTCTGCTCCATATACAGTATTTCTCAAAAAAGCGTCCCTTAATGAAAAAGTGTGGATATCTGCACTGTAAAAATATGAGGCACTTCAACTTAAAAATGTAAGTACAATTTCTGCCTTAAAGTTTTACGTTGATTAAACTCATGTATGTGTCTGATATCCTCTTTCTCTTTCTTAATTTCTCTCCCTCTCTCCTCCTATTTTTCTGATGTCTCTCTTTCTTTCTCACTTTCCCCTTTCTCTCTTCTAGCCCCTCCTCTCTCTCCTGACCCCCTCTCTCTTTCTTTCTTTCTCTCTCTCTATCTCTCTCTCTCTTTTTCTTTCTCGCTTTCATCTCTCTTTCTCATGACCCCCTCTCTCTCTTTCTCCCCTCTCTCTCTTTCTGTCCTTTCTCTCTCTCTTTCCTCTCCTCTCTCTTTCTCTCTCTCCCCTGTTTGTCTGTCTCTTTCTCGCTTTCCACTTTCTCTCTCATGACCCCCCCATCTCTCTTTCGTCTCTCTCCATCTCTCCCCTCTCTTTCTACTGCCTCTCTTCTCCCCCCTCTCTCTCTCTCTCTCTCCCTCCCCTCTCTCTCTTTCTCTCTCTTTTCCCCTCTCTCTTGTTCTGTCCTTTCTCTCTCTCTCTTTCTCGCTTTCGTCTTTCTCTCTCATGACCCCCCTCTCTCTCTTTCTTCTCTCTCCATCTCTCCCCTCTCTTTCTACTGCCTCTCTTTCTCTCTCTCTCTCTCCCTCCCCTCTCTCTCTTTCTCTCTCTTTTTCCCCTCTCTCTCGTTCTGTCCTTTCTCTGTCTCTCTCTCTCTCTTTCTCGCTTTCCACTTTCTCTCTCATGACCCCCCTCTCTCTCTTTCTTCTCTCTCCATCTCTCCCTCTCTTTCTACTGCCTCTCTTTCTCTCTTTATAACTTAAAAGTCTTGGTTGAAATCTTTGACTCACATTGTCAAGTAATATCAACACAAACATTTAAGTTAATTAAACTTTTTGGCCTTAAGATTTTTTACAGTGTGTGCTCTAAACCGTCTGTAAATGACACTTTTAGTTTTTCATAGTCCTGGTTTGATAACGTCTTCAGCTCTTTTTATTCATAAATCATTTTAATGTGTTTCCCAGATAAACCAGTCGAAGCTCCTGCAGTGAAACAGAAACACTCTTCTCTCTTGTTTTATTCACGCTGAGCCGCTGAACTGAGCCACACAAGAGTTCAGCTTCAGGGACAAACATTTTCATTTCAATAATTCAGCTTTTCAAACTTTTATTGCCCCAAAAACAGAACTAAACTGTAGATTTAGAGGTTTTGTCCTGACTTTGCTCTGGGGCTGGTGTCATTGCTTGTTGTCCAAAGATTATCACAATAAATGGTTAAAATAGTAGAATAAAAATAACTATAAATAAATGTTCCTGAAAAAAGGCAAATTTGATTCACCAAATCCACCATCTGTTCAGGATCGAATACGACCCAGGAGAATAAATCATAGCCCAGGCCTGGTCTAAATATATATTAGATTCAACTGTATTTTCACGACACTTTCAAATCCAGTGAAACAGCAGCAACAAGAAAGAACTACAGACACTTTTACACAAAACACTCACACAATATGACTGTTTCACATTTACATCTATAATAATTAGACAGAGTCTGTTCCTCTGCTGCTGCTGCTTCTGCAAAAGAAAAAAAACAGTCTCTGAGAGAGAAAACACAGAAACACTGCCCTCTGCTGAGCAAACGTCGCACATGTAGGTTTAGTGAGTCACAGTCACGTGGGCTCAGTTTCATTCAGATTTGATAAAAAAGGTCTAACATTTGCTTTCCTTACAAAAAAAAAAAAAAAACTCTTCAAAAGCTGAAGCAGATTTTTTATATTTAACCTTTACAGGTGCTTCATGCTATTTTCAGAGACTGAACAAAATGGAATTTTTACAGAAAAAGTGGGACGTCCCTTCAAAGAGGCTAAGGAATAAACTTGATTCTGGATCCCACAATAAGAATTAGAATACTCTTTCAAGAGTCAGACTTTTATACAATGGCCTCAGAGCCGGCGAAAACATGAGGCAGTTTCAGATGTTAGTATTTCTGTCCAGAAAGTCCAGCGCGATGATGCAGCTCATCAGCTGTTCCAGTGTCAGCGTGAAGAGAGAACAGAGGCGGAGCTCACAGGGAGAGGGACAAGGCTGGGGTCCCACTTGGAAACACTCACACTGAAGAAGTGCAAAAATATAATAATTATTAAGTTATACATAAAACTTAAGGTTTGTTTGTCTAAAATAGCTCAGTTCAAATTTAGGGGAAAAGCCTCTGTTTTATTCAAAAGTTTCTGGAGCAGGACCTTACATTATCTCTTTATTGTGAGAAATATGATTTAGCCTACACTTATCGCTGTCGCTTTGTGTGTAGTTAACAATTATAATGAAAAAACTCCATTTAAACGCCCGCTTTGGCTTGACTGATTAAGGTTCGTAGAAAAGACTTGAGGCCCCCCAAAGCTGGTTTTTGCCCCCAAAAGGTTAGATCCGGCTCTGAATGGACAAGTTTATGATCAAACATTTTAGTTTCAAACCAGTTTAAACTCAAATGAGGATTTAATTTCGACTCCAGTTTCAACATTCATTTGTAATACTTTTGACAACTTTACTTTTATCTTCAGAGCCTTTGCCACGCCCCCTTTTTAGTCGATTAATCGGTCGATGGGACGTGTTTTTAGTCGACTACAGCCCTAGAAAGAAGTAAAAAGAGAAGAATTAATGAGACTAATACTTGTACAACAGTAAGACTTGTGTCCACAGGAGGGCAGCGTTCACGTCTGTGACAGAAGTTTAAAAATGACAGAAGACTTTATTTATCTGTGAGTTTTTGTGATAAATGAAACCAAAAGTACAAATATGTGGAATAAACTTCAACGACTCATTCTGCAGTGAAAACACTTCATCTCATTATAAGTTAAGTTTATTTAAATTAGGGTTGTCAGTTTTATTGCGTTTTTATCGTGTTAAAGCAAAACTATTTTAACGGCGATAATTTTTTTGACGCAAATTAATCGCATGTTTATTTTTCACCAATAAAACGCTCCAATGACGCGAGGTTCATAGAAAAACACAGAGCACAAGCAGAAAGAGACTTAGACAAAGCTCTGCTGGATCACTGTTGTTTCCACTCGATCCCACGACTGTCTGAGCGTGAGTGTGTTTGTTTACCTCGGCTCCGTCCATGTGCAGCTCCATCAGCTGATGAGGAGGCTCTATACATGTTTCCATCTTCCCGTGTCTTGATAAAGTCGCGGTCCTCGGTCACTAAATGTGATGTTTGTCCTCAAGTTGTTGAAACGATCCAATATCCAGAATAGTCTTTCAAAACTCCGGTAAAAACTTTTGTAGTTCTACGTTTGGCTCCACTAGTTTAGCGGTAAAGCTTCGCTCGTTTTAACTAACACTTCCTTTGAATCTTTCACAATAAAAGCCTCATAATCTCCAGCTGCAGAAAGAGCTTTATTGTGAAAGAGCAGTGTAATAAATGCTTAGAATGAGTGAGACACGTCAATACCACGATTTGGCCTAATGTTATGAGAATACATTATTATAAAATAATAAAATATATTTAAAAAAATTATATATAAACATTATTTTACACTTCAAGAATGTAACAGATTCTACAAATAAAGACATAATAAACAGGAATTAAAGCTAAATAAATGATCAGAATGTAAAATACATTAAAATATATAAAATAAAAACATTTAATTAAATGCGATTAAGCTCTAAATTAAAAGCTTTAACACTTTTACTCCAGTTATTTTAGTTTAAACTGTTACTTCCTGTTTATGAACGATGACATCACTTTAAGTCGCCCGTGGAGCTCCGCCCACTCCTCGAATCAGGAAGTACAGATTCAAATCAAGAAAAAAAAAAAAAAAGTCTAATTTGAAGTTTTCTTTGAGGCTGATCTGGTGAGTCCAGAGTTTAAAATATGTTTCTGAAACTGTAAAACTAACAACATATGAAAAACATTTAGTCAAACTTTAACATTTACATGAGTTTTTAATCATCATGTTGGAACTGAGCTGGTTCTTGTGTCCTCGTCTAGTATCTGCAGAAGTATTTTATTTATTTATTTTTCCTTTTTTCACAATCTTGTTCTTCGTTTATGTAAAAATGTGACGTGTTTACACCTGTTCATGCTCCAAATACACTCAAAGTTTGTCAGAAATGAAAATCTGTCACAATGTTCAGATGTTTTATGTCGATCACATTTAACTCACATAGAATTGTGTTTTGTATTTTAAATCGTTGTTTGCAGCAATAATTATATGAGGTTAAGTTAGTTTTACTCAAAAGGTTTGGCTCATTTCTTGAAACTGAGAATCCATTCTCAGAAGAACAGGGACAAATCTCCAAACCAAGCTGCAGTTTGAACAACTCAATGGCATTTCTCGTTGATTTCATCAAACTTCCAGTGTCTTTAGTCCAAGTCTCAAGTGTCCCAGTGCAGGTCTGCACATGTTTCTGTACAAGTCTCCTACAGACAATACAATAAGCCCACGTTTAGCATAACTGTTTTGACCCATAAAGTGACACAACATATTTACAAGGACACGAGACACAAAATAAGAGTTCAATTTCTTTTCTTTAATTGCTTGTTTTTTTTTTAATTTAGTTATTTTAGAAACTCCAAAAACCCTTGTGCCCAAAAATACTAAAAAGTAACAAAATAAACTGGACTGGTGGGCCGGCAAAAAGAACCAAAAGGGCGCGACACCGGGCCAACTCTGTACAGAGCCGTAGAAGCTGGTGCCAGCGCCCTAAACTATAAAACAAAACCCCAACTAAATCCTATTACAAACGAAAAACGAAAACGTGACCACCGGTCCCACCAGGCCAAACAAAAATAAGATTAACTTAGAAAAATGTCAAAAAAGAAAAAAAAAAAGGACAAACCAAACAGGCCGAGCCTGCATGTGCAGCAGCCTCCGGAGCGCGCGTCGGGCGCGAGTGCGCAGGTGGAGCGGACTAGCTGGGCGGAGAGAGGAGAGAGCGAGCGGACCACAGCTCGTCCTTTTAAAGACGCACGGGCGCAGAACAAAAAACATGGAGCGCCTGGAGCCGACTACTTTAAACGAAACTAAACTTTACTAATAAGACATATTACAAAAACTACAAAAAGTACAACTACTAAAATAGAAAAAGACAATAACTAATCTACAAAAACTAATCTAGAAAAATATAACTACAAAACATATTAGAGAAAAAGAATAAAAGAAAAAAAAGTGCTCAAACCTAACAATAACATAAAAAGATCTTGGCCCAAACTGATGAGCTGATTCTCAGTCTAATGGTTCTTTACAGACTTCACTGTGGAAGTCTTCATGTGCACAAGAGAATGAGTCAGGAACAAAATACCATAAACACTGTAATCATCTCAAGATATGACTTATTTAAATGTTATGATCAATGAGTTATAATAATGACTAGAGAGAGTGTGGAGCCTGTTGCCGTGGCGGCTGCGGCGGCCTTCTTGCGAGGGGAGAGGAAGCAGAATTCTAATTGAAAAACAATGTAAAAACAAGGTCAGTTCTAATTTATCAGCGTCTACGGCTCGTCTCCTGGGTTTTTATCAGGAAAAACCTTTAAAATACGTCAGCTACAAAGCCCACAGCCGCTAAAACAACGTGTATCGTGTCCAGAAGCTCCGTGAAAGACTGATGTATGAACAAGTTTATTGTTAGTTTGGAAACACATCGCAAACTTTACAACTTCAAAGACCAACTTTAAATCATGTCTTTATCTGACTTTTTTCTCCATGAATATGAAACGAACTGTTGTAAACTAGGGCTGAGTATTGCCAAGAGCCTTCTGATACGATAAATATCTCGATACATGTATATCCCAATACAGTTCCTTCTGTTAAGATATATTTTACCCACCAAAACAAGAAAATGTAGAAAATACTATAGAAAAGCTTAGTATACTACCTGTAAAAAATGTCTTCAGCATGTTTTGAAGCTTCTGAAAATACACATGCATGTCGCTCTGCAGCTGCTGGTGTCAGTTCTGGGAAACAATGATAGTAAGAAAAACTATCTTGAGTCTAATGACCCTAAGGTCCTTCTGTCCCAGGCTGTGACTCCAGAGTCCTGTACTACGGAGCTAGATTTAGGGTTTAGTGAGGTACGTTCTGGGTTAAACCTGGTCTGGTCTGGATCACTTCAGGACAGATCTCTATGGTAACATGTGACAAACTCATAACCTGCTCCGGACCAGGATAAGTTCTGAATAAGTTAAAAAGACGAGGCGTTGGCCAATCAGAGACGAGAATTAAGCCGTTTGTGAAGAGAGAAGAGAGATGAGAGAGATGAGAGATGAGAGAGAGAGAGAGAGAGAGAGATGAGAGAGATGAGAGATGAGAGAGATAGAGAGAATATATTAATTTGATGAGCATGTTATTAAGAGGTAACCTGGCCAGCCAGAGGGTTTATCTCGCGATATTTGTGAATTCACAAACACGAGATAAACCATCTGGCCTTCCTGCCGCCCGATTCGTTTGCGAGTCCGAACCAGCGGTGGTTCGGAGGTGTTAAGACGGCTGTTAGTGCCCCGCTGCCGCATCACATTCGAGGTAAACAAAGATGGCGCTCTAGTGGATGTTCGTGTTTCTGCTGCTTTTGATGCGGTTTTAGCAGAAATACGGAGTCATTTCTTTTTGAAAGAAGAGCAGTATGTGTAACGCGTACTTGTAAGGTAGACCCACACCCAATCAGCTCGAAGTATTTCACTAAACGCCCCGCCTTTTCTCGAACGCTTTCAGTGAGTAAAGTCCCAGATGGATATAGTGAGAACTCAGATAGGAGTTCAACACAGATCCATCTGGACTGAGCCAGGTTAATTAAGAGGAGCCATGAGATCTTATCTGTAACAGTAACTAGACTGAAGAATCCTGTTTAATCTGTGATGATTAATAAACTCTTTCACTGTCAAGAAATGACTGTCTGCACTTTGTGCATATTTGGCTGTGGATCTTTACGCATCACTTTGACTCAGAACAAAGACTCTTGCTAAAGACACAGCTCATTCAGACTCAGGTCGATCTATTATTGAGTTGTGAACTCGTTTCGTAGGACAGTTTATCCCGAGAGACTCATATCTGAGTTAGTTAACCCGGGGAAGAGAAACTTATCCAGGATAAGTTCAGCGACGTTTGTAGTACAGGGCTCAGCTCTTCTGCTTCTGAGATTTACCTAAGACACTTTAGACAGGCTTTAAAACCTGATGTTCTTTTGTGCAGAGCTTGTTCTCACTTCCAAACCTCAGAAACAGCTTCTATTTGAACTTTAGATGATTTTCGTCAGGCGTTTTAACAAAAATGGGCTCACCTCATAAACGGTTCAATTAAATGTTCTTAATATTTAATTCAATGCAAATGTTCTAAACAACATTCTGATATATTGTGTAATTTGACATGTTGTTTTGTCTCAGGTCCAGGACAAACAAACAAACAAACAAACAAACGACACTGGTAAAACTGAACATTTGCTTCTGATGTTTTAGGCTCCACTGAAGAAAAGAGAAGGACCCGACCGTCTGCGCACGACACAAGTGTAGAGCAGCGCGCATGAGCATAGAGCGCGGCATGGAGCATAGAGCAGCGCGCATGGAGCATAGGCAGCGCGCATGAGCATGAGCAGCGCGCATGGAGCATAGAGCGCACGCATGGGCAAGGCAGCCGCATGGAGCATAGAGCAGCGCGCAGGAGCGGGCAGCAGGAGGCGCAGCAGGAGAGGCGCGAGCACAGGTGTGTATCTTCTGTTGTGTTTCTTGGACACACTCACAACAGTTTTAAAAAAACAAATAATAATAATAAAATCAACCATCAATCAAATTGTTTTATTCTTATCTCTTAAGGTTAAAACCACAATGGTGTTTTAACGTTGTTTGAATATACATGGACCTAAAAAGTGCTTGAATCTGAAGTTGTGTCGGTCTGAACCAGCGTGAACACCTCAGAGCAGCAGGACACATGTGGTGAGTCACTGTATGAATCTGGATTATTATCTAGTCCATCTCACTGTCCCACACTATTATTCATCTGCTTTTACTTAGTAAATGTAGGCTGAGCTTTTAATGTTAACTTTGTCAATGTGTTGTTAGCTACAGCTACCGTTAGCACGTAGCTAACGGTAGTTTGAGGTTCACAGCGTGTCAGAGAAGAACCACTGCATTTCTGAACGTTTCACTTTTAGACGCTGAAACAAAAACATTCATAAGTTGGGCTGAACATAAGGCAGGGCGATAAATCAAATGAATTTGGTAAAATGTAGGTGAGTTCGCCGTGACCCAGCTGTACACTCTGAGTGGACGACTTAAACGGCTTTGCAGAGGTCGTCTTCACGACTCTAGAACAGACAGATCCAAACCTGCTCGTTTAGTGACTCTTTAACGTTAAAACAGCCGCACGGAGCGTCTCTGAGGAGCTTCATCTGTAAAAGTTATGAGATTGTTGTTTCTCCGTCAGTTTCTGGAAAAGTCTCACGCACACTAGTCTGTTTGATTTGCTTTTATTGTGTTAATCCGTGGAGTGCATTATATCTGTGTAATGCACAGGCTCTGAGTTGTTTAATCCACTTATACCTGGTCAAACGTTTAAAAAACTTTATAATAGACGTACAGTTTGTTCACTGATCCTGTGTTTAATTAAAATTTCAATACGAATAAAAACAATGTAAAAGAAGTAAAGCTAAAGGTACGAATCGGGTCTTCTGGTACGAAAGGGGCCGTGACAGGGATAATCTCTGACACCGTTAGCTACATGCTAACGGTAGCTGTAGCTAACAACACAATACAAAGTGAACATGTTCAAACTAAAAGATATAATAACCATGAGAGCAGCAGAAGGAAACAGGATTTTAGGTTTACTTTGGGGTCAGCCCTTTCTATCGACAGCCCTTTCTATCGACATGCCATTACTCCGAAAAACTTTATTTTTAAATCCCCCTGTTCCGACAACCCTGTCCTCCGAATGTATTGGTGCCGCACCTCCGACACAAGCTCAGACAGTGAACGTCATAATGACCAATAGGCGTGTAGGTGCCAACTTTATTGTTGCATTAAGTAGGCTAAAATGATACTTTTGTTTCTCCGTTCCAAAGCGTCCTTCATTCACGTTGCTTTTCTGACAAGCTGCTCCCGGTAAGACAGAAGTATTTTTGGACAGACGTAGAGACAGAATACTTTTAATACTTTATCCTCTGCTTTAACACTCCAAACGGCCAGCGCAATGCGATTGTTCGTGCAGACCTGGTCCCAGACCAGGACTTGGACTGAATCTCGGGTGGACTTGGACTCGCTCGCTTACAAGCCAAAGTCTGGTGGAATTTCAACATTAACATTATTTTCAAAGCTTCCACGTTTGACGGCGTCTTTTTTCTTATATCTACTGGCAGCACTTTTTTCTAAACATTTTCGCCTTTCCAACTTGAATAAAAACTCTAGACTTTGCCCATATGGTTCTGCTGCCGCTCCGGCGACGAGGTAACCCACGGCTCCGTGTTTTTGCCTCTTACGTTGTGGTTTTAAGCTGGCAGACTGTAATAAACCTCTACATAACACTACGCATTTGGCGGGACGTCCTGCGCGAGGTTGTGGAGAGTCACACGGACAGAAGCCTCTGCACATGATTATGGATTATTACACTTTGAAGACTTTGTGATTTATGACCATGGATTTTAAGGTAAGCCAGTCTGTTTTATCAAAGAGACCAAACGTTTCACGTTGTATGACTGGATGAAGGTTACAGTCGTAACTGAGAAAATTCATGTGTGAAATGTGGATATAAACCAGCTTATACCACGGTCAGTGAGACTTCAAATGTTAACTGGCGTGCATTATAATCGTATATACACACACGTAGTTCGGCAGGTTAAATCACCGACATACCAGTGCGCTGAATACGTCTCCACGGCAACGTAACATCTGAACAAAACCAATAAACTGTTGACAGGCTGAGATGGAAGAGAAGAGTCTCTGTAGCGCTGTCGCTGTCTGACTCTTTCATAATAAAACTTTGCTTTAGCAGGATTATGTTGAGGCTTTTATTGTGCAGGAGACACAGGAAGTGATACTTTTGGTTGACGGTGACTTGACCGTCTTGACACAACTAACTTAGCTAGCGCGGAACTTTCTAGTTTTTGATAGACTCGTGTATGGATATTTTAAACAACATGAGAGGACGGACATCGCATTTTGTGAGCGTGGACTGGGATTTAGCACAGAGACACACAATGGTCGGAATACATCGCCTGCACAGGCTTTGAAAACTGAGAGACCGCTACTTCTCGAACTACTCCTCCATTCTGAGGTAAATAAACACGTGTGACTGAGAGAGGGGAGAGAGAGAAGGAGAGAGAGAGAGAGACGGAGGAGCGATCTCTCCTCCGTCTCTCTCTCTCTACAACAGCCTGACAACAGCAGCGCTGTGCATTTGAACGTAAACATGCTATGTTGTCATGCTGTTAAGCCCGGACACAATAAAAGTAGACCCAAATATACAATTTTCCGAGCAAAATTTGAGATTAGTGAACGAACTGTACGTCTATATTAAGTTTTAGTCGTTGACCAGGTATAAGTGGATTAAACAACTCAGAGTCAGTGCATTACACAGATATAATAACTCCGCTGCGCGTCGTGATGTTCTTGACTCCGCGTCGTGCATTATATCTGTGTAATGCACGGCTCCTCGTTGTTTAATCCTTACATAATGCATTTTAATGAACAATATTCAGAATAGATTGATAAAGTTAAACATCATTTCACCCCAGTAAAAGTCCAGACCACATTCACAACATTCTCTTACAAACTTTTGTTTTTAAAATATAGGCCTATATAAAGACAGTGTTGAAGACTCGTGATTTAGATGCCACAGCGTCTAAATACTTACATTTGTAAGAGGGTCTGAGCAGCAGCGTGAGGCTGAGCGAGGCCACAGACGTGAAAGGCCCAAGAACGTGCCAAACGCGCAGCTCCAAGACTGCGGCTCTAAAAGAAGGATATTTTAGGATTTTGTGTGAATAATTCAAACGTCATCCTTTCAATTTATCCATTTACTTATTTATCTTATTATTGATCAATCTCCTGCGTTCAGCACCATGGAGAGTGACGCGTAGAAGCAGATTTGCGAATCAAACATTTATGTAAGAATTAACGGAACGAAGAAACGGACTTTTTTATACTTATCGTCATGTTTGGATCAGTAAATAGTCGTAAGAAAACGCTGAGTATTTTATTTATTTATTATTATTTTTTTCGAAATAATGATTTAATAGAAACACCCACAGTTTGTCGGAGAAGCACCACTACATCGACAAAAAAATGTTAGGTGTCGGAGTACGGGGATGTGTGGAAAAAATATGCTAATGCCGCAACATCGACAATTAGACTTTAATGTCGACATTCCGCGATGTCGTTTGAGAGGGGTGTAGCCGACGAACTCACCTCCATTTTACCATCGGAGAGTTTTAAAACACAAATTATCACCCTGCCTTATGTTCAGCCCAACTTATTAATGTTTCTGTCTCAACGTCTAAAAGTGAAACGTTCAGAAATGCAGTGGTTATTCTCTGACACGCTGTGAAGTTCAAACTACCGTTAGCCAAATGCTAACGGTAGTTGTAGCTAACAACACAATAAAGTTAACATGTTCACACTAACAGATATATTGTTTATTCCTGTGAGGTTTGCACATTCTTTTTGTAAATAACAATGAGAGCAGCAGAAGGAAACAGAATTTAAGTTTCCTTTTGTTTATCTGGTGTAAAGCTGGAAATCTCTGAACAAAAGAGGTTCCAGTATTGTTTACTTTAAGTACAAATGTAAACGAAACATAAGAAGAAGCAGAAGCGACACGCAGTTTGTCATGTCGTGGTATTTACTAGGGCTGGGTATTGCCAAGAACCTTCCAATACAATATGTATCCGATACAGAGGTCATGATACGATACGTATCCCGATACACGTAAATCCTGATATAATTTCCTCAATATGTCACGTATCAAGTGTCAAATGCAGAGAAATGTGTCTTACAAATAAGTAATTGTTCAGCTCAACAGTTTCAGTCTTAAAGCTGCAGTCCAGGTTCATAAGTGTAAATTATATGAATTTAAGTATGCCGATACGTATCCCGATACACCTCCCTGTAACGATACGCGTACTGCCAATGAGCTTGTCACGATATATCCCTGTATCGATACATTGAGTGCAGCCCTAGTATTTACACACAAACATGAGAATACGTTGGTTTGATAATCTGACCAAACATCTGTGTTTGTTTTCTTTTCTGTGTAAACAGACTGGGGCGGGGCTAAAATAACACTTGTGTCTTCATCCTGTTATTCCACATGTTAAAGTTTACATTACCACTTAACTCTTTCACTGCCAGGCCTTTTGGCTCATTTTAAACAATATTCACAGAAACATGAGATCTGCAAGTGTCTACTTTCATTCAAACACAAGAATTGTTCTTCTACATTAATCTGTTCTGTTTTTATAAACATTTGAAATACAATGAAATAATGTGTTTAGGATAAAAACATGAGGTTTACATGATTAAAACACTGATCATCTTTAAACCAACAGACGCTGTGTTTCTGATGCAGATTCTATAGATTCAGTCTTTTTTCTGGAGCATAAATAATCTTGAATAAATCCAGTAGTTTGACTTCCTCTGACACTTTTCACTCGCTCACAGAAGAGTCGCTGCATGTGTCGTTCTCCTCAGAGTCCTAGTCCAGTCCTAGTCCAGTCCCAGTCCTAGTCCAGTCCCAGTCCTAGTCCAGTCCTAGTCCAGTCCTAGTCTTTAAAAAAAGATTCATTTTGAGTTTGAGTTTGCAATAGTTTGTGGACACAAAAGAATATTTAACTCTGACATGGATGTTTTTAATCTTTATTGATTTGAGAAGCTGTGCGGTTCTCATCTGGTCTACAACCAGCAGATAACCACTGCAGCTTCAGCACAATTCTCCTCACAAACACCTGCAGAAAGAGACAAACACCTACATAAAGAGACAAACACCAGCAAAAGAAACAAACACCTAAAGAAAGAGACAGACACCTGAAACTCAGTGGTTCTCATCTGATCTTGAAGCTCGTGCTGAGCTGTGACCAGATACTAACCACTGTTACATATAATACACTTTAATAAGCCTTAATAAAGCTCAATCTCTGTTAAGGCTGCAAATGGTGTAAATGTAGAAAAGCATTCAAAGGATTCTCTTACCTTAAAGCGGAAGTTCCAGATGTCGCTCCTCAAACGCCCGGGCTCAGGTGTGAGTCCTCACGTGCAAATGCCGAAAATGCCGCAAACGTCGCAAACGCCGCAAATGTCGCAAACGCCACAAATGTCGCAAACGCCGCAAATGTCGAAAAATTACGCAAATGTCGCAAACGTCGCAAACGCCACAAATGTCGCAAACGCTGCATCACAAACCGGTAGGCGCCGATACCGATACCAGTCCGATACAAATATTGCAATTTAAAGGTGTAAAACTGAAAATAGTAATCTAAAAGTATTAAATACCTTTAGCTTACTATAAGTACTCACGTGTCAGACGCCTCTGGTGCAGCTCCTCACGTCTCGGTCCCTCTGCAAGCGCCCAGGCTCAGGTGTAGCTCCTCGTGTTTTAGGCTCGCTTCAAACGCCCAGACTCAGGTGTAGCTCCTCATGTTTTGGAACCGCTTCAAATGCCCAGACTCAGGTTTTAGGCCCTCTTCAAACGCCCGGGCTCAGGTGCAGCTCTTTGTGTTTTAGGCCTGGTGCAAACGCCCAGGCTCAGGTTTTAGGCCTGGTGTAAACGCCCGGGCTCAGGTGCAGCTGTTCATATTTTGCGCCCGGTGCAAGCGCCCGGGCTCTCACTCCTCTCTCTCTTGTGCCTTTTGTCTTCAGTTTGTCGTTCCGTCTCTGCGTCTGTGTCCAGCTTCTCCGTCCGTCGTTCTCACTCGTCTCTGTCGTTCCATCTCTGTCTCTGCATTGAGCTTCTCCATCCTTTCGATCTCCTTCCTCTTGGTACTGTTCATGCTCTGTAAAACATCGTGCATGAGCAGATCTACAATCAGCTTCTCGTTTCTGGACTCTGAAGCCTGGTTCTGCTCGTGCAGCTGTTGGAGATCTTCCTCGTTTCTTCTTCTTTCGGCGATGCACTGGTCCACCTCGGTCTTTTTCTCGCTCAGAACCTCACACTGTCTCCTTAAGTCCTCTCGTCTCCTGTGCAGAGCCGGTAGCTCCACCTGCAGCACCTTCAGATGAGCCTTCTCCATCTTCTTCTCCTTGATGCGCTCCTCCACGGTCAAAATCTCCTTGTGAAGCGCCATGTTGTGCTCTTTGGATTCAGTAATCGTGGTGAAAAGCAGATCGTAATCGTCGATGTAGGCTTGAATCTGTCGTAGCTCCTTCTCCTTATTCTCCAGTTTCTTCTCGAGCTGCACATTTAAAGTCTCAAAATACAGTTCTTCTTTCCTGATGTCTTTGTACATCTCCGCTCTGGCTTTGAGATCGATTATTTCTGATTTCACTTGGTGGATCTTCTTCTGTTTCTGCTCGCTCTCCTTCTTCATCTCTTCTATCTTTTGGACTTTCCGTTTGTATTTAGCCTGTAATTCTTTCTCTTCGTCCAGTTCTTTGTTCTTTTTCTCCAGATGCTTAGTTAGAATCTTCTTTTGTGATTCTAAGGCGGCTTTGGACACCTTCATGCCTCGTATTTATTCTTCCAGCTCATCTCTTGAGCCAGTTCTTGGCTCACGTTGGAAATCTGTTCTTCTAACTGCTGGTTTTCATCTTTCATCTGGTCTCGCTCGTCTGCAGCTGAAGGAACCTCTCCTTCATGCTCTCCTGAGGAAGCTTTGATGTCAGCTTCTTTAACTGCTTCTGAGATTCTCGTTTCTGTCTCGTCAGCGCTTCGATCTCCTCCTCCAGTTTTGTGATCTTTGGATCTTGCTCCTGGTCGTTCTGTATCCTGGCACAGTTCTCCCGTAGCTCCTCGTTTTCCCGTTTAAGCTTGTCACGTTTTTCTTGTAGCTGGACACAGCGCTGCTCCGAGTCGTCTTGAGGCACTTTTAACATCGTAGAAAGCTGTTTCAGGCTGATGTTCTGCTCTTTCTCTGCTCTGATCTCTTCTTGCAGCTCTCTGGATTTAGTTTTAGCTGCCTCCACGTTGTCCGCTCTCTTCCGAAGCTCGATACATCCCAGCAGAAGTCTGCGGTTTTCATTTTTCATCTTGTCCTTTGCGTCTCTAGTTGAACGTTCTGATCCTCGACTTCTTTCTCTTCTTTGGGCAGCTGTGATTGTAAACCCTGATGAAGCTTCTCTAACTTGCTCTTCTGCCGGAGCAGCCACGCGATGCAGTCGGTGCATTTAGTCTGTTCAGAGTTTGTCTGAGCCGGTTCTGAGCTCACACTTCCCGTTGGCTGTTCTGGGTCTTGGTACGAGCCACTGTTGAGTCTCTGCAGGGCCTGACTTTCTTGTTCCACGTGTTCAGAAGCCAGCCTGAGAGCTATGAGTTTGGCTTCCTCACTGCCTCCTTCAAAGATTTTGTTCCTTATCCTGGTGTTCTCCCTGATCCGCGTCTCCAGCGCCGCCACACGCGCCTGGAACAAAGCGCTTAAGTGGCTCATGTTTGGCGCTGGGTGAAAGTTTGTCTGCTCCAATCGAACGCTGTCGTCTCTCTGGAGGCTGTGTCCTGAATGAACCGTGTCTGATCCAACTCAGTCATGTGAACTCTGGGCCGCGACAAAGCTTTGTGACGTCATTCTAGAATGTTTGCTCGACCAATCAGGAGCCGGGAAGCCTCTTTGACTGGTTTCTATGGCAGCGCTGTGACCAGAGAGACCGTTGCCGTGGTAACCCCTAGCAACAAACGTCCCTTTCCAGCAGCCATCTTGTGTGGGGAGACTTAACTGAAGTTCTCAGACAAACTAATGGTAAGCTGAACTTTGAAGTGACTTTTTTCACTTAAATACTTTGATACTTTAACTTTTACATATTTGTACATTTATTTATGCTTCTGTTCAACTAAACTAATGTGAAACATAAGAAAAAAAACAACTTTTATTTTTAGCTATTACAATCTTCTTTTATAGTCACAGCAGCGAAGTAAACACAATAATGATGAACGTTTATGCTCATATAATGTAATGACACACAAAAATACTTTAATTCTGCATCAAATTCAGGGCAGTGCAGTGTTTTTAGGTTGAATATTTATATCCACAATTCAAAGGAAAAATGCCCCGACACATACAGAAAACAGTTCTCTGTATTATTGGGACCATGAATATATAATTATATGTTCAATTACCCCAGCTCTTTTAATTTAAATTCCTTCTGGAGTCTTTTTACCAGCTCTGTGCGTTTCTGAAGTTAGATTTGGGTCTAAATGACAGACGCTCCTTTGTTTCATCTGCGTCACTCAAACAAACTCATCGATTGGACGGTGCGATGTAGATGGAGGCGTGGTGACCAGACCCACTCTGAGCAGGAGCTGAAGTCTGGCTCTGGATCCCAGGCACAGAAGAGTCACTTCACTCTAGAGACCTGCACGGGACTAGATTTTCATGACCGCTCCCGCCCGATCCCGACGCTCCCGTGTGCCTGCCCGCCCGAGAAGCTCCCGCGGGTCCGTCGGGTCCCGATTTTTTTTTTTTTTTTGGTGACTCGGAGGTTGCGTGGCGGCCCCAGGGCATAACAACATGGACACAAATGACTAAACTCTGCATAAATTTCTGTATCTCGTTTTAAAACGATTAGGCACCAGCCTAAATAATCTGCAACAAGGCAATTATGTTCGTTTGACACATTCAATCATAAAGCCATGATGTCTGTGTGTTTCTTACCTGAAATACAAAGCTCACACTCCAGTTTCTTGCCCAAACTCCGTGTGTATTAGCTCCATCTCCCCGTACGTAAAAGCCAGTCCTTCATTCCTTCCTCTGGGCCGTGCTGCTGCTGGCGCGAGGACTGATGATATACACGCTAGACTAGGAAGTACAGCAGCAGGTTTACGTGTCTGCACCTTGCAGGTGTCCGTGTTGGTCTCTCTGTTGAACAGCAGCGCGCACAAAGCGGTATTTCTTCCTTGCTACGTTATATTTTTAAGACAGTAGAGAGAGCGCGGGTTAAGTCGGGACCCGAGGTGTTTGGCCTGACCGCCCGCTCCCGCCCGAGGCAACGTTAAAACCGCCCGATCCCGAGGGTTTGCTGACGGGTCCCGTGGGTCCCGCGGGATTTCCCGCCCGATGCAGGTCTCTACTTCACACTGCCTTAAAAGGAAAATCTATTTGAAATAAAATGACTTAAATTAAGCATATTAAAAGACTAGTTTTAAGATTCTTCATAACTGACAAAATGTTACTTTTGAAAGGCCTTTTTTGCAGTGTATAGCAGCTCCCACACAAAGCAAACGCAGCTGGGCCACGTTCAGATCAATAAGAAGAACAACTACAAAACTCGACTCATGAGACTTTCTCACATTCTGCCTGATCACAAACGAGTTTTTTCACAAGTCTATACGCTAAGCAGTTTTGTCTTGTACGACTTTATGAAAATCACATATAAAGGGGGCGCTATAGAGCCCAGCTGGATCTGCACATGGTTGTGTTCAGCTCTGGGTCTCATTGGGTCAGTTCCAATCAAAACATGTTTTGTTTAAAATTCACTGTGACCACACTAAACATGAGTGCCCAGAGGAAACTCACCCAGACACGGGGAAGAACATACAAACCCCACACAGAAAGGCTCGGGTCGAGGTCAGAGCGTTATCCACCTGTAGACCTGGTTTAGTCCTGGTTTAGTCCAGTTTCAGTCCGAGTTTCATCCTGGTTTTGTCTTAGTCCATTCCAGTTCTAGTTCTGGTTTAGTCCAGTTTTAGTTCTGCTTTAGTCCAGTTTTAATCCTGTTTTTTGTCCTGGTTTAGTCTTGGTCTAGTCCGGGTTTAATTAAGTCCTGTTTTAGTCCAGTTTTAGTCCTGTTTCAGTCCTGGTTTAGTCCAGTTTTAGTCCTGGTTTAGTCCAGTTTCAGTCCTGGTTTAGTCCAGTTTTCAGTCCTGATTTAGTCCAGTTTCAGTCCGAGTTTTCATCCTGGTTTTGTCTTAGTCCATTCCAGTTCTAGTTCTGGTTTAGTCCAGTTTTAGTCCTGTTTTTAGTCCTGGTTTAGTTCAGTTTTAGTCCTGGTTTAGTCCAGTTTTAATCCTGTTTTTTGTCCTGGTTTAGTCTTGGTCTAGTCCGGGTTTAATTAAGTCCTGGTTTAGTCCAGTTTTAGTCCTGGTTTAGTCCAGTTCTAGTCCTGTTTTAGTCTAGTTTCTGTCCTGGTTTAGTCCAGTTTTAGTCCTGCTTTAGTCCTGGTTTAGTCCGGTTTTAGTCCTGTTTTAGTCCTGTTTTTAGTCCTGGTTTAGTCCAGTTTCAGTCCTGTTTTTAGTCCTGGTTTAGTCCAGTTTTAGTCCTGTTTTAGTCCAGTTTCAGTCCTGTTTTTAGTCCTGGTTTAGTCCAGTTTTAGTCCAGTTTTAGTCCGGTTTTAGTCCTGTTTTAGTCCTGGTTTAGTCCAGTTTTAGTCCGGTTTTAGTCCTGTTTTAGTCCTGGTTTAGTCCAGTTTTAGTCCTGTTTTAGTCCAGTTTCAGTCCTGTTTTTAGTCCTGTTTTAGTCCTGTTTTAGTCCTGTTTTAGTCCTGGTTTAGTCCAGTTTTAGTCCTGGTTTAGTCCAGTTTCAGTCCTGGTTTTTGCAGTGTCAGGATCAGACTTTGACAAACATAATATTTGTAAAGAGAACATTAGCTTCTGTTTTGATACTCAGACTTTTAATCAGGCCTTTGTGTTGGTTTCCTCCCTGAGTGGCTGTTCTTTCCTCCTCCAAGGTTCATTCTCTTCAAATACCTCGACACTTTAGACACTTTAGACACTTCTCACTGTCACCTTCAGCCCTCCAGTGCTTCTCACATCTACACGTGTGAGAGAGATCAGCCCAGAGTCTCTGAAGCCTCTGCACTGTGACAATCTTCTTTTTTGATGAAGTCGTCCTATTTAATCCATCTGTTCGAATACAGACGTTTTTTTAAACTCAGCCTCAGAGTTGCCAGGTTTTCTTCTTGATAGCAACATTAGGTCGTTTTTTTGTTTAGTTTTTTTTCAAAGTCTTTTATGAATTTTGAAGGTTATTTTGGGCCTCACCATGGTAACGCTCAGGGGCGGGGCTTGAGACTTTGAGGAAGTCAGTTTTGGCTCACATCAAAAACAAACTCCTTAGTGAGGATTTGTTATGGCCCTGCCTGTTTTCTCTCGTGGCTTTTCTTTGTCCCTGTTTCAAGCGCGTGTCCTCGGTGTCTCCGCTGTTGGACACAGAAGGCGTGAGTTCTGTCTGTCCGCTTTAAAGCGTGTGAGCTTCGTTTCTACGCTGTTGGTTGAGGCGCGCGCGTTTACTGTGGCTGTCTGGTTTGAAGCGCTTACATTCCACGTGTGTACAGACACGTGGAGCGTGTTGTGACTTTGCTTGAGTTCGGAACATTACAGAGCGTGCGAGCGCGTGTTTCGGGACGCGCTGATCCCACTACACGCAGCTCCGTCCCAGTCCGCCTCGTCGCGGCTCCGGAGCCCGTGTGATCCGTGGCCCTGCGTTTAGATGTGGAGCTGCAGCAGAACGGGCACCGTGTCAAAAGCAGAGCAGGCGAAAACACACAGAACCTCAGAACCAAGCTGTCCCGCTGAAGCTTTCATAAAACAGACTGGCGCTTTTGTATCTCACAGTGGATCTTCAGCGCATTATTCTGTTCATTTGTACAAAAGACACTAAACTTCACATAACCAGGCAGGGCTTCGCGATCTACCCCTCCTGCCTCCGAGAGCTACCGGTTGCTCGCGATCGACGTAATGAGCACCCCTGCCGTAGAATATAAGAAACGGACCAGTTCATGTAAAACTACAGAGAAAAGTCTTTCTTTTACAAACAGAACTGTTAAAAAAAACACCCAAACTGTCAAAATCCGTTAAAATAAACAGGAAATATTCCGGTTTATTTACGGATGTTTTTAAGAGTGTACATTTCAGGCTTGTTGTCGGTTGACGAGGTGCAGCAGCTCTAGTCCGAGTTTAGCTCCGGCAGAGACTCAGATATGGTCTGAAGTGTTTGTGTGATAAGTGTCTGTGTTTCCTTTTACGGTCACTTCCTCTGAGCAGATGTTTGTTTGTGACTTTAGAAGAATGTGGTGGGAGTCAGACCGTCTGCTGTGTCTTTAGTTTCTGTGCTAACATCACCTTTAATGTGAGAGAATAAAGTCTGCTCTGGAATTAAAATAATAACCTTCACACAAACACAGCCCAGTTTGGAAAATATTGCTTCATTATTTACTGTTGGTGCCATCGATTGTATCAACACAACGTCTGTAGAAATGAAAATGAAAACCCTTCTCTCCTTCCACCTGCACATTTACAATACTATCCTGTGGTTTACATTTATTTTTCTTAATACGCTTCTCAGGTCCTAAATGATTCCAGAACTTAAACTTTTTGGATTGAGAAGCTCCCAGGACTCATTTGTAAGATGTTTTTTGTACTTCCGCTGTTCTGACGTTGAACATACTCACTGTACTTGTCCTCTGATGTGTCAGTATTTGAGGTGTGGTTACAGTCGGTGTCTTTGCTGCAGGATTTTAAATATATATCTTTTATTGTCATTATGTGGCTCCTATGGCTCACGCGACTCATGATTATGATATTGATGGCCTGTTCTCGTAGAGCACCTGTAGATTTAATTTTTGAGTCACTGTAGCACTTGTTTCGGGCCCCAAGCAAGGGTGACCACAATAACAAAAAGAATATCTGTAAAAGACAAGGAAAAGCTTCAGTGGAGGACTGACAAACACTCGTGTCTTAGTTCAAATTTCAGCACATATTAATGACATTCCGTGCATTACATGTGTCCTGTTTACAAATAGCTATAAAAGGCTAATTACAGTCCATTTAACTCAATACGCTTTGCAAGAACTCAAAATAATTTCTTAATGCTGCTAACTGACCTTTCACCGAGCTCCGCCCCAAAACGACTCTTGTCCAATCAAACATCGTAGCAACCGTTGCTATGTAAATAAGGTCCGTCAAATCTTGAGCTCCAAGCATATGGTGAAGCGATGTGTCTATGGTTTATGTGAATGGACCGCAGATACTCGAAATATTGACCGGAGGAGTTATGTTCTTTTCATTTCTAAAGCTGAAAACAACTGGAGCAGTGCCTACAATGGATTAAACAGTTTAACAGATAAATATATGGAACAAATGTCTGTTCAAAGGTCAAACTAATGTTTAACTATAGCTATGGACTTACTGTTGTTAGATCTAGAGGCAAAACACAAACTAGACCCAAGTTCTACCACGACGAGGATAAACTGCAGAAGTTACGCTCTAAGCTGCTACTAGGAGTTTAGCTTTAGCCACACTAGTTTAGCTGCTAACATACCTCGTAAATGAACAATATTCTTCAATAGAGACAAATAGACTTAACATATGAAAGTGAACTTACCCGGCAGTGCAAGAGCAGGACAAGGCTGTGCTTGTTGTATTTGAGGAAACGTTAAAATCATGTGTTTCTCTGATTTAGCTTGAGACCAGTAGCATTAGCCTCCATAGGAGTTATAAGATAAGATAAGATATCCTTTATTTGTCCCACAATGGGGAAATTCCAGTGTTGCAACGCACTTTTAAGAACAGCAGGGAAAATAGAAACATGCAATCAAATAAGATAATAGAAATAAAATAGACTTAATATATTATAAAGATACAATAATTAAAGACTATTATTTACAATAAATGTTTGCTATGGCACAGTGCAGGATATGACAGGATAAATAGATAAAGTGGCATCAGTATATAGTATATAGTATTATGTACAATATATGACTATGATTATGTACAACTGCAGCAGATGAACAGAATAAATAACCAGTAATAAATGAGGTAAAGTATTACTATGTTTATGTACAGAGCAGCATTTAAGGAGGTGTAAATAGAGGTGAATAAATAATAACAGATAAAGTGACGTGAGTGAGTTGTACCAGAGATGTTTCCATGTTGTGTATTTTAATGTTTTGAATAAATCCTCCGCTGCACAGTGAACCTTTTCTGCTTCGATCTAGAGGAGATCGCAGAAAAAATGCTTTAAAAAAGTCACTAACGTGAACAGGTGTACTTCTTCTGTCATTGAAGTCTATGGCACGCTGTCATATTTGACGGACATAGCAACAGTAACTAAGGGGGGCGGGGCTCGGCCAAAGGTCAATTACACTTCTATAACACTCTTTTCAACAGCAGTTCAGATGACATACGGACCTTTAATATTACATGGCTTGTATTGACACAGTGCAAAATGAAAATATACATTATCCAGGACCTGCATAAATCTTTCTTCCATACGGACAAAGCACCATAGAATGTACATTAATACTCTTAAATCACAATTTAAAACAAGATAGCAATCTGGTAACTGAAACATTTTACTACTACTGTTTACTTGTATCATTTGTTCCTTTAAATGAACCAAAAGTGCATCAGGAGATTTAGTGGATTAATGGGAGTACTTTACATGTGTTACACGAAGACAAAATACAGTTTTATCCTAAAATAAAAGCCTTCAGTGCAAACTGACGAACTCTCGCGGGAGTTGCGCGAACCAACGCGAGACTACGTGGCTCTGCTGTGACTAACCTGACTTTCAGCTCAAAAGTTACAAAAATACTAGTGCTGTCAAACGATACATTTTTTTAATCAGATTAATCACACTTTAATATTTTGATTAATCACGATTAATCGCAGTTAATTCTTGATTGCAAACTTTCAAAGTATTCTATAAAAGACCACAACATTTGAAAAATGACTGTTAGAATTCAAATGTTTGTTACTTGAATCTGTCAATTATTATTATTTGCCTCTACAGTTGGTTTATTCTGGTTGTGATTGTTCCTCTGGAAGGTAACTTGTGGGATCACCTGTGGCCTATGCATAATCATGATATTTGCGTCCCTTGGTCTGTAACGATGTTGATGGGTCTACATGCTGTGGCTAGTCATTTAGCAAAAGGATTGTTAAACTTTTGTGAACATTGATGCTCGGCTTGGTGTTAATGTAAGTTAGTCTAGTAGCAGCGCTCTTGCAGCCGCTGACTCAAACACATGTTTGGTTTTAAGGTGGTATTTCAAGCTTGTTGTGCTTCGTTGAAAGGAGAGTTCATCATGGCAATATATGCACACTACCTTCGTTTTAGAGTCCCGTCGGGATGTTCCGCCGAGTTCTGCCGAGTCGAGCGCACCAGTCACAGTCTCCACATTCATGTTTACACCACGTATGCATCACTTGAGCTACTACGCAGACCTAATAACAACCTGTGCCGCCGCCTTCCAGGTATCCCTCCGCGCAGTACGCGCTCCCTCCGCGCTGAAGCGCGTACTGAGCGGTCAAATTGTGAGTGTGATTAATCTGCAATAATTCATGATTAATGCGTTAATTTTTTATGATTAATCGCATGATTAACGCGCATGATAACTGACAGCCCTAAAAAATACACTACAACATTGCTCTCATCAATACCAGAAGTGATTCAAACCAGGCTTATATCTGCGGTATTTTTAACCATATACTGACTTGTAAAATACAAGGAAAAGCTTCAGTGGAGGAAAAGACAAACACTTGTGTCTTTTCCCAAAATACGTCTAAAGTGGAACCGGAAACGGGTCGCTACAGGTGTGTCTGGTGTGTGCGACCACAGTGTCAAAGGTTCCACCTGCTACTTCATACAAATATTAACACAGGTATACATATGAAAACAGCAAAACAAATCTGCAAATTATCAGAGTATATTTTTGCACAAATAAAAGTGTGAATAATCTACGGTTTATTTCTATCAGATGTGGTCACACATATTTGGGTGTACCACACACTTATTATGTATTCTGTCTCTCTTAGTCCAGAGCTTAACTCCATATACAGAGAGTCATTTCTGTTTTAATGTTGTTCTTGGTCTAAAATAAAATGATCTCTTGTGATATTAACTAATCCAATCTTTAGATCAACTCAGTCATAGAACTTTAAGGAAACAAATGATTCTCTAGATGCTTTTTTATTCATATTACGTATCGTTCTTTTTTGTGATCTAAACAACAGTTTTATTGACAAGACAGTCATCTTTTATCTGAACCTTTATCCAAACCTTTTTCCTAAACTTACCAGTCGTCCTAAACTTAATCACCGTCTTTCTGAACTCACTTCAACTGTGGGAAAATCAGATCAACTGTTCAGAGGAACCGTAACTATAGTTTTAAAACAACATGTGTTGCCATAGAAGCTGCTGACCAATCAGGACGGTTAGTGCCAGATAGTCAAGTGACAAAGTGGAGACGTGATACATATACGTATGTAGCACGAGACACGATACATATACGTATGTAGCACGAGACACGATGCATATACGTATGTAGCACGAGACACGATGCATATACGTATGTAGCACGAGACATGATACATATACGTAAGTAGCACGAGACACGATACATATACGTATGTAGCACGAGACATGATACATATACGTAAGTAGCACGAGACTGATACATATACGTAAGTAGCACGAGACGTGATACATATACGTAGTAGCACGAGACGTGATAATATACGTATGTAGCACGAGACGTGATACATATACGTAGTAGCACGAGACGTGATACATATACGTATGTAGCACAGACTGATACATGATTAGCACGAGACGTGATACATACGTATGTAGCACGAGACGTGATACATATACGTATGTAGCACGAGACGTGATACATATACGTATGTAGCACGAGACGTGATACATATACGTATGTAGCACGAGACGTGATACATATTATTAACGGTCATGTAGGCACGAGACGTGATACATAACGTATGTAGCACGAGACGTGATACATATACGTATGTAGCACGAGACGTGATACATATACGTATGTAGCACGAGACGTGATACATATACGTATGTAGCACGAGACGTGATACATATACGTATGTAGCACGAGACGTGATACATATACGTATGTAGCACGAGACGTGATACATATACGTATGTAGCACGAGACGTGATACATACACGTATGTAGCACGAGACGTGATACATATACGTATGTAGCACGAGACGTGATCATATACGTATGTAGCACGAGACACGATACATATACGTATGTAGCACGAGACGTGATACATTACGTATGTAGCACAAGACATGATTGTCTGAACAGACTCACATTTACTGTTGTTGTTGAGCGGTGCATGCATATACGTGTATGTATCATGTCACATGATACATATAGTATGTAGCACGAGCATGATACATACACGTATGTAGCACGAACATGATACATACACGTATGTAGCACGAGACTGATACATATACGTATGTAGCACAGACATGATACATATACGTATGTAGACGAACAGATACATAACGTATGTAGCACGAGACATGATACATACACGTATGTAGCACGAAAGATACATACACGATGTAGCACGAGACATGATACATATACGTATGTAGCACGAGACGTGATACATATACGTATGTAGCACGAGACATGATCATATACGTATGTAGCACGAGACACGATACATATACGTATGTAGCACGAGACACGATACATATACGTATGTAGCACGAGACACGATACATACACGTATGTAGCACGAGACATGATACATACACGTATGTAGCACGAGACATGATACATATACGTATGTAGCACGAGACATGATACATATACATATGTAGCACGAGACATGATACATATACGTATGTAGCACGAGACGTGATACATATACGTATGTAGCACGAGACGTGATACATATATGTATGTAGCACGAGACATGATACATACACGTATGTAGCACGAGACGTGATACATATATGTATGTAGCACGAGACATGATACATACACGTATGTAGCACGAGACATGGTACATATACGTATGTAGCACGAGACATGATACATACATGTATGTAGCACGAGACATGATACATACACGTATGTAGCACGAGACATGATTGTCTGAACAGACTCACATTTACTGTTGTTGTTGAGCGGTGCATGCATATACGTGTATGTATCATGTCACATGATACATATACGTATGTAGCATGAGACATGATACATACTCTGCAATCTCAATGTAAATATGTAAATATGTATGAATGAGGACTAGAGGGCACTTTGCAAACTCCAGTGTCTTGGTCGTCTCTGCGCGGCAGGAGACGACCAACACGTGGATACGAACTGGTCTTAAACTAATTTAACTTATTTATTTGATTTAAAACTGCAGCACTTTAAAATTACTTAATGCACCTTAACCACATTTGCACCTTTGTACCTGACTGAGTGTGGCCTTTATGAGTTGTTGTCTTGTCTTGTCCTAAATGTAAAGGGACTACGAATGTAAATTAGCTGTTCACTATTTTCGGCACTTACTTTACCGGTGTTCATTAATGTGCATTGTCCCTTTCAAATAAATAAATGCGGCGGGTTTGGTTTGGGACACGCGCGGGTTTCTAGCAATCTGTGTACTTCCAGGGTTACTGTGAGGCAAGAGCGCCGACTACTCTGCCAACACGCCACAGAGAGAAAGAGAGAGAGATAAACAAAAAAACAGAAATGATGCAAAATATTTTATTGAACAATGTGAAAAGTTTGACCCACATGTTTATCAAAGTATTTACAGACACAGACACTGAACAGCTGCAGGGTTCAGAGCGTTAGAGCCACAGACACTGAACAGCTGCAGGGTTCAGAGGTGTTAGAGCCACAGACACTGAACAGCTGCAGGGTTCAGAGGTGTTAGAGACACAGACACTGAACAGCTGCAGGTTCAGAAGCGTTAGAGCAACAGACACTGAACAGCTGCAGGGTTCAGAGGTGTTAGAGACACAGACACTGAACAGCTGCAGGGTTCAGAAGCGTTAGAGCCACAGACACTGAACAGCTGCAGGGTTCAGAAGCGTTAGAGACACAGATACTGAACAGCTGCAGGGTTCAGAGGCGTTAGAGCCACGGACACTGAACAGCTGCAGGGTTCAGAGGCATTAGAGCCACAGACACTGAACAGCTGCAGGGTTCAGAGGCGTTAGAGACACAGAGAATGAACAGCTGCAGGTTCAGAGGCATTAGAGCCACAGACACTGAACAGCTGCAGGGTCAGAGGCGTTAGAGCCACGGACACTGAACAGCTGCAGGGTTCAGAGGCGTTAGAGCCACAGACACTGAACAGCTGCAGGGTTCAGAGGCGTTAGAGACACAGAGAATGAACAGCTGCAGGGTTCAGAGGCATTAGAGCCACAGACACTGAACAGCTGCAGGGTTCAGAGGCGTTAGAGCCACAGACACTGAACAGCTGCAGGGTTCAGAGGCGTTAGAGCCACAGACACTGAACAGCTGCAGGGTTCAGAGGTATTATAACCACAGACACTGAACAGCTGCAGGGTTCAGAAGTATTATAACCACAGACACTGAACAGCTGCAGGGTTCAGAGGCGTTAGAGCCACAGACACTGAACAGCTGCAGGGTTCAGAGGCGTTAGAGCCACGGACACTGAACAGCTGCAGGGTTCAGAGGAGATTTACAAAGTCTCAAACCAATCCAGACTCTTCTAGACTTTTCTGGATTTCAGGAGTTCTTTCTTTTCCCAAACCTCGGATCTCATAAGTCCCGCCTCTTCCTGCTCACCGTGACACCTCTCTGTGCTCTCCAGGCGGGAACGACGTCCGGGACTTCTCCGTCTCCTCCTCACCTCGCTCCAGATGCCTCCTACCTCCTCGTGTCCTACCTCCTCCTCTCATCACCTTCATCGTCTCCTCCTGCTTCCTTTTCCTTTTCCCTGCTGCCCTCGTCATCCTCCCGCTTCCTGACACTTTCTGACAGGCGATGTGTCCGGACGAACTCTGAGGAAGAAGAGGAGGAGGAGGAGGAGTGGTCGCAGAAGAGAGAGAGAGAGAGAGAGAGCTCCATCCATGGCCGACACACCTCTCCAAAGCAACGGCGCTCCATCCTCTCGGTAAGTCCGTCTTCTTCTTCCCGTTTATTTCTATTTATATCCATCCATCCCTCGCTCCGTCGTCGTCGCCGTGGCGGCGGTGGGAGCTGACAGCCGGCCGGGGGTTGTCATGGAACGGCCGGGGGGATCGTCACGGCGATGCTGCGGCTCGGTCATGACTGTGGAGAAGGGGAGACACGCGGAGGCACACGCTGTTCACTCACTCACTCCTCCTTCTTCTTCTTCCCTCTCTCCATCTCTCCCTCTCTCCTCTGCAGTGTGTGTGTGTGTGTAGTGTGTAGAGGTGTGTAGTGTGTGTAGTGTGCGTAGTGTTGTGTTGTAGTTGTAGTTTGTCGTTTCAGGGTTGGGTGAGTGTCTGCAGGATCAGGACAGTGTCTGGGTTTGTTACGGCCACTGCAGAGAGAGAGAGAGAGAGATGAGAGGAGAGAGGGAGGAGAGAGAGGGAAGGAGAGAGAGAGGGAGAGAAGAGAGAGGAGAGAGAGAGAGAGAGAGATGAGAGGAGAGAGAGGAGAGAGGGGAGAGAGGAGAGAGAGGGAGAGGAGAGAGAGGGAGAGGAGAGAGGGAGATGAGAGAGAGAGGGGAGAGAGGGAAGAGAGAAAGAGGAGAGAGGGAGAGGAGAGAGGAGAGGAGAAGGGAAGAGAGGAAGAGAGAAGGAAGGAGAGAGAGAGAAGAGAAGGAAGGAGAAAGAGAGAAGAGAGGAAGAGAGAAGGAAGGAGAGAGAGAGAGGAAAAGAGAGAGGGAGAGAAGAGAAAGGAGAGGGAAGGAGGAGAGAGAGAGGGGGAGAGAGGGAGCAAGGGTGGGTGAGGGAGGAAAGAGGGGAAAAAAAGAGAGAAGAGAGGGTAGAAGAAAAGAGAGGGAGAGAAAGAGAGAGGGATTAAAAGGAGGGAGGGAGAGAAACAGATGGAAAGGGAGGAAAGACAGAAGGAAAGAGATACAGAAGAGAGATGGAGGAAAGGGGAGAGAGAGCAAAAAAAGAGACGGAGAGGGGGGTGGAGGGGTGTAGAAGATATGAGGAGAGAGAGAGAGAGACAGAATGAGGAAAAGGGGAAAGGAAAGTATAAGGGATGAAGGAAAAAAGAGGGAAAGGGGGGAGAGAGAGAGGAGAAAGAGAAGGAAGGTGGGAGAGAAAAAGGGGGGAAGAATGAGAGAACAAAGTGAGAGAAAGAAGTAAAAATAGTTGGAGAGAGGCAAGGATAGAGAAAGACTTTTATTCACGTTTAAGCAGCTGCACAGGTCCTGGAAGCTCAATAAGAATGTTCGGGCCAACTTTAAATCAATGTGTGGTGGACTTTTGATCCAGTGGACTTCAGCGTTGTGCAGGATGTTCAGAGTGAGCCAGGCCTGATCAATACTTCTGATCAATCACTGACAGAAAGAATGAGAGAGTGTTGCTTCTGGGGTTGAAGATGAAAAGAAGGTGGTAACGAGGATAAAATTGTCCTGTCATAATATACATTTGTCTGTTTAAAGCATCTGTTTGTTCAAATACAGATGATTTTTTCAGCCTAAGCCTCAGAGTTGCCAAGTCTGCTTCTTTACAGCGACTTTGGGCTTGTTTTTTAAAATCTCTAATGAATACTGACGGTTGTGTTTTTGCACCAGCCGAGCTCAGCCAATCAGAACGCTGCTTTTGACCGTCTATGAGAAATATAATCATTTATCTTGTCTCAAAGTGATGCATTTATAATTTATTTTTTTTAAACTAGCTTCGTGTGCTAAGCTCTTGTTGCAGATTAGCGTTAGCGGTTAGCTGGTGTGAGCGATAAGAGACTTTGACCACAGCTCTTCTGAAGTGATCAATATGTAATCTGATGGATCTGTCCCACTGAACCTGCAGCTGCGGACTAAAGAACCACACAGACACATTACACTGTATGAACTGCACGATATGAAAAAACGTAAAATCAAAAAAACGGCAGTGAGTGCTTCTCTGGGTCAAAAAAGTGTGCAAAAGTAGCCAAATAGTAAAAACAGTCATGCTGTTCAAGGATGTGTAAGAAACAATAAAAACTGCAAAAAGTAAGATTAGGCACAAAAGATCCGAGGCACACTGACAGGTAGATTAAAGTCTTTTATTATATATAGGGACCTGGGACGATATACGATATTATGGCTAATCGCGATAATTAGTTTAGTTTATTTATTTTTTTTGAGCAGCAAAAAATGAAAATAAGGACAATGCAGTAGCATCATGTTTACATAGGCATCATGCTCAAAAAGGAGTGGGTAGAAGAAAAACTTATATATTCCCACCCCTTCTCTTCTAAAATCAGAATACAATATTTCAGTTGACTTCCAGTTGCAACCCTTCAAAACAAACAACATTTCTCATTTGATAGTAGGTAATACATTGTGAATTGTTAACAAAAAAGAGATAGAGTTATCACCAATGGTAAATACACAATCTTGAATATAAATATGACAAACATTAATACCAACAATGGTAATGACATACTGACTATGGTCAATGACCAGATACCAACAACGGTAAAGCAAATACCCACATGGTAAAGAGAAAGCATTTCTATCAACTTTCATAAAGACACAAATCAATGGTGGGATGCCTGTCGTTGCCAGTACTGCAGTTATGACTAGTTCTACATTCATATTTAATCATTATTTGAATCTGTGGTTGTACATAAGTAGTTTTTGGTTTTGCCAATGATAAAATGTATTCAACGGATAATAGTAATTACTGTTTAGTGTGTGTTGTGCATTAAAAAGGCAATTAGGCAAGGCAAGATGTTGTGTGTTGTTTTGGAGGGAGTCTTCTACCCCGCGTGGCCCATTGCCTATGTCTATTCTTTGCATTAAAATAGACAATTAAGGGCCGCAATTAAACAATCGTGGCGTTTTTTCATAATCGTGTTAATCGTAATCACAATAAATCGCACTAAAAGCAGAAGGCGCACACCTGTGGCTTCATAAGAGCTCTAAAATCTGACACTGTGAACCAGTAAAAGCTGTTTTATGGTTAAACAAAGAAAGCCTTGATGTGTTAAAGTTATTTAGTGACTCTGAGACAAAGTTAGTAGATTTTTGCTCAACATTGTAAACATGTGTTCACTTTGAATCATTATTGATTGTACTTAGACCAAAATACAATAAGTATTTGTTCAAACACAACATATTGTGCGATAATAAATATTTCAGTGATTTTGAATCTGTGCACTTTTACGTTTAGTAAATTATCGTGATAATATCGTTAATCGCGATTATTTTGGTCACAATAATCGTGAGTGCACATTTTAATATCGTCCCATGACTAATAGGGACGCCAATGCGTTTCAACCAGAATAGTCTTCATCAGGGCTTTCAGTGTTCTTAATTAGACCAAGGTGAGATCATGTGACTTAATCACGTGATGGCTTACACGTCACAAATTTTCCACAATTAACAAAAAACATTTAAACAAGACGAAGACAATATTTCCAGATAAACACTAAAGAAACCACATGAACCACCGACATGTGGAACAACAAACGCAGGAGTTCCTAGCTCATATCATGTCAGCAATACACAAACATTTAAAACATTTTTTAAAACCAAAAACCTGGCTCAAGCATAAAGGTGCTTACACACCAAACACAACCACGCAACACTTTCAATGCTGTCAATGTGTAGAGCGTCTACCGCGGCCGGTGCAAACATTGGGCGAACGGTCGTTAGCGCGACCAACATGTGAAGAGCAAAGTGACAGAGGTTCAAAACGATCAGTCAACGGCTTTAACATGATCAGGCTTCAGCTAATCAAAAGCTGCACAAACATAAAACAAAACAAAGAACATGTGTGACTGGGACTCACCCCGTGGCTCCAGTTCAGTCCAGGGATTCCTCTTATTTGTGCATCTTGTGCTGTCAATGTTTATAATTCATAAAACTCCTCGATTCTGACAAAAACAAGAGGCTATTGTGGCCATAAAATACAACAAATAAACTTCATGTTCACAGCTAAATGAACGCGATGTCCGTGATGAAAACCTTTGATCGACTGAACCAGACTTATATACTGTCACGTCATCCGTCCAACTCAGCGTACCTTGGTGTTGTACTTTAGAGTAAATTAGTTGGGTTAGGACATGGGAATCTCAGGTTTGACTCCCACATGAGTAAAAATGTATTGTTGTTCAGTAGCTGTAAATGCCTGGGAGGAACTCACGCACCATAGTGACAACAAAAGTCAGCACGTGCATCAGAGAGCCCACTGACGCCCACTGACGCCCCGCAGAGAATACAAGGTTTATGACAGATATTTTTGTCACTGGCAGAGAAAGAGTAAGCGCCCAGAGTTTTAATTGTCCAAAAGTATATTGTCCATTTGTGTATAATTGTCCGGTCACTAGAAGCCTTTAAATGTTTGTGTGTGAGAGTGAATGAAAAGGTGGTAAAGGCTAATGCTAAGTGTTTGCTACAACAACACAACAAAGGCAAACAATCAGACAGACAGACAGACAGACAGACTCACCAATTCCCTTTAATATCCAATGCACCAGACGACCAACATATCCTGTCCCTTACAGCATAATGATAATATACGAGAAAAAGATGACTACGACTGACTTCTTTTACTGTACGTGCCCCTGCTTTACCCTCACAGACCGTCACAGAAGAACTGAAAAGCTCGTGTTGTTTTATTGAATCTCTTTGGTTGCCTCGTCTCTCTCGTTAATCACTTTCTCTGTGAGTTTGTCCTGAGTCAGCGAGTCCCAGAAAGATGGACCTTTCTCTGCTTCAATATTCATGAGTTTCTCTGGAAAAGCTCCAGACTGAGAACCATTCATCTCACTGTTTCACTGAGGTTAGAAACGAGGCTTTTATCAAGAACATGAGAGTTTATACAAGTGCTGTGGATGTGACTATTACACAGATATAATGCACGACGCGGAGTAACATCTGTGTAATGCACAGGCTCTGAGTTGTTCAATCCGCTTATACTTTGGTCAAACGTACAGTTCGTTCACTGATCTCACTTTTTGCTCAGGAAATTATATTTTTATGTCCACTTTTATTGTGTCCGGGCTTAACAGCATAGCAACATTGCATGTTTACGTTCAAATGCACAGCTGCTGTTGTCAGGCTGTTGTAGTTTGAGATCGCTCCTCCGTCTCTCTCTCTCTTTCTCTCTCCCTCTCTTTCTCAGTCACATGTGTTTATTTACCTCAGTAGTTCGAGGAGTATCTCTCAGTTTTCAAAGCCTGTGCAGGCGATGTATTCAGACCTAAAATCTCGGTCCACGTTCACAAAATACGATGTCTTTTCTCTCATGTTGTTTAAAAGGAACCCCGAATATTTGCATAAATAGATCGAAAATACTTTGCGTGGGTATACTTACTAAAAAGTAGAACTTAAAGTAAACAAATATTCGCAGTTTGACGTAAAATTGTTATGTTACAACAACTTCCTGATATTACGGGCGCCGCCATCTTGAGGTGATGACGCAGAATCGTGCGGCGCAC
The DNA here is from genome assembly GCA_038363315.1 of Mugilogobius chulae. Taxonomy (NCBI): domain Eukaryota; kingdom Metazoa; phylum Chordata; class Actinopteri; order Gobiiformes; family Gobiidae; genus Mugilogobius; species Mugilogobius chulae. The sequence continues at coordinate 101,101 of JBBPFD010000067.1, forward strand.
TGGCGCAGTGAGCGTCAGTCGTGAGACGCACGCAGCAGCTGCAACAGTTGCCGGTTGCTCTGGTTAACAGGAGCGGTCAGTAGTGTTTCGTCTGGGTTAACGGGCAGCGGTCAGTAGTGTTTCGGTCTTGGTTAACAGGAGCGTCAGTAGTGTAGTTTTCGTTGCGTCTGGTTAACGGAGCGTCAGTAAGTGTGTTCGGTCTGGTTAACAGGAGGCAGTATAGTGTTTCGTCCTGGTTATCAGAGTCGTCGGCCAGTAGTGTGTGTCGTCTGGCGAGTTAAGTCCGGGAGCGTGTGTGGAGTGTTCGGTCTGGGTTGAACAGGGGAGCTGCAGTAGTGGTTTGTCGTT
>JBBPFD010000068.1:0-101340 GCA_038363315.1 Mugilogobius chulae
CCTAGCACTGATATCTTGTTAATGTATCTATTCAGGTGGAAATTAGTCCATCAGGTCCTGTCTATGTCTAATAAAAGGGATCGGCCCGGTGTTCCCCCCCGTGTTCCCCCGTTTTGGGGAAACATCGGGCCCTTTGTTATGTAAAAGGGTCCGATGTTCCCCGGTCACTGCGTAAAGAGAACCAGCCTGTTCTCATGGATAAGCGTGTCAATACCACGCTATTGTAAACAGCGTGTCATATGAACGCTACTTCTATTTTATGCGTGTGTATTTGACGTGTTTCTGTCCTAGTTCATTTCAATGGTGAATGTTATCAGGTGTTATTATTCATGAAAACTAACACAATCCTAATCTTAACCTTAACCAACTCCAAGCCAAAGAGCTAAACTTACCCATTTTTGTAACTTCAGACTTAAATTTTGCTGTTAATCCCTTGAAAAACCTCGTGTTTGTCGTCAACCACTAGGCGTGTCCAGACTACACTTGAAAAAACAAGCGTGTACTTGCACGCCAAAACAGGCAGAGGGCGTCGTCGTGACACGCAATTTGTCATGGCGTGCTATTTTACGCATTCCATGAGAACACGTTGAGAGAACCTCCACACAACTTGCAACACACAGTGTTATTTAATGGCACACAAGGGAGATACAGGCAACCGTGTCAATTACTCTTAAGGAGTGACGCGCACTAGTCAGGGAGCCTTTTACCACAATCATGGCCAAACCAATGCGGTTTCATCTTTTAACGTAAACTCAGAACGAAATCTTCCCCTTTCCATGAACGAAGGAGCAGCAGACCCTTATATGAGCCTGAGTCATCCCCCATGCACGCCAGGCTGCGATTTCTCTCTTTTTTTTTTAAGGCATTTATGCAGCACTGCGCTCTACCTGCCTCCGTTCAAACACCCCGCTAGACTATGACAGTCAGGTATAATTATTGGCATTTTGGCATCAATTGTGTACAGTCCCTTTAAGTCCACATTTGTTCTTGTAGTTGTTGAGCAGTGATAAAGCTAAAACATGAGACTGTAAAAGCAACACAGCAATACAAGTAAAGAAAAAAAAAAAACATTAATATTAAGTTATAACCACATTTTCTTTCCTGAAATGACAGGAGAGGCTTAGCCCACCTAGCCCATTGGTACCAGCCTTCCCTGCACAACAATCTGAGATAATAATTGTGGTGCAATCACATAGTATTTTTTAATTGAAAAAAGTATGTTGACCTTGTTTACAAAAAAAAAAAATAAAAAAAATCCAATGTCCAACTTTACGCGAGAGTGCAATGACCTTTATGTAACCAGGAAAGTTCCACTGAGATTCAGAATCTCTTTTGCGGAGAGTCCTGGGGGGAGGGATAGGAGGCATGTTTTTGTGGTAGGAAAAAGTGCAGTACCCAGAGGAAACCTACTCAGACACAGGGAGAACATGCAAATTTCACATCATGAAGCAAACATGTGCTTGTCTGTTGACCTGGACCTATTTCCGTACAGCTCGTCAACCTTGTAAACCTGTTTGAATATGATAATTGAGTCAGCTAACCCACCCGACACAGACAGAACACGCAATCAAACCCACGGCCTTGATGTTGGGAGTCCAATATGCAGCTGCGAACCTCGACTGAACTCTTTCCCCCCGGAGTTTAAACTGAAGGTCAGGATGTGCACAGAAAAAGGGTGCAGAGCTTAGCCAAAAAAGAAAAAAAAAATCAATATGTGCTCCCTCAAGTCCAATTACTCACAACAGGGCACGCAGGAGGAGATATTATTAGGCCCGTGCTTAAAGTTTTATCATCGCCCCAGCCTAGACAATACTGATGAGCCCACCCAGGTCATCCATTAACGAATAGTCAAAACGCTCGACAATGGAGGGGTACAGTACGTAAATAGAGAGTGTCGTCCCCAGGAAGTGATTGGGCCCCGGCGAGCTCGTAATCTAAATTAAATCTCTCTGTAATGAATGAAGTCACCAGCGCCTCCCCGACTGTCCCGCCAGCGTTATTATGAATTTGCCTGTTGTTTCCGAGGATTGATTTGGAGGAGCTAAAGGAGTCGTTCTGTTGTCATGTACGAGGTTTAGCACGGCGAGAATGTTTATTACTTGTCTGGATTAGTGTAATGAGAAATACTGAACTTAATATGGCGAAAATGTCAAAATGAATGGTGATGGCTTTACTGATTGAAGTTTGGAGGTGTTGTTGGTGCAAACCGACCTGAAAACGTGTACTAAGGGCTGTTCTGGGGACCAAACATGCTCTCTTTTAGTATAGATTAAGGCTGGTGTATAATTTTATTGACATGATGATGATGATGATGATGATGATGATGATGATGATGATGATGATGATGAAAGGTGAAAACATTCCTCTGCAAGCTTCTGCTGCAGAAAACCCTAACACCGAACTCGCACGAATCTCGCAAGACTTAGAAAGTGCTTAAAGCAATGGCCCTGTACACAGACCCCAGTGGAGTGTGGAAAGAATTCGTAGAGAGTCTATTTTGTCGGAGGTCGCCAACGACCAGATGCAACTTTCAATTCATAATATAAGCATAATATCCACGTGAACTGCATGGGCTTTGGGCAATAACGAACCGCTGTGGACTGCTGCTGGTGTACAAGGCACGTCGCAAGAGAACTCGGACACGTCTCGGACCAAACTCGCCTCGCAGTCTGTGTACGGAGGGCGTAACAGGCTGATTCCACATTATACATATTCGCTGCGCTGCACCACAGAACTAGGCGCAAAGGCTTACCACAGGATGCTTTTTTTGGGGGGGGGGTCAGTTGTCAGTTAAAGTATCTCTTCTTTTTGCAGCAGGAATGCAGAACTGCTGTGGATGATGAATCGCTCTTTAGCTCACCTCACATGAACTTATGTGTTTTTTTCTCCCCACAAGGGCATAGGCAACAATGAATGAGTCTGATAAAAAGTATTCTCCCGTCAGTGTGTGAGTTTAACTGTCAAAGCAGCTATTTATATGAACATTAAATACAAGTTCAGTGATCACAATAAAGTCAGTGTAAGTGTCTATACTTTGAAATTCCGTTCGCAGTTCATGCTCTGTTTGCTGTTTGGTGGTACTTTATCGATGGTCCTCAATTTTGTCAGAGGGCATTGGAATGGCGGACCTGAGGTGCAGACCTGCACATATGCGAGATGTGGAACAGAACTCGTTCATTTCAAAGGCTCAGAGGTGGTGGCACAGCACAGCAGATATGCAGCACTGAGAGAGAAAGAGATGTCTGACAGTACTTACTCATGTCTTAGTAGGTGAAGTCCAAACTTGTCCTATTAAAAACTGAGATAAAAAAAAAATGCTCATGTGTCAGAGAGACAGCCAGGAGAGCTAAACACTCTGTTTACATGACACTAGTCATGGAAAAACAAATAAAGAATCTTTATTTTCACATTACATGCTCCATTCTTAAAACCCACTTAGTCACTATACTGGCTCATTTCTCCAGTGTCGGCTCCATTCTTTCCTGATCAGAATTCCGTGGCTGTCTTTAATGCCTGATTTGACTCCTAAACTGCGCTGTCCTGTCACCAGAATGATGGGGAGGATTAAAAGATTTTTTGGCCCATGACTCCAGTTAATTGAGATGTCTGACCTTTATGTCCAAGACCAAGAAAATAGTTTTATTCCCAGATGACACCAGAGACATATGAAGGCTCGTCAGTCTCTTTCGTACAACGCCAGCCTGTTCACATCACAGAAACCACATGACTGAACTTCTATTAGTTGAAATATAACATGTAACACCCTGCTTTCTGACTTCCTGCTTTGCGGAGAATGTAACACTTTTTTGTGTGATTTTCCAAAGCAAATTAAAATTTTGCTTTTGAGGCTTTTTAGTAGGGAATGACAACCATTACTCAGTTACGGAATAGTTTTATACATTTTGTACATTTCTTCATTATTCACCTCATTCAGCCCCGCCCACTTTTATTGGTAGCTTTTTCATTGTAGCTAGCAAGTTAGCTTGTCTGTCGTGCGTGCAATCTCAAACAGAATGTAACCATTGTTATTGTAAACTCAACAACCTAATTCTAAAGCTGACCACAGCTAAACAGGAACAGCGGCGGAGCCAGAGGGGTAGCCAGGGTGGCCAGTGCTACCCCTAGGATTGCCCTGGCCACCCCCGTGGCCACCCCTCTAAAGACGGCAACATGAATATATTTTTATTGTAAGGATTTGGTGAACTTAACGCCGGAAAACTTTCATTTCCCAGCGCCTGTGAACGCACCCTGAAGCTACGTCAGTGCGTACAGCGGCACTGCTAGCTTTCATTTCATTTCATTTGCTGAAGAGACACGTGAGGCTTGTTTGTGATGTGGTTCGAAACACATTTTCACATCCCGAATTGCACCCGCCACGAAGACCCGGCCTGAGTCTCTAGATACCCATTGTACACGCCTCTCAGGCAGCGCATGTAGGCCACCTGCCGCTGGCGAGATGGACGTTTGGGCAGAAAGACCTGGACTGAGCAGAGCTGCCAAACTGTCTGGAGCAGAGCGGATCGGTGAGCGCAGAGTTGGGCTGTGTGTGCGGGAGACGAGAGAAGGAGAGGACACGAGGAAGTGGAGAATTCTGTCTCATCAGCATTACACCCAACAACAATGTAAGTACAACAGACGCGGCTAAAACACTTTTTCAACAAACTTTCTGAATGACTGCGATGGGAGTGACCGTGAAGCGCGGGTCACTCGCAGGTTCTGCTGCCGAACGGGTTGTTCTGAGCCTCGGAGGCTCGTATTTTGCACGAAAGTGCAGAGTGTGTTGCTCGTACCTGGACCGGTGTTCTGTCGGGGCTGGACACACAAACAGGACTTTGGTGCAGGGGCAGAAGAGTCATATCACAGCTTCAGTTGCGAGAGCGCCTGTCCTTAGTTTCTTCATATGCAGTAATATAGTCCATGAGCGTAAATGCCTTGTCTCCGGTTTGAAAAAGCCTCAAACGCTTCATTGTTTACAAAGTTCAGTCTCCGCTAAGTTCAGTGTACCATCCTGCCGCTGCTCTGACAAAATAAAGCTGTGTAATTCACAGCAGCAGAGAGACACTTATTGTGAAAGAGCACGACAGCAACAATCATCCTCTGTCCAAACGACACGAGATTCAGCAGCGGAGGAGCTGATAGACGATGTGAATTACAGCAATAAGAAAACAATAGTCAAATCTCTAAGCAGCATAGGTTAGTTAACCTAGTTTCATTTATAAATTCCATAATGTTAAGCATTCTTTTTATGAATAGGCTAGAATTAGAATCAGAAAATGTTAGTAGTGAACAATAATGATAACCAATAACAATATTGTGCTACAATATTAATAAAAGGGCATAGGTCCTAATTGTCAACAAGAAACTGTTGTCACTCGACCTACATGGTACAATATTTAATGATAAATACAGCCAATACAGAGTGATAGAAAGCAGGCAAAAATATGTGCAAGAATACAATAAATGCTCAAACACAACATTCTTAGAGTAAAATCAGATCTGTTCTTAAAGATGCACTGTGTAACTTTATGATAAAAAAAAAGAACTTTAACAAATGCCTATCATTGTTTAATAGTCACTAAATGAATAATAATATAAAAAACTCAGTGTTATTGTTTTCATATTAGGTTTACTTGTATTGCCACAAAATGATTATTTGGCCTGTAGGAGCCTTTTTTGTATGTTTCATAGAAAAGAAAAATGAAAAATACAGAAAAATGTTTTGTCCTAGAATATGATTTCCAAGGAAAGATGTCCAATGAAACAATGCATATTGCATTATTTCCTTTTACAGCAAACCGTAATATGAAACAATACAGTTGTGCTGTATGTGTCCCCCTTTCACAAACCATTGTGATGCCCATGTTAAACAGATTAAACTGGCTGTAATCTGGCTTTCTTCTTTATAAGACAGTATGAAGAGAAAGTCATGTTGCGTGTGAAAACAATATATGGATGTCAATTATTGTGGACCCTTTGAAAAATCCTTGCCACCCCCTGGCCACCCCTTGCTCAAAAGTCTGGCTCCGCACTGAACAGGAAGTGTGCTGCCAAGAAAAGTGCGTGAGGCAAAAAAAAAAAAAGTGAATAATGAATAAAAACGTTAAAGCTACGAAATTAAACTCAGAATTTGAGAATAAAGTCGAAGCTTTGCAAAGTTGTAATTGTGCAAATGATGGGAAAAACAAACTCCATCACTTCCATGCAAGTGCTGACTTTGTCTAAAGTCAAATACCTGAGCAGTTTCACAGATTCACCAGCAGAGGGAGGACAGGGTGAGCACAAAGACCCAGATAATACAAGTGATCTTTGTTGACATTATCTAGCGGAGTAGCGTCGTGTTTACATGATCCGCTGCTACTGGAGGTCGACTTTCTTTTCAAACAGATTCCAGGCAAAACATCTTGGACTAAAACCTTATTGACTAAAGCAGATACTAAATCTTTAAATTGACAAAAAAGACCATCTTACTGGACTAGAACTCTGAGGAGAACGCACATGCAGCGAGTCTAGAAACACATTAGAAAGACATTATTTCATAATAGTAGCTCATATAGAACAGAGGAAAATAACACTGACATGAAGTTGTATTAGAAAAAGGACGTAGTTTGCCATCAAATGCGGAAATCGAATAAAAACAAGAGAAAGAAGAAAGAGATTGAACTAATGTAAAAGAACGTAGACACATGATTCCAGTTGCACAACGTTTTTTGAGGAGCTGTGGACATTGTTTAAAATAAGGAAAAAAGACCTGACAGGGAAGGAGGTCGGAGTGAGAATAAGGCTGGCACTGAAAGAGTTAACATACTGATATTTTGTTCTTTGCTATAAACATAAACATAGCTAGACTTTGTTCATGTTGTTTTATTCATCCTGTTTGCAATGTCATCTTTTCTACTCGTTCTCTTTGCCTTTCAAAAAATATGAGGTTATAGTGCGTGATGATTCATGTTTTAGGTCTAAATATGTTCTTTTTTTTTTGCTCTTCCTCTACAGCTTAACATAAATAGTGAAAAAGAAATGCATGACTGGTAGAAAATGAGCAAACCTAAACTGAGCTACACTGAACATGTCTCTATGTCTGTGTGTACTTACATGCTTCTTGTGCGTTTGGCAGCTGGGGGGACTATATCTCGGACATTGCCAGTAACATGATGCAGGTGAGGAGCACGTTTTGTGGATGGCCCAGAACGAAGGCGCCGCCTGCACCAGGATAGTGCAGTGTGTGGAGAAGATCGCAAGACCTGGCGCTGGCCTCAGACAACAGGGCCATTTCCAAGGTAAATGATCATGTGTAACGCAATTTAGTGACTTTCTTTCCCTGCAACACAAACATATCACATGTAATTGGCCAGAACTATGATTTTAAAGGTCCCTGCACCATTATAATTCCACTGAGATAGAGGGTTAAAACTATACTTTAGACCTATTTTAATGGAGTAAATATGTATTAGGACTAAAAAAAAAATATATATAATATATATATATATAATATATATATATATATATATATATAGGCTATATATATATATAAGGAACTTTTATTCCATCTATGCAACGTGTGTCCTAAGTAGTTGTCCTTTACAAACTTTACCTTAAAGTTCTGGTATCATTTATATTAATTATACCTTATTTAGTCTTTAGTCTGCAGAGCTTGTCTCCTCAAGTTCTCCTGATAAGCTTGTAGAAAATTTGTATGCAAATCTCAATAATATTATTGATAATATTGCACCGTTAAAACAAAAAACATTTCTAAGCAAAAAGCACCCTGGGCAAATGATGAAAATGTAGTGCAATTAAGACAGCAATCTAGGCGAGCTGAAGAAAATGGAGGAAAAATAAAATTCAAATAAATTATGATATTTAAAAGGTAGTCTCTCTAACTATAACAAAGCAATGCGAACTGCTAGGCAAAGATTTTTTTCTGAAATTATTAGCAATAACACAAATAATGCAAAAAATTCTGTTTTCAACAATCAATAGAATTATTAATCCTACATCTGGAATACATGCAGCTCTTCTTTCCACTTCAAAATGTAATGAATTTGCATCATTTTTTAGTAAAAAAATAGTTGACATTAGGAATAAAATTAGGCCTTCTAACCTTTTTGATAGTACGGCTCCTATTGAATGCAACATGATTAGTGAAATTTCCCATTTTAAATTAATTGACACCAAGTCCCTTACGGAAGTAGCTCTTAAATTAAACTCCTCAACATGTTGCCTGATCCGCTTCCCACTTCTTTTTTAAAATCAGTTTTAACTGTTTGCAAACAGATGTGCTTCAAATAGTAAATTGTTCTCTTCAATCTGGTGTTTTCCAAATTCTTTAAAACAGCTGTTATTAAGCCTCTTTTAAAAAGAATAACTTGAATCCAATTGATATGAATAATTATAGACCAATTTCTAATATACATTTCCTAGGTAAAATAATAGAAAAAGTGTCTTCAATCAGTAAACAATTATTTAGTTACTAATAATTTATTGATGTTTTTCAGTCAGGCTTTAGGTCTAATCATAGCACAGAGACTGCACTTGTCAGAGTTGTTAATGATCTTCGCATTCACTTAGACTCTGGAAATCTATGTATTCTTGTGCTTCTTGATCTGAGCTCAGCATTCGATACAGTTGATCACGATATCCTCCTTCATAGCTAGAACACAGGGTGGGTTTCTCAGGGTGTGTCCTAGAATGGTTCAAAAGCTACCTCAGTAACAGGATTTCTTTGTTCTCTGGAAAACTATTCATCTCATAAGGTTCCATTATTGTGTGGAGTTCCGCAAGGTTCAATCCTTGGTCCACTTTTATTTAATTTATACTTACTCCCACTTGGTGATGTTATACACAATACAATATACAATATCATAATTACGCTGACGACACTCAGTTATACATATCTCTTCCCTTGAAGATCTGAAACTTACTCATACTCTTCTGCAGTGTATTAATGACATTAATAGTGGATGAAACAAAATTTTTTGCAGTTAAATTCTGATAAAACAGAAATTATTGTACTCGGACCAAAGAGAAAAGACGGCAATTAATGACTCACATCAGCTCCTCTGGTATTAATCCCAAGGAGCATGCAAGAAATCTAGGAGTTATCATTGATTCTGAACTCAACTTTAATCAACATATTAATCATGTTACAAAATTATCTTTTTTCCATTTAAAAAATATCTCTAAAGTAAGAGGATTTCTCTCCATGGCAGACGCTGAAATACTCATACATGCGTTTGTCACAAGCAGATTAGATTATTGTAATGGTCTTTATACAGGCCTCCCTCAGAAGTCAATTAAACGACTGCAGCTGATCCAAAACTCAGCTGCTCGTGTTCTGACTCGAACGAAAAAACGATGTCATATTACACCTATTTTAAAAAATCTTCACTGGCTGCCTATTCAGGCAAGAATTGACTTTAAAATACTGCTGCTTGTTTATAAAGCGCTCCATGGTTTCGCGCCTAAGTACATCTCCGAGCTCCTGATGCCTTATGAACCTGCGCGAAGTCTTAGATCTTCTGATCTTAATCTTCTTGTTGTTCCGCGCACAAAATTAAAAATTGGAGAAGCTGCTTTCTCTCATTATGCCCCCTGTAAATGGAACGCACTTCCAAATGAAATGAAATGTGCTCCAACCTTGAGCTCATTTAAAAGTAAATTAAAGACACATCTTTTTAGATTCGCCTTTCAACAGATCTTTTTATTGTTTTTATCTTTGTTTTGTGTATTCTTGTGTTGGGAAGCACATTGTGTTGCAGTTTCTGTATGAAATGTGCTCTACAAATAAATTTTCTTCTTCTTCTTCTTCTTCTTACTAAAGCCTTACTAAAGCATGAATAAAGAGTTAACAATTAATGGACAAATCATCAATTAATGAATGGAAGTGTTTATTAAGGCTTAGTAACTGCTCAATAAAGGAGCTAAGATTAGGATTTTGGGTTGAGGGGTGGGGCTTGTAGTAATTAAGTCGTTACTAAGCCTTAATAGCCTATTTTGTTCATTAACTTCTCATTTGTTCATTAAGAATTAATCCATTATTCACGCTTTATTAAGAGTGTATTAAGGCTAATCAAGATGTAGTTAATATAAAGTGTTACCAAAGTTCTTTTTACAAAATGTAAAAAAAAAAAAAAGTAGATTAATTGATTAAGTAAAGTAACACTAATAGAATGCTACTTATAGTGGTGTCAAATTAGTGCATTAATTGAGATTAATTAATTACAGACAAATTAATCGAGTACATTTTTAAATTGCAATAATCTACTTGAAATCTTTAGCTTCACTGGTTCCATCTGCGAGTTGCAAAGTGAGGGTTAGGCTTGATAATAAGGTTTGACTTGACTCGAGGAAAGTCTGCACATGACCTTTGACCTGAAGGATGGGAATTTTATGTTCAAAACTCCATGACGAGAAGATTGCAACAAAAACTTCTTTTTTTGCAATATATTAATATTTCCCATCTGCAACAATAATGTAATAAATTAAATTGGATACAAACAAAACAAATACACCACATTTGAAGGGTTTCCTCAGCAATTTTTAGGTGAGATTAAAAATAAATTGATTAGATTAATTAATTACAGATCATAATTAATTAATTTCTCTTTTTTTTTTTAATCGCTTGACAGCACTAAATTTTTAGTAATCACAAGATCACAAAGTCTTTTACTCTTCAACAGTCCAACTGAGTTGCACAGCACTTTTCACAAGACAAAGTCAAATGTTTGATAAATTGCTAAGGTTTGGAGTTTTTCCACTTCTCAAGGACTTGAAATTCACATCACAAGGGCAAAGATAGATTCTGACAGTGGCCCAGAATAATACATAAATCTATGCACATATTTATGAATGTGGCCTCAAAGTTTAAAGGCAAGGTCAATGTTTACGCATTCGGCAGTATTCGGCCATTTTAATGCTCCCTTCGCCCAAAGAGCACAAACTTCATTATTACTGGCATAAACTTTAGGAGAGACGGTTTATATTGGTCATTAAGCTCCAAGTGACAGCACAGACAGAGGGAAAGATGGAAGGATGGAGAAACAATAGAAAGGAAGCTATTTCTCTCTCTGGCTTTATTCTCATTATCAGCTGCAGTCAAATTAACTTCTCATTACCCCCCGGCCCGAGAAAAGAGGTGATGTGAGGGCTTTTAGCCTGATAATCAACCTTTGGCCTGGATGGAGAAGTGGAGCTGCAGCTCAAGTCACAAAATTACACTTGTATGTCTAAAATGGAGATGGAACAGTTGTCAGACGTTACCATGAGTGAAAAAGTTCATACTTATGACAGGACTATTTAACTCTATTTCCAGAGGGCCAGATTTTACCTTGGATCATGGCTTCTGGGCCGAGTAATTGCACAGTACGTCTTTGCTTTTGACATGAGGTTGCACCAGATATTCACAGAACTAGAATGTTTCTAAAGTGGTAATAACTAATGCTACAGTCAAGTTTTATGCTCTACAGATGTCAAAGTCAGCACTAAATCACATTGCCAAATCTGAACCAGGAGAATTTCAGCATTAAATCAGATTTAAACCGAGACTAAAGGTCTAAAGAGGAATTAAATCAGAACTGAATATTCACTGTGAAAGTTAGGTCAGATTTATGTTTATTTGGACACATTTTAACTGACTTCAAATAAGATTTGCCAATACAGCAAGAGCAAAGAGATTGTTTACTAAAAACAGAATTTTCTGAATCAAAAAATGCAACTGGAATTTAAACAAGAAAAATACACTAGATTCATAGGCAAATAAAAATTAGAATAATATCATGGTATCTATTGCCTAATTCAAACACATTTCTGACACATTAAAAAATAAGTATTCAAGAGTAAAAAGCCAGAATTAAATCTGCAAACAAGAGAAAATATATTTTAATGTAATATTTGGAAAGTAAAATGGGGTCCGGATCAGATTTAAAAAAGTTGAATAGGCTTGACTTAAGCTACAGCACGGTGGCAGAGAGGATAGCGCTCTTGCCTCACAGCAAGAAGGTTGCGGGTTTGACTCCCGCATGGCCCGGGCCTTTCTGTGTGGAGCTTGCATGTTTCTCCTTGTGTCTGGGTGGGTTTCTTCAGGGTACTCTGGTTTCCACTACCTCTAAATACAAGTTCATTAATGCCCCCTCTCGACGAAAAATCAGATTCTAAATCTCAGTGGAAAATAAGGGCCAATACATACTGAAGAATAAAAGTGTTTTATTGCACGCATACACTCATATAAACAATGGAGTCAGATATATTTGCTATATTAATTATCAAGTAATGTATTTGTTATAATAAATACCTATATTGACATTGAACTCATTTATTTAGTTTCAATACTGAAGGCACATTCTTATAATGCTTATCTACATTGTAGCTGTATTCCAATGGGGAGTTTTGGGAGCGGATGTGTGTGTGCCTGTGAGCAGGTGTTGGAGGGGAACTCGAGACAACTTCAGGGTGAATGAGTTGAATTATGGCGGATGTCATTTTTGGGATGAATAAACTTATTAAATTTAACCTTTAGAATCTTATCCTTTAGAAATAAAGAACATGCACTCATATTCAACAATACATATAAAAGGAGACATATTGTGTGATTTTTCTGTATATTAGGAACTATTGTATGCAGATTAATAATTCACATAAGGCCTTTCCATGTAGAACTTTTACAGTTCTATACTTTTTAGTTCCTGTCCCCATTTTGGATGTGTTCACACAGAGCAGGAACTATGGACTGGAGCCACACTTTAGAACTTTTTAGCTCCTGCTCTGGGCAGTATTTCCAGTTCGACCAGAACCTTTGGTGACACAAACACATTCACTACATAACTTTCTTAGAAATATGTTTTATACATCTCCATTTAGATAAATTTCCTATCCTCGAGGAAAAAGATTAAAGCAATGACCTCCTAAAATGTATGTATTTTAGCATCCTATAATACTATTATTGGAATACATTGAATAATTAGTTTAATTGTTAATTCAGTGATTTCAACTTTGTACATCATAGTTTTATGCAGAAATAAAAAAAAAAAGACATCTTTGTTTCCTAACACTCATGTTGACTTATTTAAATGTTCCAGACTATAAAGATGGTAATGTTAAAGCCAGTTACTGGGAATTTACACCAGGAGCTGCAGCAGCACGTAACTGCAGCAGCACGTCATACGCGCGTATTTTCAAAAGCTTCAATGTCCACTAGACGCGTCAGTGCTGCTCCAACAACGCGAGCCTGAGCATCTACACACATGAATAAACCAAAAAATTGCTCCATATTATGAACGGGAAGAGCTAAAACTGTGAATCAGAGGTGCGGTGTTCATTAACAGGCCGCGGTGCTGCATTTGCATATTTTACATCAGGGTTTTTGCCTACTTCACGTTGTACTAAGAAATGTTCTTCTATTTTTCACACCGTCCGCAAATAATAGCGTGGGTTTCTCTCGCCTGCTCTCTCATCCACGTGCACGCGCATTGGCACCCCAACAGGCACGCGCAGCACCGAGAAGAGCAGCTGGAGGGAGAGCAGACCCGCCGTGGGAGAAAAAAAAGACGCAGGTAGGGCTAAACCGGCTCACATAAATCGATTGACAACAGAGGGAACAACTTTGTTTTCACAAACACGTTCGTTACAAGTTAAGCTGTAAAATGGTGTGTGGTTTATAGCAGTCCAACTCATATTCATGGAGAAAAGAGTCTCATAAGGACGTGATTTAAAGTTGTGTTTGAAGTCGGAAAGTTTGCAATGTTCACGGTCGTTCACGGCCGTTCACGGGGTTCTGGGCACTTTACATGTTGGTTTAGTGGTTGTAATCTTTGTAGCTGACGTATTTTGAAAGGGCATAGTACTTTATTTTGTCTCTGCGCGGCTTTTTCCTGTGTTTTCCTGGTAAAACGCCCGGGAGACGCGCCGTTGACGCTGATAAATTAGAAGTCCGACCTATTTTGAACGACGCGTAGCCGTTAGACGCGCGTCTCACACTTCTGGTGTAAATTGTCAGAACCAAATCAGACTTGTTCCATTATGAGCGTATCCTGCGCGTATGACGGCCGTATGACGTGCTGCTGCAGTTACGCGTGCTGCAGCTTTGGTGTAAATTGGGGTTAGACTCACTTCAGAACTGTTGCTATGTGAACACAGACATAGGGACAGGATAGTTCGACTAACAGGGCTGAAGGAATGTGGACTAGTTCTTGTTCTTTCATGTGGGAAAACGCCTATTTTGTCCATTGCAAACAAAAAACTGATCTAAAATGACTTAGAAATAGAAACAAGTCCTGAAACTGTTAAGCATTGTAAAATTGTAAAATTATTCTATTTTTTTAATAAGCCACACATTTTCAGCTCTCTGGTGCTCTGTCAGTGCTGCTGCTTTCATCGCCTTTGCTTCCGCCCCACACATGACCATGCAGTCTTATGGGAGATGATTTTTTGGACTGCAGTAAGCTTGATTGAATGCAGTCTGAACCCAGGGTTAGAATGAAAATGTTTAAATGTTACGCTAACCTTGTAACGGCCTTCTCCTCAGGTGTCTGCTAACATCGCTCTGGAGGCCTTCCTGATCCGGCCCTCAACATCTGGCCTGTCCTGCACCGTGCACCAGCGTCCATCGCCTTCGAGCGCTTCTCCGATACAGGACGTCCCGACGCACGTATCCCGCGGCGACGGCACTCGCGACTACGCCACGGCGATCGCGACTCAAGAAGAAGACCGGACGCTGCGGGAGAATCGCTGCTCAAGTTCAAATGTCACACAGTCAACAGCAGCAGCAGCAGTTCGGCCACCAGTCAGCTCCACAAGGTAAGGCTGCATAAGCTTTCTTTACATTGTCTGCTTTGTCTGTTGTTTTGAGAGTCTAAACAGCTACAAGAGAAGAGGTAAAATAGTGCTTTCTCTTTAAATGGATGTTTTGTGGTTTGGTATGTTATGTATGACATCTTTCTGCATGGATGTCATCTTTAGACATAATAGTTGCTGTGTGCTGCTCATTCATTTGCACACTGTAAAGATCAGAAGAAAGGCTAGCTCAGTTTAGCCCAAGGAGACCATTGTTGCTAAA
Organism: Mugilogobius chulae; assembly: GCA_038363315.1. Taxonomy (NCBI): domain Eukaryota; kingdom Metazoa; phylum Chordata; class Actinopteri; order Gobiiformes; family Gobiidae; genus Mugilogobius; species Mugilogobius chulae. The sequence goes on from JBBPFD010000068.1 coordinate 15,050, forward strand.
AGAGATCAGCAGTTAGTCTGACCAATTAGAAGCAGTTTTTATCAGCGCACAAGCACTTTCTACAGGTTTGTAATGTCCAAGTAACTACATGAATATGGTAAATATGTTGTTTGGCTCTTGTCAAAAGTGACATTTGTCCTGCTTTGTTGTTGTCAATACCGCTGACACACGGATGTTTTTTATTGTGCTTTTGTTGAGTGAAGAGAACCAATTGTACTAGCGATGATTGCTGGCTGTGTTTCTGAATTTTTGAGATAATAAGCTGATAACGCATTTATTACACTCATTAACTGTAAGTGTTTGTCTGGTTGGCTTTAGATATTCTTTATGACAAATAAGTTGATGGTGTTGTGTTATGTTATGTTGTGTTGCATGGTACTTTTTACATTTATTATGTAGCCTTTGTGACCAAAGTTGTCACCACCCACCACTGCCTTTGTGGATATTAAAGACCGGATATCCTTCAATCAAGCTTTCATGTGCTTTCCCGATTTTTCCATTGAAGAAACGTTTTTTTGGTGAAGCTTTGAAATCAAGACACAACAAACATGAAACTAAGACAGTTTCAAAATGTTAACGCCATATACACGCCATATTTCATATGTTACCAAATAGACAATTATAAACATAAATGTATTTAAATGTCCTGTGCTTACCTATTATGTGGCTTATTGTGATCCGTACCAGGATGCTCCCCAATTCCTGGATGTTTACCAAGTGTAGTTAAAGTTGATCAAAACCGATTAAAACCTGATTGAAATGCCTTAAACATCCTTGTCCAATCAAAGATTGGACCCTCGTCGAAATGGGTCCCCCACACTAGATTTCGTGACAGTTCGTAACGTACCAAGCTTCCCAGTAAATACTGTAATTTCTGGACTATAAGCCGTTACTTTTTTTCAAAGGTTTTGAACAAGCAGCTTATACAAAAATGCCGCAAAATGACAGATTCTCATAGATTTACTATTAACAAGTGCGACTTATGTATTTACTTTATCATTTTTCTTATTTCAATCTCATTGATGTGACTTTATTCAGGTGCACTTAATAGTGTGGAAATTACGGTATAGTTTACAATAAATTTGGCCAAGTTTGGGCATAATTCAACGGCTAAATTTAGGCCAGCGGGTTCTTGCTCTGCCATCACGTAACGACGCATTCTTGGGAATTTTGGATAAAGAGGTTGGATTCTGGGCATCCAATGGGCACTAATTACTGTACTAATCTTAATTTGGATAAAATGTATTTGGTGGCTCATCATTTTGGCAAATATATTCCGTCATGTATACTGTGCACTGCAGTCAAAAGCATGGCAGATTCATTCATTTTTTATTTATTTGTTTCTTTGTTGCACTCCTAGTTTAAAGATGTTTGGAAACTGACTTCAAATGAGATGAATTAAACTTTAAAGCCATTGCTCAATAGAAAAAGCATCACAACTGTCACTGTTTATTCCAACCACCATCATTTCAGCTGCTCGAGTTCATGAACAGTCGTCTTGAGTCATTGCTTCTCAGTCACATCCCCAATTTGCACACTTTGATATATTCGGTTTAAATAAAAGGATTACATTTTAAAAATAAGCAGAATTGCAAGAGGAAACCGCCGAATCCCATATGAAAAACTAAGCTCGTACAGTACTTCGTGAGCGCGCTGAAATGAATTTGGCTCACCTCTCCCTCAAGCCTGCTGTTGTCTATTTGTCCCGCGTCGTGACACTTTGTTTGGGTTACCTGACGGGCCGTACGTCAGCCGCGCAGATTCAGGTTGGAGACGGGGCAAGGCCTGCAAATCCGATGGTGATTTGGGAGTCAGCGGATGAACCACTCCCCGGTGATGGATGCTCCGGCCTTGCATTAATGCCGTCCTAAATCAGTCTGGCGATACGACGCGACCCATCCGAGTGACAGGCGCCATCTTACCGACAGCAGGGAAAAATAGTGAAGAGGATGCAGACGTTGATGCTTGGATGGATGGAGGGGGTTAACAAGCTAAAGTGCAGGGCTGTGAGAGGAAGTTTATTAAAAGGACACATCACTTATTTAAATGGATAATTGGACAAGGTTTGTTTGTTTGTGAGGCAGTGTTTGTTGATGGTTTCTAGATGATCAGTAGTCCATTTTTTGTCTTGTGCCCTTAGTTTTGGTCCAGATTCAAGACCATACCATGTTCCTTTTGATTAATGGGCCATGTTCTAATATGTGATGATGTAGTTTTATTTATTTTATTTATTAATTTCTTCAGTAAGTGCCATTGAGATTCACAACTTATGGTGGTCAAGAGCCAATTTTTAACATTTTATTTTGCCACGAAACAACTCATTTTCAGTCAGGTGACTGACTTGAGCTGTAATCTTGCATGGACAATGTTGATTGTCTAACAGCCACAGCTTGAGTTATTCAGAAATCATAATAATTAAAGGGACTATATTCGATTTTTTGCAACAAAATAACTTAAAAACAATTTTCCCTAGCATTGATGTCTTGTTAATGTATCTATTCAGGTGCAAATTAGTCAGCAAAGTCCTGTGTCTATGTCTAATACATTTCCGTCTGTTTTTAGCATTGTGGCTAATTGTTGTTAGCATTTAGACTCACCTCGCCGCTAACAGCTGTGAAAAAAACATTAAAACACATCATGATGAACAATTCTGAAGCTCAGAATGCATTAGCTAAGTAAACAAATCATGTAGACTGAAGTAGGAAGTTGAAAAGGAATTATTTCTGTTTGTTTACATTTTTAAGGATGCAAAAATCAGGTACAGTCCCTTTAATATATATTTTTATGGTCCAGCTATATGAGTTTTACAAACTCAACAAAGTATTTCTCCACACTTAATATTGGTAGCCTAAATACATAGCCAATATGTGCCCCCTCAGCGACCACAATCATTGGCTAGTACAATATTATAGGCTAAGTCAGTGGTCCCAACCAATTTTGTTTTGAATACGCGCTAATCTTTGTTTCACCCTTTGAGGACCCCAAGCTCCTCTATAGAGCTGTTTTGAGGATATATATATATATATATATATATATTATATATATATATATATATATTATATTATATATATATATATATATATATATATATATATATATATTTATATATTTATACATATTTATGTTATTGAAGTCCAGTGTGCTCCAAAAACGTCTAAATTATTTGTAATTTACTACAAAGCCCACCTTAAGCCTAGAACACTTTGCCGGGTAATTTTGATATAATATACCCCAAAAAAAATAAATACTTGCATAAAAAATACATCAAAATATGACAACACTTGATAAATTAGAGTGGTTTTCTTTTATTTCAACTGTGGTATGTGTAACAAAATGGAAAATAAATATGTAGGACGATCCTAAAACCAATTTTTTTTTTAATTTGGTTTTGAGAACAAAACATTCCTAAAAAAAATATATAAAAAATACTGATACAGGAAACTTGGTCTTTGGTCGACCCATTCCTGAGACATGTGAGACTTCCCTGGTGAAGCACAGACTCCTTGGCATGAAAACAACTACAGGACAGAGGAACAAAAAATTTGTATTTTTTCAGTGTGTAAAAATGACCACTTGATTAAAATATTGTTTTCACCATATGAATTCACTTTGAAATCACCACTTTGTGTTATATTTTCATAATTCATATAAATAGCTAGCTACATAATGTAGCTTTTGGCTAAAAAAAAAATCACCTGAAAGCAAGCCTGTGGTAAAAGTGGGCTTTGGGGTAAGGAAACACCCACACCTTCATAGAGTCAAAAACAATGGTGAAGCTACCCAGGGACTTATTGAAAATCATGTAAATACATTTGCTCGAGTGAAAATCACCCGGCGATAGTGCTCTAGGGTTTAAAATTTTTTTGCATTAAACAAGTACACTGGGCTATGTGAATGAAGTGTTTTGTACAAAGACACAAAACTAGCTGAAAGCTGTCTTATAGAAGAAGAGTGTTCTTATCTTTTCAGAAGTACATGCTCAAGTGGGTTTAATTTTGATTCCAGTTTTGGTCCAGATTAGTATCTGTGTGTTATTTTTAATCTGACACAGTGTGCTGTAACAGAAAACAGAAGTGGTGAATTTAGCTTTCTGTCACTTTCTTCTCTTGTTCTTTCAGTTCATTATCCGAAGAAAACACAAAGAGTAGAAACATTCCTTCTGACTGTTACAGAAGATGTGCTTTGATTGAATCTGCAGAAATTTTGTGAAACTTTTTATCACACGTGTTTGCTATTCAATCCAACAAAAGGTCTGAGTCTGCACCTGCCTGGACTGATCCTGTGCGATGTTATCAGAGCAGACAGTGTGGACGCTCTAGTGTGTGTAATGTGTGTAATGTATTTGTCTTCAGTGGGACAGCTCCTTTCATTTCCTCCTCTGCTCCTCCAGACAAACACTGTGGGCTCTCACTGCTGTGGTCACAATCACAGTATTTAGTCACATCCAGGCTCCAGATGTGAGGTAGAGAGAGGTCATGAGGTGAAATCATGTTCTTTCTTATTGTCAGTGTGCTCATGAAATCATTTGTGAGGAGAAACTTGACGGTATGCAACAAAAGACTGCATCAGACAAGGACTTTTAGTCATTGTTGTGTGTTGTTTTATGCTTTTATATTCTACTTTTTGGAGCCTTGAATTAATTACAAGGTTTTAAATGCAAAATGCAATAATGTAATTAGTAATTCAGTAAGTAAAGTTTATTTATATAGCACCTTTCACAGACAGAGATAATTAAGACAATAAAAGGTAGACAATTTAAACAATTTTACAATAGTACACAAACATATCAGACCCTGCAACACATTACATTTAAAAAGCTTGACAAAATAAAAAGGTCTTGAATTGGACCTTAAAGGCATCAACACAATCCAAGGTGCGCAAGGAAAGCGGGAGATCATTCCAAAGCTTAGGAGCAACAGCCTGGAATGACCGGTCCCCTCTGGTCCGAAAACATGTACGAGGAACCATCAACAAGTTCTGATCTCAGAGCTCCAGACGGTCTGCAGGGCTGGATCAGGTAGTAATATAAGAAGGAGCTTGGTCATGTAAATCTCTAAAAGTGAGAACTAAAATTTTAAATTAATAGCTTTGAGAATGGGTGTTATATGAGCCCTTCTGTTCGTGCGGGTCAAGATCCTCGCTGCAGAGCAAGACAAACAGACAGCGCCTTCTTATTCAGACAAGAAAACAAACTGTTACAATAGTCAAGACGTGTCGACACAATGCATGAATTACATAGGAGTTGAAGATCATTATGTGACACTATTTTTCTAAGTTTGGAAATGTTCCTCAACTGAAAGAAACAAGTTCTGGTCAACTGTTTAGTTTGATGCTCCAATGACATGTCTTTATCAAAAATAACACCCAGGTTTCTAAGGCTCAGTTTGGCAGGCTGTCCTAGAACACCTAAATACTGATTTATCCCTGGAATGAGGTCATCAGGGACAATAACCAGTGTTGTCTGAATTTAGCTTAAGACAGTTTCGCAGAGCCATTTTTTTTTTATCTGCACCAAGCAATTTATCAGAGAGTCCAGGACTTAAAAGAGCAGTAAAGTTGAATATCATCTGCAAAACGATGGTCAGATACATCACTGAACTCTTTGATGATCTTACACAGAGAGAGATCATATTGCAGAGATGTGCGGTTATTGTCCATTTACATTTTGTTTTGGAAATAAATAATAAATAAAGCGTCTGTGCGGCTTTTTGACTGCAGCGCCTCCGGTCTGCCAGCTTCATGTTTCTCTCCTTCGACACCTTCTTGTGTTTCTACTTCACTTTTTTCTCAGTGATTCATGTGCACGTGAGATCAACGACATCACAAGTGTAAAACTGTGCTCGTGCTAATGCTACAGCAAAGATTTAGGTCTAAAGCAGCAGTGAACAATGTGAATCCGGAGCCTGAGCCACTGAAAAAATGCCCCCCAAGAAAATGCAATCACAATATTTCCTGGAAACAATCGCAACTTATGATTTTTGGCAACATCGCCCATATTTTTTAATTATTGACAGTTAGCCCCACACAGCTCAGCTACTGCTTTGATACTGATAGAGCCATTTTAAGTGTGTTTTAGTTTTTTGCAGTTCTTAAAATGTATTGAAACAAAGTGCATTTCCAGTTATATAAAAAAACAACAACAAAAAGTAAAAATCGCACGGTTTAAAGCTCAAAGTGGAGTTGTGTTAACATAAGGTTGTTGTTTTTTCCCTAATGAGACATGCTTGTTACCTCTCATGTGTAACAAATGCACACATCCTGCTGCTTGTGCGAGTCCAGGCAGCGAGGCAAAAATCCTGTTCGGCTTTATTGATTTGTGCTGACTTCTTCTTACTTGCTTCTTTAGAATCTTTACAAACGATTCCTCTACTTTCCCCACAGACTCACTTTTTCTGATGCATAACTTGTACACTTTTTGATAAAACACAACAACGTCTGCTCTGGACTGTGGCTGGAGCTGACCTAAGAATCGATACACGCTTTAACTAAGCTCAGAGTGATCACTGATGATGAAATATCAGTAAAGAGGGCAGCACGATATTGGAAATGGTTGAGATATGTGTTGGAGTCCATCCGTAACCTCTGCACTGAAAGCGTTCGGAAAAGTCCGAGCGATAATGTTACTGATAATTAAAAAAAAAAAAACTTTTCGCTTTGGTTAGGGAGGGTCATCATATCTTCTTAAAGTAATTATGGATAACCTTTAACAGCTAAAGAGCCGTCATGGTCCAAAAGAAAATTAGTCAGAAAATGGTTAGTTTAATACAAATATAAGACATAAATATAATATACATGCATTTTACAAAGTAGTAAGTCTGTCATGCTTGATCAAACAATCAGTCACTTTCTGCATTCTGGTGCGTATTGAAGGGACAAAGTCAACAACCTCCAAAAAGTGTATATTCTCAAAAAGCTTGGAAAGCCAAGTTGAGATTGGCCAAAATGGGAATATTGATCACATTTTTGAATTTCTTCAAGTATTGTTATTGTTAGAAGTCCCAGCCATATGCTACACTTGTATGATTTATCACGCAATTTTATCAACAAGGTGCTAATAACGATAGAGGAGTACACACATTTACACACATTACTAATAGAATGCTTTTCTTTTTGTCTTGAGTGTATTTTGTAAATGTCAACGAGAGCTCAAAGAGAACCGCAGGTTGCAGACCCCTGGACTGGGACAATTTACAGATTATTAATCGATCAAACCAAAAAAATACAAACCATGGATTAAAGAAGCAATAGACTTTGAATCAAGACAAATGAGCTTTCCAACTCTCCTGTACATGGAGCAGCTTTTTCCAGAGACCACCAGACCTTAGGAGTCCGCTGGGCTGACCACGCCTGGGAACAGCAGCTAATAAGACACGTCACCTAGGCGACGAGCGATGCCTCTGACGAAGATGGAAGAGACCATCGAAACTAGTCAGGTAATAAACCATCTCTTACTGATACTGGTAGAGAAGAAAATGCTTTCATCATCTGAGCTTGATTGGGTGTGCTGGCCTACCTTAGATTGCGACAAGAGTCCAAGCACCTTGAGACCAAGACAAGACCAAGACCTCAAAAAAGTGGTCTTGAGATTTTCCTAATTTTGACTTAATTTGGTGTGATAGTCTTTGAGGTAAGCATTCAACATAGTTTTACAGTAGTTAAGTTGCACAAAAAAAAAAAAAAAAAAAAAAAAACAGTTCTAAAAACAGAATCCTTCCACAAGTGTCATCAGAAAGTGCCAAAATACAAAAACAATTTACACTATTTTACATCTTTAATGTAATAAAAAAACACAAAAGTAATAAATCCCCATAAATGTAATAACTGTTTTTTTGTTTTTTTTTGTGTGTTTACACATTTGTGGTCAGCTCAAAATCTGACTTCCCCACAAACATATACATCCCCACAAATATTTGTAATACTTTACATTTGGGGTTAAAAATTTTATGTTTATTTTTTACATTAAAATTTACATTTTTGTATAACTTTTAGAGGCATTATTATGTTTGCAGGGGTTACAGCATCAGATCAGTTACAGATCTTGTAGATCTAAATACTGCATCTGTAATGTACAAGGCCCACAATCACAAGCTCCTGGACTGTCTCCAGGAGAGATTCAAACTCTGAGAAACTACATATAATCTAAGAGGAACTGGTTTATATTATAAAACAGAAAGTTAGGACAAATACCAGAAGAATGATGTACCTCAGTGAGAGGAGTAAACCTTTGGAACAGTCTGGATGACTCACTAAAGGCATTTAAGAAAATTTTTAAAATGTAAGTAATAGCCAGTTATCAACGATTAGAAACAGCACATGTTTAATCTAAATATATTTGCACTGATTGATCTTACTTTTGACCGTCCTGTCTCCATAAGAAATGAAATGGTATAAATAATTACTTGAAGATTACCAGTAATAGCAAGTAGATGAAGTGCATCTGTGTCTCTACCTTGTTGCTTTCTGACTGTAAAAAAAAATCGCCACATATTTGGTATTATTATTGTTTTCTTGTGTAAATGTATGTAATTAGGGTTTTTGGCTTCTACAAGTGTTACACTTCTGCCTAAACCATTTCAGTCTTTAAAATGTAAAATGTCATGTAATACGTCAAACTTAAATTTTTGACTGTGTGACTGAAGAAACAAATAAACTAAACTAAACTACAGCACCTTAACAACCATACATGCAAATTCATGCCCTATCATAGTCAAGATCAAGGGCGTGCTGGCTAATCGGGAGAGTCGGGACGTCTCCCGGTGGGCCGCATGACTTTTGGGCCGGTGGCCTCCGTGGTTGAAGAGAAAGAGAGAAAGAGAGAGAGAGAGAGAGAGAGAGAGAGAGAGAGAGAGAGAAAGAGAGAGAGAGAGAGAGAGAGAGAGGAGAGAGAGAGAGAGAGAGAGAGAGAGAGAGAGAGAGAGAGAGAGAGAGAGGAGAGAGATGAGAGAGAGAGAGTGAGAGTGAGAGGAGAGAGAGAGAGAGAGAGAGAGAGAGAGAGAGAGAGAGAGAGAAAGACACAGACAGACAGGGAGAGAGAGAGAGGCCCGGCCCATAGCTGCAGCAGCAAATGTGAGCACAGTGCTGGGAGGCTGATGTGATTCACAGCACACAGCGCTTAATCAAAGACTCTTGACAAATTTTGGAGCCAATAAACATGCTCCACACACTATAAGCTCTCAGTCAAACTTTGTTTCAAGTAAATCCGTTGTATATTCTCAGAGTTACAGCGTTACGAGCAAAAACGGCTGATGAACAAACACTTCAGCAGATTTATATGCGCGAATCAACGCGGCGGAGCGGAGCGCATTTACACACAAAACTAGACAAAAGATTCAGACACAAGTTTGTCTATGGGCCAGAACGCGCTTTACTTGTGAGAGCACGTGCTTCATGTGTGTGTGAGCGCGTCCTTTGTGTGTGTGTGTGTGTAGGAGCGCGCTGCTGGGGAACAGAGAAGAGGTCAGGAAGCTCTGAGCTGAGTCCGGAATCGGACTATGACCATGTCGTGACTAAAACTAAGTAGTTTACTACCGGAGACGAGAATGTGTGAGAGCTGGAGTAGATATTGGTTAAAAGATTAAAAAAAAAAAAAAATCAAGAGAGAGGTTCCTGACCGGGACTCGAACCTGGGTGCAGAAAAGGCAAAAGTTTAATTGCGCAGTTCTTAACCACTCAACTACCAACTAAGTCACGTGACTGAAAGAATAAATGGGCCAATCTAAGGTCTAATTTTCCCGGGCTGAAAAATGATCCCAGCACGCCACTGGTCAAGATTGTGAATCTTTTAATGCCTCCGCAGATCTAACTTTCAGCTGTTTTACTTCATAGATATTTATTGCTAAACCTGCATGTTCCAGTCTAACTCTATGGAGAATATTCTTACAGATCCACAACGCTGTAACTCATCTAACACCCGTCATTATTCACTTCTGTAACATCTGTTCTAGCTGCAGTGTAAGTGTCCCAACTCTCCATCTCTTGAATCTCTTCCCTGCCGTTTAACTCTCTCTCCACAAAAATCCTCCTAATGACTTTTTTTTTCTGGAGGTGAAGTCTTTACAAATGGCTGTGTCTGTGTAATTCTTGGAGCTAAAAACTAAATGGTGCGTTTAAGAGCTTTCTGTTGCGCTGTACAATAAATGAGGAGACGGGGAAATTGCCTTCTCAGAAAATGACTCATATCACAACTTCATCACCTGCATCACAAGAGTATAGAGACGTTTTTACTCTGAATGTAGCAGCGTGGCGACCGTGCAGGAGGTCGTTAGTAGAGAAGTGTCAGAGAAATGCCGATGGTAATTGTAGAATAGAATAGAGATAATGTGGAAGACAGTGGAATATGTTAATCTGATGTAATGATTATTGGTTAAGTAAAATGAGGTTTCAATTGGTCTGAGTAGTTGGCCTTTGCACTGAATTAAATGGAATCAACTATATATTTACTGTATATAGGTAAATTGTCTTTCTAATGCTCTTAAAGGAACTGTATGTAAGCTGCACAACTAGTGATTCAAAAAGGTATTACAATCACAGATGAACCTGGGTTGCCAGATTGTAAAAAGGCCCATATTCAAGATTAGAAGCTACTGATCAAACAAGTTTTGTATAGCACATTTCACAGACACAGAGTCACAAAGCGCTTCACAGTGAGATGAACCCTTCCCCTTCACACTCAGTGACTCGGGCCGTGCAGGAGTCGAACATGCGACCTTCTTGCTGTGAGGTCAGAGCGCTATCCGCTCTGCCATCATGTCGCCAAGGTACCTTGCCTTGCCTTGCCTCCAAAGCCAGTTCCTCCAAAGTCAGTTCCTTTCAATCCAAGTCAAGTGGCTTGTTTAACTATAAAAGTATTTTTTTAAAGATAATATTTGCCAATTTTGTGTATTAAGTACTTTTAAAGCTTAATTTATTTTTTCCTCTAAATGAATCATGGTGCATTATGGGTAAATTCCCCATCATCAGAAACACTTGTGTATCCTTGATAAATTAGCAAAATGCAGACCAAGGCCAGAGTATCTAGGCTTTGGGGAAAAGCCTCTCTGTCATGTGTCTTTGTCATACCCAATGTGGGTGTAGCCTAATGAGAACTGTTTGTGCATGAGCCTATCCCAGACAGTTGAGTCTGTGTCATGGTGCAACATCAGTTCAAATCAGCTTCAAAATCAGCTCCAGACTCTTAAAGTGAGGCGGCACAGTGGCAGAGCGGTTAGCGCTCTCGCCTCACAGCAAGAAGGTCATGGTTCGACTCCCGCACGGGGCCGTGCCTTTCTGTGTGTCTGGGTGGGTTTTCTTCTGGGCATTCCGTTTTCCCCCACCAACCAATAACATGAATATTAGGGTAATATCCTCCAGCTACGGTAGTCCTGACCAAGCCTATAGCAAGAACATCTGGGTCTCTGCTGCACTGCAGCGATCACTGCTCCTGAGGAGATGCTCCACACTGTAAACCCGGATAATGTTTTAGCTTATATTTTTTTGTTGTGATTGCCATTATTGTTTTGCTTTGCATCATTACTAAACAAGATACACAGTTTGAACTAGTTTTCACCTCAATTAGTAATGTTGAAATAACCATTAGTAAAGACAACTAAACATGATATGTTTCAGTCAGAGGGAGGAGCTTCTGAAGGAGGAGCTTCCTGTTTTCAAATTCAAACTGTCACAGTTCTGAACAGTCTGCTGCTCAGACAGAGAAAGCTGCTGCTGGTGAGTTTTTCTCTTTACTTTTGCACTTATTTAACAGTTAAGACTTGAATTTATTTCTTTGTAATGCTTATGTTCAATACTGTGTGCAAGATTATCTACTTTGAATGTCAGATAGATACAATCTCCTCTTGGGTTTAGTCCAGACGTGTCCAAATGGCCTCAGACTTCCTGCTAGATTAGCCAAAATTACAAAAAATATAGTTTTTAATGTCAAATAGACAGTACAGTTCAGGTAAAACACGTTTTTATTCTTATCATTTGGTCATTATGCTGCTGACATGTTCACACTTACAACTTAAAAACGAGTTTAGCTGAAAAACGTAGCAAACTAAGCAAGTGCTATTTGAATTTAATTTGTTAAATGTTCTGTTGTTCAGGGGCTTTCTGCAGTGCACAAGATGAAGATGCAGTGAAACTACAGCATCAGGTAAAGGTTTTCTCTCTGGTCATGACTCAGACATGTTTATTTAAATCTTATATTCATATTTTGTTTTGTGTGTTTTTAGGTGTCTGTTCATAAACATGTGAGTCACTGGACTGTCACCACAGACAAAGGTGTGTCTGCTCTACATGATCATCAAAGTGTTTGATCACATTATACAAAAAGGTTTGTTAAAAAAACCTGACAGTTGAATTTGTATTTCTCTTCACAGGTTTAAGAAATTCAAGTGTCATGACTCAAAGTCTCCCTGGTCACTAAATGATCCTTCATAGTAAGTATTTATTCATATTTCACCTCATAAACAATGCTCTGATTAGAATATTTTTGAAAAGTAATTTGTGTTTTTCTGTGTTTTCTCTTTTTTTTTCAGGATACACTTTGTCACATGAGCCCCTCCTGATTGGCTGCCTGTATGTCACTGGGCAGGATCAAATACTGTATATGTTGAAGAAAGACAAACAAGAATCAAAGACAGCTGTCAAGACTTAATGTAAAAAAAACTGACTCATCTCTCTTTCTAAATGTTTTGTAAAAAAAAATAAATGTGCTAAAAAGAAATCATTGTCTCATTTTTACAGTTTAAAAAGTAGAAATTCAATTAATTTAAAAATATAAACCATAAAGCCAATATAAGCATTAGTCGTGATAACAAGATTTGTTTAATTGTTTCTACTTAAGATGATCAGTTCAGATGACATAAAAGGGGTTTGGAGATGAGTTAAATGAACTAATGAGTAAAAGCAGAGGCTAATATTCATCTAGGTCAGGTGAACTAATGCTGTTTAGTTCATGATATTTACAAAACTAATCTTGTTTCGTGGAACCGGTTTCCTTAACTAACTTTAGTAATCACAACTTTTCGGGTTTACAGTGCAGAGGCATTGAAGGATGGGTCAAATGCAGAGGACAAATTTGTAGCCCAAAACATTTACAAAAATCAAGCTACTTGAATCTTGTGTGGCTTAGCTGCACATTTCATTGAGTCTAAAGATGTAAGGACTTTAAAAATACAGTATAATACACAATAAATGTTAAGAACTGCTGTTGGATTATTCAAACATTATGCTGCACACTATAACTTAGGTGTGATTATGTGATTTATTTTGGAAAAAGTCGCTGCTTCCCCTCCTCCTCTGTCCTGAACCTCAGCCTTCTGCCTCGCTCCACTTACACACTAATTGTTGAGGGAGGTTAAATTGACAGTGAAGATAGCTGGGCTGTGGGACTAAAGCTTCCTCACTGCTCTGTGGGTCACACTCTACTGTATGATTACATAATGGAGAAAGGTCACGCTGGCTCACATTATTTCAATTGAGGTGTAGTCTCTGTGTTCAAATGGAGCCATGGTAGAGCTCAGTAAATGTGCTTTTCCATTCTAAAGGATGATAGTTTACGTTTCCATACTGCTTTTGTTTGATGTTTTGTGGAGGATGTGTTACCTGCTTGTTTCCATGGAAATACTTTTTTTTTTTCCTGGAATGTGGCATTAAACGTATTGCCATCTTAAAACATAAATAAATACAAGTTAATGTATTTGTTATTTATCCATATATTTTGGTCAGTGATTTACAGGGCCTCTTTAAGACGCAGATGGGACAAAAGGAAACATTATTGATTCATTATCACAACAGTTGTGTAAAGATGGAAAAGTTGCTCAACTTTTCACCTAAGCCTCCTACAGGTTATGTATTTCAGTCAAATTATAACTAGTAAAATGCATAATCACATTTACATCTCAATGGAATGTATATATCCGTGTTATTCAACTGTGGTGCACAGGCTGCCTCTGGTGCTATTTCAAGTCTTTAGACATAATTATGCAGAACTAACTTAGCTAGTTTCATTTTGGATCTGGTTTAGTTTAATCTTAGAATGTTGGGTAATGTGCAGTCCTGGGGCATTCTTGCAGGTTTTAACTAGGCCTCCCATATTTAAGAATGTGCATTATAGTTCTTTCTTTGATTGGATTTTCTATAGCTGGCGTGTCCACATTTGTGTTCTAATATTACATTTACATTTTCCAGACACATGCTTGTAATAATAATCATTTGTTACTCATTGTGGTCCAGTTTGCCTTTACTTGTTTGGGTTTGAATTTGGCCCTTGGGGAGAAATACAAGTGCCTAGCCTTGTTTTATAGCAGTGATTCCCAATGTGGGGTTAGGGTTAGAAATATACTTTTTAAGCTTTCTTTGAATACTTTCCTATTTTAAATCCACACTAAGTTCACAAGCAGTAACATTTTGCTATTTTTGCATTTTACTCTGAGAGGAAATACATTTTACATTATTTTGAATAGACTGTGTAATAATATCGAGGTCTGAATCGGTCTGACAGACGTCTGTCTCCTGAAGCTTGTTTTTTCACCTGAATGTAACTTTTGAGGGTCGTGGGGTCGAACTTCATTCACAAATCTTTAATTAGCAGCAGAACTTCTGTTTTCACATAATGATAAACTCTTGTAGTTAGCTGACAACAGCGCTGGCTCGACTTGTTGTTGCAGCTTGGTCAATCAGCAGCAGCTCTTCCTGCATATTGAGCCCGGTCTCACAAGAAAGCGTACATTTACCACGACATTACACAACATGCAAATTATGTATGATTAGCCCGACTTCACAGCTGTTATGCGTAATTATAGTACGCGTCACAGTCCCCATTCATTTCAGTGGTGGTTGTTAAGACGTGTTCTTATTTATGAATATTAATGAAATCCTGATTCTAATCTTAACCTGCCCAAAGCCCCAGACCTAATGTTAACCATTTTAGTAACTTTATGCCTGAACTTACCCGTTTCACCTGAAGAAAACGTCCCCACATGGCTGCAACCAAAACTCGTCCTTTTTTAACGCCGTGAAATCTCGTGTCATTTTTACGCTTTTTCATACCGTGCTAAATGCACGACGTAACATAAGTACTAAAAATAGCTTTGAAGTCGTGGTCAGAATACGCTGTTTTTGTGTCGTGGTAAAAGTACGCCATCTAGTGAGACTGTGTTGGCATATCGGGTGCACGCACATCTCCCAGGCTGATAAACAAATGATCCCTCTATAGGTATGGCCTCAGCTCTGAAAAGTTTGAGAACAGCTGTCTTAGCAACACAGTCTCACTAGATGGCGTACTTTTACCACGACACAAAAGCAGCGTATTTGGACTATGACTTCAAAGCTATTTTTAGTACTTATGTTACGTCGTGCATTTAGCACGATATGAAAAAGCGCAAAAGTGACACGAGATTTCACAGCGTCAAAAAAACACGAGTTTTAATTGAAGCCACGTGGGGACGTTTTCTTCAGGTGAAACGGGTAAGTTTAGGCATAAAGTTACTAAAATTGATAAGATTAGGTCTGGGCTTGGGGCAGGTTAAGATTAGAATCAGGATTTCATTAATATTCATAAATAAGAACACGTCTTAACAACCACCATTCAAATGAATAAAGACTGTGACACGTACTATAATTACGCAGGACGGCCGTGAACTCGTGCTAATCATACCTCATTTACATATTGTGTAATGTCGTGGTAAAAGTACGCTTTCTTGTGAGATCGGGCTCGTCTTAGAGCATGTTTAGCTGAAACTTGGGCCATGAGTTTTTCTCTGGTGTTATTTAGAGTGAAAGTTGAAAAGCCAGTATTATCAGTACTGTATGCACAAAGGAGAATTCAATAGATCCCATTTAACTGTTACCTGTAATTACCACTGACAGTTGTTGCAGCAGCTAACTGTTACAGCTCAAACTGAAAGCTGATAACTGAATTCTATAGACACACAGAAGCACATACATAAATGAATAAACACAAAACTATGAGTCATCCGGCCAAACATGGACCAGTCGTGGCGTTCAGAGCCCGGAGCTATCATTGCCTGAATACAAACAGAGTCGCTGGGAGATGTGCCTGGTCGTAGTGCAAACTTTGTGTTCAAATAAATGCATTTCTTAAATTAGGAGCAAGGTAATAAGCCCCCAGTGTCCTGTGAGTCATCTGTCTGCGCGCTGAATACTGGAGACACCGCCGGCCTTGTTATCCAGCAAACAGACTCCGCAAAGACACAAATGAAAGAGCAGAGGACAAAGTGTAAGCAGATCCCAGAGCACGGCGCAGTTACCACATAATGAGTGATGTCGTGTTAGAGAAGGAACCAGGAGGGCTGCCGACTTTGGTTTTCGATGGGTGTTTGGGTGATTCTGGAGACGGTTTAAATACACTAGAGCGGACATTGGGTGAATATGATGATGGTGTTGAACTATGGTGGAGTTTTGGAGACTGTTCTCAAGGGATCTGTATTCAGTCAAGTTGAGTCCAGCAAGATCCAAGTTCAAAATAAGTAGTTCGGTTGCTGCTATTCTTAAATTGATGGATGGATGGATAGATAGCCCAAAATCACAACAACAGCTGTCTCGGTGGACTTCCCAAAATTAAAAAGTTAATGCTTAGCAAATGGTAGAAAATGAGAACAAAACAATATATATTCAAGGAAACAAAAAAAAACAAAACAAAAAAAAAAAACTACACAAAAAAAAACAATAAACACTTTTAAACAATATACATTCAATGAAACAATGAACAAAGAAACAATAAACACTCTTAAAAACTACAGTATATAAGAACCTGATTAGAACTGTGGTTTAGAGTCTGTTCCTAACTGGCCTGACCATAGACCATTTCAAAGAGGAACATTTTGAGCCTAATCTTAAATGTAGAGACTGTGTCAGCCTCTTTAACAGAGAGGTTATTTGTTAGTGGCAATTTCTGTCAAAATGTATACTTATGTTTTTAGGATAGCATTTTAAATTTGTGTCTATAAAAAAAAAAAAAAAAAAAACACTCAAAGTACTGGACAAAAAGCCCATCATTATTGTAGAATAACTGATAAATACAAGTTTCTTAATTGGGATAATCATATATTCTGACTTAATAATAATGTACACAAGTTTTAATGAACTTCCTCTACCTCTTTTAAAGGAGTTTGCAAAAACAAATTACAATCGGACAACAAGAGCAGCATCTAGAGGACATTATTTGGTGGCATTAAGAAAAAAAAGTACTGTTTTGTGTTTATTGAGCTGGAACACGAGAGAGAACTGTCTACACCGCCAGCATTCTCTAAGGTTCTAAAACATGGTTGTTGGTAAGTCAAACGTGTCATAACGTGATGATGGATGTGTATATGTTACAGGCAAAGTTGAAATATATGTGTTATGTGTGAATGGCATTGTATAGAATGCCTGACAACTTTAAGGCAAAGTAGATAATATTTTAGATTTTTTTTTTTTTCCTTAAAAAGGCTAATAAGCAAACCTTTATATAAAGGCCATACCTGCTTGTCAAAACCCGGTCCCGTCAGAAGCTACACAAGTTAGGGCCTGGTTAGTACTTGGATGTTCCGCTGGAACATATACTTCTTTTATCTGACTGTGCAGTGAATGTGTTAGGGCTTGTGTGACTGTTGCTGTCTTTTTTTTTTTTTTTCTATCCTAGAGAAGACATCAACCTGCCAAGGGACTGAAGATGGAAATTAGCCACCTTGGCTTTAATCTTTACATTATACATTAATATGTGTTGTCCTTTTTTAAATAAATAAAATAAGAAATATGAAAATAAGTAGGAGGGCCGGTCTAGCTTTGGGCACAGACACACAAAGAAAGACTTGGGTTCCTTTCGGATTCGTACACCCCGTGGTCAAGCTTGGGTCGGGTCGTGATGGATTTTGGAATGGCCCTGACAGTTGGCTTCCCTGATTATCCTCACAACCTCTAACCTGACAGACAGAAGACATAACTACTTCTGACATATCAGTTGTAACTTCCCTCGCCATTACATTCCCATGTTGACTGACTTCTGATTCCACATCGATTTTCCAATTTATCTTAAAACATAAGGTAAATTTTAAAAGTGAAACTCCCAGGCCTCGACCATGTCTTTAGCAGCTCAGTATTAAGAGAACAACGAGCGCCTAAAGTTTTTGAAAAGTCTCCTTAATCATGATGAATTGGCCTCGCTCACTTGCACATAAACTATGAGAGCGTGAATGATGGCTGCTGTCTGTCCCTGGCACCGGAGCGCAGCGTTTAGAGCCCATCTGAGTCCAACTGCACAGGAGCATATGGACCTGCTGAGGAGACACCAGCCAAAACTCACTGCAATAAACAGTCTCACACCGGGACGGCCCAACAGCGAAGGCACGAGGTTTTATAAGGCACGGTGTCAGCCAGGTATTCAGGATATACATTAATGCTGCTTATGAATAGGTTTTATGTGTGACTTTTGAACATTGTTGCCAGATTTTCAGAGAGCAACAAGCGACAAACAAGTGACCTTAGCCCTTCATTACAAAATTAATTCATTCCTTTTCACTTGTTTCTGTTAGGGGGGCAGGTGACTGGAGCCTATCCCAGTAACTTTGGGTCTTAGGCGGGGAACACCCTGGACAGTGGTCAACATGTTGCAGGATTAGAGACTGTCAGTCACTCTTTTATTCACTCACTAGAGGAAATGTACATTAATGCCCAACTAACTTAACCTGGCCAGCCAGATGGTTTATCTTCACAAACTCGAGGTAAACCATCTGGCCTTCCAGCCGACCAACAGCGTGGTTTTGAAGCCCAATCACATTGTAGCAGGGCGGGCTAACACGGACTGTTAGCACTGAGTCTGACTCAAGCTAAACAAAGATGGCTGCTCCCGTGAATGTATGTGTTTCTGCTGCTTTTGATGCTGTTTTAGAAGAAATACACAGTAATAGAGCAGTGTGTGTGACACTTGTTCCAGGTAAACATTTGATATGCCAGCAAGATTTGTTGCTGTGATTGGCTAAGCACAAAAAAGGTAGGCAGCTCACCCAATCAGCTTTAAGTATTTCACTAAACATCACGCCTTTTCCCAAACGCTTTCAGCGAGTAAAGTTCCAGATGGAGACTGTGGAAGAACTCAAATTGTAGTTCAACACAGATCCATCTGGTGTGAGTCAGTTTACAACTAACCCAAACATGCATGTATTAGGAGATGGGAAAACCTACAGTGACATGGGGAGAACATGCAAACTCCACCCATGGAGTTTGTGAGATGTTGACTTGGCTCAAATAGATTGTCTAGATTGTTCCAGTGTCGTGGTCTGGACCTTGGAGGCCCCCTGGTTTTCAGGACCTGGTCCCTCACCGTGTGGATTCCTCCCAAATCTCCCTGTTCCTGTGAAGTCCTTTGATATGACTGTTGTTGTGATTCAGGGCTATACAAAAATAAATTGAATTGAACTTTTAGAACCCAAGCAAACAGTTTAGCGGACAATCAGGTGAGAAAGCACCCTTACTTTTGGTGCGTTTGTTTGGTGCACACCAAATTAAACTGGTCCACTTTCACACCAGTCCAAACAAAGTGAATTTGGTGTTCTGAACTCCATTTTGACTGTTTCTATGAAAGTACATTTTGATCTCTACAAAGAACATTCTGGAATCTAATCTCTTTTACAAGATTATATTGTGTAGCCCTACTGACCAAGTTTTGTTTGTGCTACAATTTAAAAGTACCTCTACAACAACTTGGACGAAGGTCATGTAAGAACATACACAATAATATTCGATTCAATAGAAATCGTGTACTTTTTGGTGTCTTGACAACCCTAATCCAATTCTCCGAGCTGCAGTTTGGCCTTTGCCCTCATAACGGCACATACTATATTATTAAACAGCACAGATATTGTATATGTGAGTCGAACTTCTGTCAGAGTCTGCCTTTTTCGCAAAAAAATACATCCAAATCTTAAAGAGTTTCAAATGGCATCCATAAATCTTATAGTAACAGTATTATAGTCCCATTCCCCGAGTCCCAGCGCTGTTAGTCATCTCTCTCTGTCTCTTTCCCCAAACAGACGCTCCTTGTCAGCCATCAAGCAGAAAGAACACAAACAGATGGATTTACCTTTCAGAAGACGTCAGAATTTAGATTGTTTAGAGACTGTATATTTAAGTTATAGAGGCAACAAATATTTCTGAGGGACCTTATCTCCCCAAAACACAGTAAGCATGTCACACTAGTCTCTGCTAAAAGCTAATTCTCGGATGACTTTACCGCTCAGAGCAAAGCTGGGCAATATCATGATAAAAACTTTAACCTGATAACATCCTGTTCATTGGTGTCTGTGCACAATCGTTTGGCATACCCAAATGATATTGCTTATTAAAAGAAGAGTTTACAGTCCACATGCTGATGTGATACATCATTTTAAAGTTCAGGCCTTCTAGTTTCTGGAGATATGCACATAAAGGCTGTCAGTGCTTAAAACAAATTGACTATACAAGCTCAAAAACTTAAAAAACTGATTTTTTTTATCCTCGCCTAAATATTTTCAATTTCTAGAGGCCCTAGGACAGTTATACTTCATTGTATGTTTCTGACATGCACCACACTTGATGTTTATCTTGTTGACAACAACTGTGTAAAGTTTCAGACATCCAGCAATAAGTATTTTGAAGATTTTGGTCATTTTCTATAAAAAGGTACATTCGGAACAAGCTATCCAAATATGTGCCAAATGTGCCAAAGTGTCTTACAAGAATTTTAGCTCACAAATGACCATAAAACATGCATTTTCATGTTCTGATTGCTTCAATTTCCCTTCAAGCTGATGTTTTACAACTTTTCTACACTGAAAAAAGATTTTAGTTGAATTTACTTGAAAAAATTTCTTCAATTTGTAACACTAGATTGAATTAGGTTTGTGCAAAGTAAGATATACAGTTTAATGAAAGTAATATTTTAATTGAGATTTCATTGAAATATTAAGTTGGTTGAAATGACATACCTAATTTGGTCTAACTTATAAAAAGACAGAAAACAACTTGATATTTTCTAATCATTGGATTTAAAATTATTCTTTACTTTTTGACAAAAAACTATACAAATATAACTTAAAATTTCTAGGTGTTTGTATTTATTATTTTGCTTTACTCTGGATAAAAAAGAGAAGCTAAAAATACACATTACTTTGTATAAATATATGCACAACATAATAGACAACACATAGAGATCATTGTTTGTACTTTAATAAAACATGCCAGGAAACCAAAATTCCACAGTTTACAAGTAGCAGAGTGAACCTCTCTAACTCAGGTGCCAAATGCCACCTCAAAATATCTCATTAAACAATGTAATTCAGTTTCAACTGGTACTGCAAAAGTATCTAATATGAACCATTAGTGTTGGTACACTTTGCTGAAAAAAACTACCACAGCTATTTTAATTAAACAAAAAAAGTGTATTTGCCATTAGCTTTCTGCATTTTTTCTACACTTTAAGTGGGGTAGCTTATTTTCACAGAGCAAAAACGATTTAGGTTATAGATCTGAAAACTTCCCATCTTAAATCCATCACATATGGTTAAACTCAACATGTTTCCATTTTGGATGCATATATGGTCAATAAAAACAAAGTAAAACTGGAGAGGACTGCTCAAGTACAGCCAATCAGAGAGTTCCATTCGGCTTTCAATGATAAATAAAAATGTATTATTCAGGTCAGACACTATTCAGTGATCACATTTTTTTCTAAGGTGCTTTTAGTGAAAAACACAAAGTTTACAAATGTACATGTAAAAAAAAATGCTACCCCAACTTTGAAATGATTACTCAGCATTTTGCAGTTTCCCATACAGACTGCTAATTTTGGGGACATCTTTTGAGGCTCTAACTCCATGATAATTTTCTGGAAAACCTCAAATGTAAAGCGAAGGGACTTTGGATAAGCCAGGTTAAGGACATAGATCAAACCTAAAAGGAGTGCACATGCTGATGCGACAGACGACAGACCGTTTAGGACCTCCACTCCTTCGATGACCACACCAATGTCCACAGGAAGCTCTTCCAAACAGTGTACCTCTGTGCGAATGACAAAAACTGCCATGGTGACGTCTTCCAGGTCTCTCAGCATCTCAGCTCTGTGACTGTCCTATAGAATAAGACAACAAATCTTAGTCCATGCTTTTTGTAGTTTCTTACACAGCTAGAGTCATACTCTGCCATCTTATAAATTCATTATTGCAAAAAAAAAAAAATAATAATAAATTAAAAAAATATATCAATATCTATAGCAACTGGCAAACAGTTTCTTTTTAATGCAGCTTACTCTTTTCAGAATAATTTTAATGCATTTTCAATTTGGAATTTATGTGGTAAACATGATTTGTGCAAGTCAACTTATGAATTGTAATGTTTTATTTTGACATGTGTTAAATGTTTGTAAGTCAAGGACTGCAGATGGAAAGTTGCTTTGTGCTAAATCTGGTGCAGCCATCTTTTTAATGTAACTGCACATTGTCCTTCAAATAAATAACTAAACTAAACTAAATTCTGAATAAATCCTTATTGTTACAAAAGATTATCCCTTTGAAGAATTACTTACAGCATATCCCTTAATGAGAAGATGTACATCCTCTCCAAGGAAAGAGACAAGAGCTTATCTTAATGTTTTCTTGGGTAAACTTCATGAATGAATAGCCAAAATATGTCAATGCAAACTCTGCAATTTGATGGTGTCGTATAAAAAACAAAACAAAAAGCACTTATTTAATAATAAAAGATTATTCTGAAATGTGCAATATCCTTGGATCATATAAGCACAGATTTTGAGGCGTGTATTAGACTCTTAGTAATTTGTTTACTGACAGTAATTCTGCATTGTTCTTTATCTTGCTGCTTTCATTAAGAGCAATAATCTAAAATGATATCAAAATGCTAAAGTGTTAGAGATTCTAATAGACCCAACAATAAAGTAAAATCCTTCCCTTTTTAAGATGCAATCTGAAACAAAACTTACCTTTACAATTGCAGATGCTTGGTCAAGGCTCTCTACCAGCAACTGAGGAACAGAAATAAAACAAGCAAAAAATAAATTCACTTGCCTATACATTGTTTTTACAGCATATCAAAAATGTCAACATTTATAAATAGCTTACAATTTCCACTTCAGAGCTTTGGCAGAGGCTTCATTCAGTGCAGACATGCAGATGAGGCACTGCAGGCATAGAAAAAGACACTGCAGACACAGGAGCCACTGGAGGAGCCACAGGAGGAGACACCACAGCCACTGGAAGAGCCACTGCAGACACAGGAGCCACTGGAGGTGCCACAGGAGGAGACACTGCAGACACAGGAGCCACTGGAGGAGACACTGCAGACACAGGAGCCACTGGAGGAGACACTGCAGACACAGGAGCCATTGGAGGAGACACTGCAGACACAGGAGCCACTGGAGGAGACACTGCAGACACAGGAGCCACTGGAGGAGACACTGCGGGCACAGGAGCCACTGGAGGAGACACTGCTGGCACAGTAACCACTGGAGACACTGCGGACGCAACAGCCACTGGAGGAGACACTAAGAAAAGCAAGCTGGGAAGTAAAAAAAAAAACAAAAACATTAGAACTGTGTCTATACAAGTATAGCTCCTATTAAAAAGAGGATACTTTAGAAAACACAACATTTTCTTTGTGATAAGTTAATAATAGTAAAATGTTTTTCATCCTAAAATAATTATTTAATATGTTAAAATTTTTATTTTATTAAACTATTCTTATTTGAAGTTTTAATATATTTGTTTGAACAGTTTTTTTTTTTTACATTAGTGTTTTGTCAAAATCTGAAAAAAAAACAAGCTTTCAAATAGTGTATCACATGTATATCTATGAAAACAAGTAAATGATCAATGAAACTATGTAATATTATCAACGTCACATTTGGGCCTGTCCACGAACGTTTGCTTATGAAGCATGCCATGAGCAAGAATGTAGTTTATTCCACACGCTTTCTCTGCCCCGCACCCACATCTGCGCAACGAACCGAGCCATGAGCCGGTGATTCGAGTTTAGATTGACAGTTGCACCAGAACACAGCGCAAAACCACCGCGGTGACAAAAAGCAGTGTTTTAAGTGGCCAACTATACGGCGTGTTTGATGCACCACCACGGAGTGAGGAGAAAGACGACAGACTTGTGTATAAGCGCGGAGCATGCAGGTAAAGAGGACGTGCCGGGCTCGAGATGAATTTTATGGGCCCGATGTAAACACTACCGCACCGTGAAACTTTATTAAGTCGCAGACGATAGTTTTGCCTATGATACTCGTTTGCCTTGTTGGATTATGGATTAAAAGACTTCACGGAGCAGCGAAAGCAACGTGAGACGAGACTTCACACAACTTTAACACTGTCCACCGAGTTTATTAAAGGTAAGAGCTGACGCAGAGTTAGCTATAAATACAATCGGCAACGCGTCACTGTTGTTGTTGTGAAACATCTCCTGCCTCACCATAATAAAGAATGAGAAGCTGTTTACCTCTTTTAAGACGTTTTCTGGCGAATTAAATGTATTTTTAGCACAACTAATTCAAGTCGAGTTACAACCAAGTGTAAACGGAGGTTATTGAGACGTTGTTATGTCAGAAAAGTAAACAAAAAAATAAAAAAGATGCTAAAAGACGCCAGGCAGCGCTAGCATCACGTTAGCATTTAGCTCGCAGCTACCGTTAGCATTGCTGGATATATTTACATACTTGGAAGGTTGAATCACTTTATTTATCCTCATGTCTTCGTGTCTGTATTTGACACAATATATCTCCTAAAGTCCATGTTTGCTGTTGTAGTTTTTGAGCACTGACTGATAAAGCTGTTGTTCTGATTCACTCTCCATGTTAGCTTTCGAGGTCCGTTAGTGGGCGTGGCCTTTGATGCCGACTGTACACACGACATACATGACACATCAGGGCTCGCAGTGGCTCATATGCCGTAAATGTTCTCGGATATGGTGCGGTTGTGCAAATGTGAGCAGATCTAATGTTTCTTTTTCAGCTAGGTAGCTAGGTTAGCTTACCGCCGAGAGAGGAGAAAAAACATGACGGAACTCCCCAACTTTAGCGTGTGCTTTAGTGCACCAGTCCGCGCAAATACACGGCAATTCGATGTTAATTAAAGTAACTGGTTTAAAACTGTCTGTCTAACGTAAACAAGAAAACAATTTCTCTGCCTAACAATGATTGTGACACTACTGTTATTAGATATTTGTTAAGAGTACATTTGAGTGATACCACCGTAACGTTATGTGAACACTGTTAAAAGGCAAAACATAACCCTAACACAAACGTTTTAGCGTTTAGTAATCAACAAGTAACATTTTTATTGAAAGACTTACCGTTTATTCAGCCGCACATTTTCAGTGCAGAGCACGTGCAGACGCAATGGCGATTTGCAGGCAGCAGTTCAAATTCAGGACAGGGCGCAAAGATAGCTGACGTGATGACGTCAGGCGCCCTCGTTGAGGCAACTTGATTGCAGGACTTTGGATCATGTTAGAAATTCACTTCGCACATTTTTTGAGCAATTTCAAGTTGTTTACTACTACTATTTTACATTACAGTCTGTAAACCAAAAATGTAAGTTAGATTTTTGTAAAACATTACATTACATCAACTATAGCCAAATACACTTCTTACAGTGTAAAAAAAAATTTTTTTTTGCTATGTGGTCATGAATTTTCCATTATACAGCAGACTGGAATAATATTTATACACATTTTATTATGATCTTGGCAAAAACAAAGTGCA
Organism: Mugilogobius chulae; assembly: GCA_038363315.1. Classification (NCBI taxonomy): domain Eukaryota; kingdom Metazoa; phylum Chordata; class Actinopteri; order Gobiiformes; family Gobiidae; genus Mugilogobius; species Mugilogobius chulae. The sequence continues at coordinate 40,782 of JBBPFD010000068.1, forward strand.
ATAGCTCAAAGTAACAGTCAAAGCAGACCCATTTTATGTTTTAGTGAGACGCAAAATCAAGAGAACAAATTATATAAATCAGAACTTCTATATTAGTGACAAGCCTAATGTATAATACTGTGCAAGAATCATGTCAGTAAAAAACAGTTCCACATGAAATCCATTGGAGAAGCAGCTCACATTACCGGTCCTCTTCATCAGCCTGGTCTAAGTCCTCTTCATCAGCTCTGGTCTAAGTCCTCTTCATCAGCTCCATCTGTCACTGATGATCATGAACTGGGACAGGTCACTGGGAAAAAACAGCACTCTTAGTACATTTGTTATTCGTTTACAATAATAATAATAATAATAATAATAATAATAATAATAATAATAATAATAATAATAATAATAATAATAATAATAATAATAATAATAATAATAATAAAGCTTGTATTGTATAATGTTATTTTTTTATTTCATTTTATTTAGTAAGTCAGTCCTATAAAAGTTTACTTTTCAGCAAAAGTATAGTTCATATTTATTTAGCATCATAATTATTATGCACACAAAAGTCATACAACAATGATTATAAAATAACGTGTCATAAATATATTGTTTCTAAAGTAAAAACATTTGAAATACTCACAAGTCAAAGTAGCCTGGTGTTTTCTTCTTCTTCTCTCGTCTGAATCACTTCTCGTAATAAATATATCCAGAACAAAGGCGTGAGACTTGTCTTACGACACACTCTCTGTCTTCCACATTCCTTTTAGAGCAGTATCTTTCAGTAAATACATCAAAAAAGCTGAAAAACTCCGGTAAAACGAGCTCCGTAAAAACCCTCTGTCTGCGCCATCTTGGATTTTACCGTACCTCCGCGCATTACGCACAGGATTTGCGGATTACCGTTTGGTGCCGATATCTCATCCAACCCACCATTGTAAAGCTGAAGGTTTGCCCTGCACGATTTAGTCGGTCTTTACGGTAAATTTTGTGACGTATTTTACGTCATCGTTGGCCAAACACAAGGAGCGGTGCGTAAAGATGACGTAGCATGAGAGCGTTTGTTGTGTTCAAAGGGACGTACCAGACGAACGCGGCGGCATAGAAGCATGTATTTGGTCTCGTTTTGTAGCTAAGAATGAGAGGAAAAGAATGACACCCAACATGCCGGCTTCCGGTAAAAGGAAAGCGCTTTCATTACCCGGAGAAAAGTTGCAATGTTTAGTTTTATGGACTTTTTTACAGAAGAGAAACACTGTTTGCTGGATTATTTCTTCCAGAGGATTTACTTTTGGGAAAATACAAGTGGATATTGTTTTTCTGCCAGATATCACGGACTAAATGAGTGCAGTTGACTGTGGATTGACTCAGACCAAGTATGGAAAAATCATCATAAAGGTAAGATTTGCGATAATCTCAAGTTGAATATGATGGCGGATTATTAGTTATTTCTTGATGGAGTTGATTGTCACATGAAAACAAATTATATAGCCGGTTTGTTGAGAAATTAAGCTTTACAATGATATCTAACTTGCCGTGCTTGCTTAAAAAATAGGCGTGCCTGTGAAACGGGAAAGTGTAAAAGAGCAAAAACGAGCGGGCGCGACCGGCCGGCAATAAAGGTGTTAATTGTGAGCTCATCTCTGTGATCTGCTTTTTTCATGAAATCGTCATATTGTGATTTCCCACAATCTTTTTCCAAAGTCTCTTATACATTTTGAAAGTTGTGTTTTTTTGGGCTGCACATTCAAGTCATAAAAGAGATTAATATTGCTACTTTTCACATTTGATTGACAAAACTACATTTATTGCGACTGAAAGATGAATTCTTAGCATATTTTAATGCTTAAAAATTTTTGTTAATGTTAGAAAAACTAATACACCAAAATCAATAATACTTACACAATGTTCTAATTAATCAAGTATTTTTGAAACTTTTTATTGAAGGCCTGAGGTTGCTTGTTTTAGGGTTGTTTTTCTAAGGCTTGGTCACTTAACCTGGCTCACGCCAGATGGATCTGTGTTGAACTCCTGAGTTCTCACTATATCCATCTGGGACTTGACTCGCTGAAAGCGTTCGAGAAAAGGTGGGGCGTTTAGTGAAATACTTTGAGCTGATTGGGTGTGGGGCCTTCCTTATTTGAGCTAGTCAATCACAGCAACAACTCGTAATGGTGTATCCAATGTCCGCTTGGGATAGAACAAGTACTTCTTTCAAAAAGAAATTACTCCATATTTCTGCTGACACCGCATCAAAAGCAGCAGAAACACGTACATCCACGGGAGCCGCCGTCTTTGTTTAGCTTGAATCAGACTAGGCTGCGGCACCGGGGAGCTAACGGCCTGTGTTAGCCCGCCCTGCTACAATGTGATTGGGCCTCAAAACCACGCTGCTGTGATGTGAGTGGGCCGAACCACGGCCGTTTCGGACTCTCAAACCAATCGAGCCGGACGAAGGCCAGATGGTTTCTCTCGTGTTTGTGAATTCACAAATACCGCGAGATAAACCATCTGGCTGGCCAGGTTATTGGTCACTTGTTTCTCTCTGAAAATCTGGCAACAAGAGAGCCTTTGGTAGCTGGATTTAGCCAGTGAAGTAGGAACTTTCTGAAAAATCATATACTTGTTTGTACCTCAAAGACAAAAAAATTAATAAATAAAAAGAGACTGAATCGTGTTAAAATCAAAATTGTGATCTAGCTCCAAAAAATCGTGATATCATTTTTTTTGCCATATCGCCCAGCCCTACGTGCCGTGCTCAGGTCTGATTGCAGACATTGTTTTGGCCCGCAGTCACACCTGTACAAGCAAACCACAGGACAGTGACGCCATCCTCGCGCCGTCTGTCTACATCTCTTGCAGAAACATGGATCAAACACTCAGGTGCTAACAAGTTAACAAAGTTGTGTGTGTAGTGAAGGAAATATGTCTACCGACCTGGTATCTAATGAGGCAAATACAAGCTTTACTCGTTATACGCAGTCCTCAATCAAGTTTTCAGATAAAATAGCACCAAGCAGTAAAAGCGACATAGGACTTTTTTTGATGTTAACAATTTTTATTTAGGGTAAGAGCTGATCTGCTATGTAATTTGGTGCAGCATTTATATGTTTATTCTAAAGCCGTGAATGTGCATGAGTAACCTCTTCCAACCGTGCCAGAGTCAGATCTGTGCCGTAACAGAGTGTGGTTCGTTTACACTCACATTAGATAAAAGTATCATGCTTTAGGGGACATTCGGGCCTGGGCTTGGCTCGATTGAGCTATAGGCATCATGTTTGAGATCAGACCAGTGGCAGAGGGCCAAACCACGAATATTGGTGTAACTAATTCTCATCATTACAAACACATTTTTGTAAAACTTAGGTAAATTTGATCCATTATTGTCCATTAATTGTGATATTTTATAAGAACACTGGTTTAGACACATATTCTATAGCTACCGCTGACGCAGATGAAACAAAGACGCTGATTGGTCGTCTGTCATTTAGACCAAAATCTAACTTCACTCACCTCACATTAAAATCGTTTTTTGCTTAGCTCATTGATTCTGCAGAAATCCGCCATGTTTTTCAGTTCCATGTGATGTTTTTTCCTTTTTATTTATTTTATTTTTTGTTGTTGTAAGCAACCATGTTGGTTTTCACAAGACAGACAATGCGTGTCTCTGATTGGCTAATTAATCTGTCAGTCAAGAACACTAAAATTCGAAAGAGTAACACGGTGTACAAACAAAAATATATCGTCTGTGCTAGTGTGAGTGCACTCTTAATCTGTGCTGTGATTGGCTCTGCAGGCATAACACAACTGACTCAAAATACACTTTCAGGAGTCATAGTGCATTTAAATCTAAACAAAAGACATACTATAATTTACTTATATGAATGCGCCAAAAACAAAACAAAACAAAACAAATAATAAATAAAGTTATCTAGAAGTAGAAATTGAGATTATTTCTTTGGTATAGTAATGCATTACTAAACAAAGTTGTGTACTGCAGCTAAACGTATTGACTTCCTGCTACATTTTTTTGTGTCTAAATGCAGATAGAAATGTTGCCTTGAACTACAGCTGACAAAGTTGATCTAAAATGACTTAAAACTAGAAACAGCTCAGCTGACTTCCTGTTCAAAACTGCAGAACTGATAAGCCCCGCCTCTTCATTTTAAAATGTAACTGTAAAAAGCAACAGATTTAAAATAACCAATTATTATTGTTGTAATATGGCAATGGAACAGTTTTGAACCATATGTTTCCTTTGAGTATTAATCTTTTGAATTATAACAAATATTATTAATTTATTATAACAAACAAATACAGACAAGTGGGAGGGGATAGGTGGTAGGTGAGAACAGAGATTTCTGAAACTTGAGCTCCAGCTGAAGAACTATTCAAGATTACTCCAACATGCATGAATCAATTCAAATATAACTTTGAGTAAACTAATGTTGAAGAAACCCATTAAAACAAGGTTAAACACTTAGAAAAGTGAATTTGACATAATAGGTCCCCTTTAAAGTAACTTGTGTCATGAAGCAAGGCATTTTACTCTTTCATGTGTGGACAGGTTGTGTAACACTGTTAGTGGCATTGTCCTGACCGTGTCCTGTTTTGTGATGTCTTGTTATTACTGTTTGTCTGTTGAATGACCTTTTGTCTAGGGTCAGGAGATTTTACTTGCGATGGTGAGAAACCTTTACAACCCACCGAATTCAAATGTTTTTGTGGCTTGACCGAAATCCTGCCCTTTCCTGAAATGTCAACAAATCTGACCCACACTTCTGGATGGTTTGGAAGGAGAAACACAACCGGCTCGGACAAAATGCAACCATCAGCATTTTGGTGAACTTTTATTACATATCACTGCACAATATAGTTTTAATGCAAGACAGAACAAGCCAGAGCCGGACCTAACCTTAATCAATCAAGTCAAAGCAGCATTTAAATTGACTTTTTTTTCCTTGTAATTGATAAAATATACATAAAGCAACAGACAAAATAGACTAAATAATCTTTCTAACAATAAAGAGATAATGTAAGAACCTGCTCCAGAAAATGTTTAATAAAACAGATGCATTTTCCCTTTTTGTCCCATTTTTAGACCATCAAATTTTGTTTAATAGTCAATTTATGTCTAATTCTTTGCATCATTTTATGATTAATATATGATTGCACTTCTCCTCAAGTTTCACTTGGAAACAGTTGACTTTTCACTTGGTGAAATCCAAGTGAAAAGTCAACAAATACAATCCAATCCAAAAAATACAATCCAATAGAAACAGAAAGATAACATTATTCTTTAGAACTAACACAGTCTCACAAAAAAGCGTACATATACCATGACACAAAAACATATATATCAAATGAAAATAAACAAATGAAAAAGCTTAAAATGACACAAGATTTGCAGCGTAATTATGACACGAGTTTTGGTTGAAGCCATGTGGGGACATTTTCTTTAGGTTTAATGGGTAAGTTTAGGCTTACTAAATCAGGTAAGTTTGGGTTAGGTTAAGATTAGAATAAGAATTCTGTTAATATTTGTAAATAAGAACACATCTTTACAACTACCATAGAAATGAACTGCATTGCGTGGCATATTTGGCAATTATGCTAATTGTACGCAATGTCCTGTAATGTCGTGGCGAGATTGAGTTTTTAGAACAGTAGTTTTTAACCTGGTGGTACCCACTTGAGGTTTGAAACATGATTTCTGGGGGTCAACATTCAGATCTTAAACAAAGTTTGACAACTTCAAATACAATGATAGGTGTATATTTGTAGGCCATTTGTTGGCCGACAAGATGAATTTAACTCGACTTATGGCCTAAAATTAAAGTCAAACATAAAACTAATGACTATTTAACTCTTGCAGGTATACATTTGTGATTGAGGGTCGCGAACGGCTACGGTTATTTATGGGTCATGTCTGAAAAAGGCTGAAAAGCACTGCTTTAGAACATTCTCATATGTGATAGGGTATGTTTTAAGCCATAATGTCAATGATATAGCTCAAAAACGTTGCTTTACTATGAAAACTTACAGAAAGAGGGCCTAATTGTGACCAAATAATATTTCATTAAAATGGTAAATGGCCTATTTCTAGTGCTTTACAATCTAGAATCCACTGAGGCAATGTGGTTTAAGTGTTTTCCCCAAGGACACAATAACTGCGTTTCCACCCTTATAAAATGCGCATATTGTCTAAATTTGCATAAGTAAAGCGAATAAAAAAGGCGAATTAAGATCGTTCCATCAAAGCGCATAACTGGGTGTTGTTATGGCAACATGAGCTGTCATAACACACCGCTGATCAGCAGAGGGCGATACGTGCACAGTCTGTTTGGTTTCACTTTTTTTTCACAGCCGCAGATTCTTCAATATTAAGTTGTTTAGCGGCAGACTGCTCCGTCTTCTGCAAACTTTACTGGTTATCACTTTATTAATGCGATGGATCTGTTAACAGCGAAAATAAAAGCTGCTGTGTTTGTTTTTAACACAAATCCTCCGCCGTGGAAAGGACGAGCTCTGAATCACCGCAGTGTTGGACAAACAAAAACTTTCACGGAGTTTTTTGATCAACAGCGCTGTGTTTCTCCGGGTTAATTTTGACCTCAGCAAACATGTTTTGTTTTTGTGGTGTAACGGTGCTGCGTGTCTGAAGCATTTTGGACAAAACAACTCAGTCTGTATGGATTATTTTGCCTTTGTTTATCACCTAAATCCCTCCTCCAGCAGGTATGTAACCCGAGGGTCCCGTGGGTTTTTATTCGCTTCATGAGTTAATGCGAATAACTGCGTTTCCAGCTTTCAAATTCGCTTCAGCCGTTATGCGCATAAAGAAAAATCCACCTCTAGAGAGCGTATAAACTTTATGCGCATTAGGGATTCTAAATGCGATATTTGCCGTTTCCACCTCCCAGGACTTATTCGATACTTCTTAATGCGCATTAAAAACAAGGGGGTGGAAACGCAGTTAATGACAATCCACTCTTGTCAGCCCACTGTGGCACCTGAAAATCCAGCGGTCTCCCATCCAAAAACTAACTAAGCCCTAACTTGCTTAGCTTCTAAGATCTGACGGGTTACGCAGTGCACCTTTAATACAGTGTAAAAACAGAGATAACAGTGAGGAAAGTCCAGTCACTGTCACAAAGCAAATATCAGCCTTGACATTCCCACCTTAAATAGTTTAACGTGCAAACGAGAGAATCCATCAGAGATTTCATACTAATAACACTTTGCAAAGAAATGTATTGAACAAAGACTCGAGCGATTTCCGAGAAGAGCTGCTATTTTCAAAGACTTTATTTAACCGCACAAACTTCCTTTTTCGCTCATGATTTAAGTATACATCTCCAAAGTCGTTTGGGGGAGATTTGCAGAGGTGGTTGAGTGGGTACTTGAGAACTGACTGTTTCCATTAGATGTAAAGGGAAAGCAAAGCCTGGACAAGGTGCTCGGAGCTGTACTTACAAAGCAGATGGTATTTTGCATAAAACATAGAATCGTCTTGATCACCTCCAAACACGTGTGAATAAATCTGCACTTCTGTTTGTGAAGGTTATGGAGCTGCAGTAACTGTTCAAGTCTTTGGTACAGATGTTTTTTCTCTGCGTACTATTAAAATGTTGGTTTGACTTTAGAACAGCTACACTTTTTATAGACTTCATGGAATCATAAAGTGAGACTGAACCTCTAAACCCACAACCACATTTCAGTGCAGCTGATAAACTGAGCCATGCATCAGTCGTAAAGAAGAGGGTGAAAGGAGAGGAGCGGTTGATTTGACAGGGATTTGCGATTTGAACAATGTTCGATAGTGCTTTTGATATAATGGCATTAGGTGTACCTGATATTAACCAATAATTGTGTAGATACTGATTTTTTTTTTTGTTTTTTTTTCAGAAACATAACAAAATTGGTCATGCACACTATGTTATTTAATGTACACGTCATTGTAAAGTATTCTTTTTTGTTTAAAATAAACAATACATACAAACATAGTTACATAGACATATACGACAGCTCAACGAATTTCATTAAGCATCCCACCTTTTCTCAAACGCTTTTAGCAAGTAAAGGATTGATAATGTGGAGGAACTCATCTCTGACTTTAACACATATTCATCTGGCATGAGTCAGGTTAGGACAGACACCTGATCCAGGCAAATGTCATGGTCGATCCCAATATCGGAGAGGTGCATCATGCAATGATGGATTTCACATCTTGCTGTCTTGTTGTTGGGTTATGTTCCAAAAACAACCCGTGGAAGACGAAACCCGCAAAGTAGTGATCTTCATTTTTACCAGTAATTTCAGTTGATAACCTGCCTGATTATGATGTTTAGTGTCTTTTGTACAGGTAATAATGCACTGAATACATGATTCACCGCGAGATACAATAGCGCCAGTCGTTTGTGACCGCTTCAGTGGAACTGTTTGTTTTAAGGTGCTGTGTGCGTTCGCCTGCTCTGCTTTTGACACGTTGCCCGTCCCGCTGTGCTCCACAGTCGACCACTGAGCCACGGATCACACGGGCTCCAGAACCGACAGTCACGAAACACATCCGGACTCTAGCGAAGTCACAACACGATCCATAAACACATCGTAACTACACAAATGATACTTCAGCGTGAACAAATTCATCATCGTAACTACGAGCTCAAAGAGTCAAATCCTCACCTGACCTGATCCAAACTGTCTAAAGTTTTCTAAAAGAGCTTCTGTTCTGTTGCCTGGGAATGCTGCATTGTCACACGGTCCACAAACAGTGTAAAAACAAAAATGCTAAATTGCAATAAAAAAAATGTAAAAATTCAGCACGTCCGCGAAAAATGAGCCGCGTTAGAGCGAGGAAACACTGTACAAGTTTCCACTGAATGTTGCGCTTATGAATACCACACAAAGTTGTTTGCTTAAAGTTTGTATGGAGGATTTTGAAAAAATGTTTGTTGTCAGTCTTGGTCAAAACAGTTTTGTAACAGCCTTGTACTTATACCAAACAAAAATAATTTTCAAAATACATAAACCGTGGACATAATGAGGATAGTAAAGCACTGACCAATAGATAACGTGTGAACCTGTCAAGCAACCCTCAGTGTTCCTAAGTAACTCATTGGCTCATTTACAGTGAAGGGTGTGGCCCTGGGAGGAGAAGCACATGTGCATAGTTTGAAAAACAGCAAACAGCTGTTAGATTTGAAAATCCTCCATACAACCTTTAAGATGGGAAAAAAAGAAATTCAAACCAAAGACACAGTGGAGGTTTGATAATAATTTGAAAACTTATCTGTCCTAAATATAACTCACAGACTGGTAGTTTCCTGCATCCAAGCAAAAGTACATTAACAAGAACACATCTTCTGTTTTTCAGTTGATAATTTTTAATGGACTTTACTCATCTTTTATCTTTCTCATTAATGTAATATCTTTTTCCTGTCAGAAAGTGAGTTTATTGACCTCTGAAAGGTCATCATGAATAACAAAAATTTGAAGAATGTTTGTGTTATTACAGGCTAAACTATTCTTAGTTTTGTTTGTTCTTATTGTTTTCTGTTTATTATTGTAAATTGTATGTACCTTTTTTATTTATTTATTTTTTTAAGTTAAGCTCCCATTCGCAGAACAAGTTCCCACTGATAGCACATTCACATCTGAAGCCTTGCGTGATGTTGATAAAGCGGCGCATCTCCCTGTTTGCCGGTTGACCTTTCGCTAATATCACAATCATTAATCCCACTGTGTCGCTAAAGGATTCCAGCGCTAATAATCCCTAAATCATACAAACGCTTGGCAGCTTGTCCTGGTTTACTCGCTGTAATTTATCCTCAAAGTGCCCCCTTTCATACAACCGTTGCCGAAAAAAAAAAACAATTCAGCGCCATATTTATCACTTTAAATCTATTTTCTCGCACCATTGGCAGGTAATTAGCGCTTGCTTTTGAGGATTCCCACCTCTACGTCTCCTCAAATAGCCCCTGTCAACACTGTTTTAATTACACTAGCCCTACTGGATCTGCGTGGGTGGCTGTTTTTTCGAATTTATTTGGATTTTCTGCCACATTTTCTTCTGTTTTTTCCTTGGACAAGTTGTAATAACACCAGGGACTCGCAATAAACCCTTTGGCGTACTTTTAAAAAAACGCAAGTCTGAACCAAAACTGACCTAGATTTTCTGATTTATTTATTTATTTGACAGTAAACATGCTTCCCGGATGCTTAATGTGTCGGTAATTCTCGGTCTAATTGGAGTGTTCGTGTTGTTGTGCGGCTTTCCGTTAATAATTGCTGGATTAAAACGACTTACCGCCAACATGGAAAGCGCAAAGGTCTTTCATTAGCTTGTTGACCTGTATTTAGCGCAGAGGAGGGTCTAAATAAGGGGATATTTGACGGGCTTCGGAGGTCTTAAATCGTACGGGAGAAAGACCTGGAGGGAAGTCAAACGGCTGCTGACATTCCACCTGGATGTTATGGCTATTATGGTTTTATTGGCTCTTAAGGCCTGCTAATGAATTGCGGGGGAGGCTAATGTGTTTGTGTTGGGTGGTTAAGTGTAAATATGTTAACAGCACTGCGACTGCTGGGTTTATTTGACATCATTTTAAACTGTAAAAAACAACAACAAATGCATTTATATATACAGTGTGTATATATATATATATATATACAGTGTGTATATATATAATATATATATATATATATATATATAAATGCATTTATATATACAGTGTGTATATATATATACAGTATATATATATATATATAGTATATACAGTTCAGTTGAAGAATTCGGACATTGTCACATAACAAATAATTTAATCATCAAACTGATGCAAAAACACTGATACTGAGTTTAAACTCCCAAAGTCTGTAATGTGAGAGCAGGATTCTTATTGTTTGTCTGGTTTTCAACCACAGTCTACTTGAGTTTCCCTTTATTACATGCAGTATTTAATACTGGTAGTTGTTTGTTTCTTATCAGGCTGTAGCCACTTTTTTTCTCTTTTAGCAGAGTTTTGAGCTCCTACACAAGTAAATGTCTTTTCTCATCATTGACTCTCATGCATTCTGTTTCTCTCTGCTAACATTTATAACATTTTCTCTTTATTAACCCAACCTTACAAATGAGTAATGCATAATAAACACCTTACAAATAAGTATAAAACATAACCAATGACTTTGATGACCATTGACTTCACAATACAACACAGACTCACTAGAGCAGTGGTTCCCAACCTTTTTCGTCTTGAGTACCCCTAATCGTGATCTCACACACGGAGTACCCCCTGTGTCATGTATTTTTAGGGATATTTAATCTTTACTCATATATTAATATGTATAACGCTTGCATTTCATTGTTTTAATGTATTTATGCCAATTAGCTGCGTCTTAACAAGTAAAATGTGCTGCAAACTACATTTTTCACATTACAATACTTGCAATTCTACCTTTCTTTTAAATCTGCAATCATCCAAGGACCCCTGGCAAATGGTCGCGGACCCCCTGGGTCCACGTACCCCTGGTTGGGAAACACTGCACTAGAGGGCGTACTTTTACCACGACACAGAAACAGCGTATTTTGAGCGTAAGTTCACAGCTGTTTTTAGTACTTATGTTACGCCGTGCATTTAGCACGATATGAAAAAGTGTAAAAATGACACGAGATTTCACAGCGTCAAAAAAGGACGAGTTTTGGCTGAAGCCACGTGGGGACGTTTTCTTCAGGTGAAACGGGTAAGTTCAGGCATAAAGTTACTAAAATGGTAAGATTAGGTCTGGGGCTTGGGGCAGGTTAAGATTAGAATCAGGATTTCTGAATATTCATAAATAAGAACACGTCTTAACAACCACCATTGAAATGAATGGGGACTGTGACGCGTACTACAATTACGCAGGACAGTTCTGAACTCATGCTAATCATACCTAATTTACATATTGTGTAATGTCGTGGTAAATGTACGCTTTCTTGTGAGATTGGGCTCCACAATAACATTGCAATTATTCCTTTAGAATTGCACCTTGTAAATGTTTGCATTAATGTACATGTATTTATTCTAAGCTGAATGCCTTTCACGAGCAGATGGTGCCTCCATGATTTAAATATACTCTCTTTTCTATACAGAAACAGCACTTTGTGCAGAACAGCTCATCTGTGCAAGGTCAAGTTAATCTAACAGAAAATGTGTTGAATTTATATTTACTGTAACTACAAAAGGACATTTGGTTTGGTGAGATGCAACACATTTTAGTTTCAGCAATAACATTTTAACTCTTCGATGCATGACCGACCAATACCTACACTCTTCCATGAGTGGGGTAAAAAATGACCCCACTTAGAATCAAAGCATTTTTGCACACTTTAATTTTGCTTAAAGATTATGATTTGTATTCTGACATGTTATTTTATCAGTTTTATTCACATTTGAACACAAATCAATCAGGTTTAAAAAAAAATGTCAAAATTCATTTTGTGACTGTCAATGTGATTATGGAGGACAAACTAAAAATACAACTATAACTGGGGACTATAACATTGTCCACGCACATGAACACACATAAAACCTTTTCTCTTTCTCACTGTGTGCAGCATTTACAAACTACTTGCTTTTGGCTGTGATCAGTCACAGGAATACTGCTTTTCCAGCAGCATTTGGTGGCTTTGTGGTCCTTGTTTCTTGGACAAACCTGACATCTCTGTCTCTTCTGTTGGCCCTGTGTGCTTCTCTCATGTGTGTGGATTGTGGATTTGGTAACTAAACACCTTCCATTGCTACAGTGATGTAGGTTGGTAGGTTTAGGTTACTTTCCAGTCGACTTTTCATGTGAGGAGTCACAAACTCCTTTGACAGTTCTGTGAGAAAGCATCTCTGTGTGTCGGTGAACCTTACATGTGTGATGCTGAGTCAAATGACCTCCTGATGCCTTCTTCATCAGATGTGTAAATGCCACAGTAAATGTAAACCAACAAGTACAATTTATAAGAATCAAAAGTTCCTAGTGCTTACCCCTGAGATTCCATAAGAAATGGTTGGGGTCATTTTGACCCCACTTATGGAAGAGTGGGGTAGTGATACAAAAGATCAAATTCTTAAAAAGTATATTTACAAGTTTTTAAACGCTATAGCCTCATGCCACAAACAAGTTTGTTGAGGAATACCTGGAACATGAAACTATAACTAAATTAATTTAAAAGATTTCTCAATGGGTCATTTTTGGGGTCATTTTTGACTCCACTTATGCATCTAAGGGTTAAACAAGTAGGTATCATTATGTTTCACAGTTGCAGTTTAAAGTTAAGGAGCCACCATAATGTCCTCAGTAATGAAGGGACAAGTAGACAAGTCAGTGGTTTCAAATGGTTCTATTTTTGGTTTTGTTTTGCTTCAGCCAAAAAAGTCGAAAACCGGTCTTCAAAGCTATAAAAGACAAAATCTACTCAATGCTGAACAAGATATGACAGAGCTTTTTATTTGTTAAGCCAAATACCACTGTAAATACTTCAAAATAATTTGGAAAGTTCTTTGATAGATTTTGGAAGAGTTTGTTGCGAGTCGGGACTTGAGCGACTCCAACAAGACTTAGAAAGAGCCTAAAACCAATGTGCTCTTGTACACAGACCTCAGAGCAGTGTGAGTACATATCCGAGAGTTGCGCGAGTGTGCAGAAAGAATCTGTAGAGAGTCTATTTTTGTCAGCAGTCGCAGTGGTCTGGTGTGACTTTCAAGTTATACAATGAGCATTCTCTCAAGAATCCATGTAAACGGACCACAGTGGGCTGTAGCAGGTGTACAAGGCACTTCGCAGCAAGTCTCACACGTCTCAGACAAACTCGCCTCACAGTCAGTGTACGGAGGACTTGGCTATAATGCAGGTCTACGCACTGAGGCGCGTGGTCAACCTGCTTGTCAAAGCCTGATTCAATCAGATCATAGAAGCTAAGCAAGTTAGGGCCTGGTTAGTACAAAAAAGTGATCAAAGTGTTTCTAGATAGTACTTTTTCGGTGCTCAGTCTTCTCATCGTCAAGAAAAAACAATAATATGCAAACGGTAAGAATTTATAGTGAGTTAATTTGACAGTAAATGGAGTTTGTACAAAGCTGAGGTGAGGCAAGAGAATCTGGCTACGGCCAAAATACAATCACACATTTAAATGTGTTTTGTTTCACTGTGTGTTCAACAAAGCCTTAAACAACAATATAATGAACCACACAAGCAAATATTTACCAGCAAGAGACCAACAAGTTCTGTTCACAAATACAGTCCTGCACTACACGTCATCACTCATTAAACTCAGATGGATAAGCAGAAGAAATTCTTTTAAACTTCAATTTACATTTACAACACAATGTCTTAATCTACAAAGTACTTTTACATTTATATACTGGTCAGTAATATCCAGTTTCTTACAGGAATCTCTCTCTCTTTTTTTTTTTTTCCTGAAAGCAGCTGTCGGGGGTAAATACTGCAGACCTCTACCTTAAACACGTAGCTTAGCAGGAATATAAAACAGCCCTGTTAATGCCGGTGCTGGTCCGTGGTGTGTTTGGATTGAGTGGGAGGGAGGTTGAAAGCGTTCTGTTCCCTCTGTGCTCTTTACAGGTCAATATTTCTCCATACGTGTGATTATTATGCCAACGTTCTGCAGCGTCTTCTACAAAGGTGTGAATTTGAAGCTTCTCCTCTACGTATTTGCTATCACCTCTCTCTTTCTCTTTCATTCCTTCCTATCTACTCTCTTTCTTCTCCCCTTTTTCATCTGCAGCCACCTTTCTTTACTCTCTCTCTCCCAAATTGTCTGTCTCTATTCTCACCACACTTTACTTTTCACCTTATCTTTCTTGTTTTTTTCTCACTCCCTTTCTCTTCTCTCTCACCTCTCTCTCTAGTTTCCTTTTCTTAGTATCAACAGAAATTTTAACTCTACATCAGAGGTTACGCTAGACTTTTTTTCAATTAGGAAAACAACGGGTCACATAATATTGCCTCATGCAAACAACTACACATGAATTATCACCTGCGCTACATGTCTCTATTTAAAGCTAAAAGTGGTCATTGTTAATGAAGTGTCTTTAGCTTTTACTTATCATAATGAAGAGACGCGCTTTTGATTCCCGTCTGCGTACTTAACCAGAGCCAAGCCTCCCCGATCTCCGGTGTGTTTGAGGCAAGAGCCCGGGACAACGCACGCACTGAACCCGGGCCAAGCCGGGGTCAACCCCTGTGGTCTGACAAGAACCTGGAGCCTCGCGACCACCCGCGCAGCCCACTTTTAAACCGGAGATGTCTAAGTTAAGCGCGAGGTTTTAGTGGCAGTAAAGACACATTCTAATGGGTTTCATGTTTCAAGTGTTGTACCTGTTTGTCTCCTGCAAAAACACTCGTCTGTTTGTTCCGCTGATCAGCAAATCTGCAAGAGAGACGCACTTTCCTGCGTTTTTCTCTCTGTTTTCTCGACTTCATAAGCGACACACTTTCATTGCATGTACAAATTCTCTTCACTTAGCGCAATAAGCCGCTGTATTCACACGCAAGTAAAAATTTGTTTTGAGTTGAGAAGTAAAAAGCATGGTTAACGCAGTACTCGCTTCTCTGCAGAGCTGTCAATCAGGGCCAGGGTCACGCGTATAAGCACAAGTCTTAGTCTCTGAACCCGAACATCGCCCGGACTGACAGCAAAACGAACAAATGTGGAATTATATTTAAATAGCCTGTAGTAAATTATCTAATGATTCTCAATTTACTTTGATTTTTGATTTTTTCGTCTATTATTTCTGCCGGTCAACCTGACCGGGGACGTCAGGCACATTTTACCATTTTACCTGCTCTATATCTCTCTTCTGCCCTGCACACTTCCGCCTTCTTTCTCTATTTCTCTCCATCTATCTCTCCTCCTCATCTCTTTCTCTGCTTTTCCCCTTTATTTATTACTCTCCTCCCTTGCTCCAATCTCCTTCCTTCTCTTCCCTCTCTCTCTCTTCGTCCTTATCATCTCTTTCTCTCCTTTTTCCTCTCTCAGAGTGTAATAACAGAAATGTTGCTGTTTTTAAAGGATTGTATCTTATTGTAATTGTACATTGTCCTGAAAAAAACTTAACTTTAAATAGAGATTTTACTTTGTTCTTGAAATATTGCATCTTTACCTCACACTCCACTCTCTCTCTCTCCTCTCTGTCGCTCTCTTTCTTTCTCTCACAGTGTAATAACAGAAATGTACCTCTCTCTCTTTCTTTTCACTTCCTTTCTGTCTCTCCTCTTTCTTTCTCTTTCTCTGCCTCTCTTTATTTTTTCCTCTCTCGGAGTGTAATAACACATTTTACACATGTTCTACTTCTCTCTACCATCTCTCTCTTCCTCCCCCTTCTTTCTTCCCTCTCTCTCTCGCTGAGACAAACAGGCGTGTGATGCAGCGGTGAGGGGCCTTGAATGCTAAACACATCATAACAGCGAGAGAAGGAGGAGAAAGAGAGAGTGAGAAGGAGGGAGGATTAAAACAGAGGCAGGCGTACAGTGCAAAGTGACAAATGAAGGACTAGACAAAAACAGCTGGACATTGTGAGAAATGAGAAAAAGCACCGAACGGAGCCGAGAGAGGAATGGATTAAAGAAGGCACAGGCTGGTTCTATTGAATTTGAATCAACCTGGTTCACCTCAAACCAGGCCAGCGGGAGATATCAGGGTTTCATAGGAAAAAAGGGTCCGGATTTAGAATTGTACTGATTTTTGACCACGTTTGATTTTACTTTATTATTGTTCGTGTTTTATGCAGGTATTTGCTTTTTGAAATGGTATGTCTGATAATAAGTCATGAACAAAAACATGCATGTCGTCTTCCTCTTCCTCCTCCTCCGTCTTAATAGGACATCTCCATAAAAAATATGTCTGGTCTCTAAAATACATTTCCAATAAGTGTCACAAGTTTATGTGCGTCAAATGAAGGCGCAAACTCGTTTGTGCTCTTGTAGACCTAGGCATGCTTTATAATACACTTTTCATTGTTTCTATGTTGTGCTGTGTTGATTTTAGGTCATGGTGAGCCAAAGATTGAGATTTTGTTTCATTCTGAAATAGAGCTAGGGCCCCTTAAAGAAGTGCAAAATATAATCATAAACTATAACATAAAGAATTGAAATTTTAGACTGGATAATCGAAAATATAATCATTGTATTATTTCATACAAACATGATACAATATAATTTAATTTTATTAAATCTTATTTAATTTAATTTAATTGCTAAGACACTTCACCCACATTGCATAGAGTGAGTCTGATGTGAGTGTGAATGGTTGGTGAGGGGCTTTCTGCAGTCTGCCCCAGGGCAGCTGTGGCTACAACAGTAGCTTACCACTACTATGTGTATGTATGGAATGAATGAATAATGCAGAACCTGAAGCATCTTTGGGTATGTTGAAAAGTGCTGTATTATTATTCTTAACCTTGGGTCAGATAGATCTGTCTTGAACTTTGATTTCAGTTCTTTCACATGATCCATCTTTAACTACTCCTGCTGAAAGCGGTCGGCAAAAGGTGGGAGTTTTCATGTAACATTTTGAGATGATTGTTTGAAATGCTAGCTACTTGAATTTGTTTTTAACCTGTCTTAACAAATCAGAAAGGCATATTAAATGTACTTGTGGTATAGGACAAGTGTCATTGTAATCCTCTGTGACCGGCGTGTTCAGCCTGCTCTGAGCGGTAGTCAAACCTGGGTCTCCCACACCGCGGGCGACCGATAAACGCATTGAGCTAAAGGGAACGCTTAGTCCAGTTTGCCGGTCAGATCTTATACCTGAGGAAGTAACTTCACCACTTTGGTCCATTGTGTGGGCATTTACGCTGGCACCTCTGTCTTTCAGCTAATACAAAAATGGTTCAGAAGGCAGACCAGACTGATGGGCCCAAAATGCATTTTCTCGAGTTTGTGATTTTACAAATACTGTGAGAATCCATCTGGCTAAAATTCAGCATGAAATTTAACTATTTTGGTTTGAATGATTGTCTTGTTCCAAGGATTATTATGTGTGTGTTATTGATTAAAGTGGACAAATACATATATAGGTTTTTCTATTTCATCTTTTTTCCTTAACTGGCTCTTGTTGCCACATTTCTGTGAATTTCAATGATCATTAAAAATTCAAATGTGTATTCACAACCATGACCATGAACCAATTCTTTGTCTGTTCTCATTTAAATATTTATCGCTCTTCTGTATTTTTTAACATTTTGCCGAACAACCAGATAACATTTGCTTCACCAAAACTCAAAATTCCAATCTAAACTATCCCTCTCTTATCATACTGGCTTGTTTACCACCTTTCCTTCTTCACTCTGTTCAGATTATCAGACAAAATAAAATCACAGTAGGGAGCTTTGCCCGTTGTCACTATCCTCTCCAAATCCTACAAATAAAGTGTTCTTGTATTCACTAACAGCAAAAGTACATTTCCCAATAAATCATTTGGTTGAAACTTTCCGGAGTGAAACTTTGCGGTCACCTTGCTCACATGTTCTCTTGCGTTGCATCTTTTCATGTCCTGGTTTTACCTTGAGAATCATTTTGTTCAAACCCGGCGTGTATTTTTTTGAGCAGTTTCTCAGTTGGGTGCTGTGTTCGATACGGGCTTTTACACCTGAAGAATGTGTCTTTTTTTCTCATGGCACCACAGAGTTTAGAAGAATGGAGGCTTTGCTCGTCTCTGGCAGTTCAGCTCTCGTCTGAAAAGTGCCTGGATACTTGTGTTGTTCATTGGTTTGTTGTAATAGTTTGATGTCGGAGTACAGTCTCAAAAACTTGCTGTAGAAATGTCAGTAAAGCGTTTGAAAATAAGTCTGTGGGGTATTGCAATGTTGTGTCAAACTATATTTTTAAAACACTTATAGTCTGTTAAGTCACAACTCCAAAAAAAAAATGCATATATTATATATTTTCTGACACTAACATCTCTCATTAACCAGAGACAAAGGGAGACATGGAGGCTGGATTATAGTATACATATATTTTCTCTGACATATTTGATTGTATTATAGACACGCGCTGATGATTCGCAAGTCGACCAGTAACTTAAGGGTCGAATAGTGCAATAAAAACAAGTTCAGCGGGTTCGGGTGGGTCAACTCTAACGCTGGATCTACACAGAACGGTTTGGTTCAGGACACAAGCGAGTTTCTTGCAAAGTGCGTGTACAACAGATACGCTGTACGCTCGTATAATGAATTGAAAGCCGCACCAAAACGCTGCGGTCTCTGGGAAAAATCATCCAGATTCTTTCCACAAAGGTAAGGGAAGGTAATGTTTATTTAGGACCGATGTTGGGAGTAACTAGTAACAAAAGTAACTAGTTACAGTAATATATTCCACTTTTCAGTAACTCAGTAGTGTAACTCATTACTTATAAAAATGTTGATAATATTTTACTAGTTACAATCTAAGTAACTCAAGGTACTTTCATAGAAATACATTGATTTTATACTCTATTGAAAACGACACTCCAGGACCAAAACACCACTAAAATACTGTCTGTTTGCTTAAAAGTGAATCAAATATTAGGAGGAAAATGTCTTGTGATGTCAAGTTTCCATAAATTACCACTGTAAATGAGAAAATGTAACCTAATAAGTACAATGTCTTAACAACTGTGCGATTAGCTCAAAGTAACTTACAGTAGTGTAACTCAGTAACATTTTTGAGCCAGTAATATTGTGATACAAATGTATTACATTTTTCTCCCTGTAACAGGGACTAGTAATATATATATATATATATGTAACTAGTAATATATAATTACAGTTTCAAAGTAAGGGTTACCCAACACTGTTAAGGACAATGTACAATTGCATTAAGCACAAAGGCAGAGATGCTTGTACTAGATTGCAGCTTACAGCTAATATCCAACTGTAGTCCTGGGGAGGGGAGAGGGGGAGCACATTGGACATGTTTTTAGTTGTAGGAGGAAACCTTAGTACCCGGAGGAAACCTACGCAGACATGTGGAGAATATGCAAACTCCACATAGAAAGGCCCCAGGCGGCCTGGGAGTCGGATCTTCTTGCCATGAGGCCAGAGCGCTATCCGCTGCGCCACCGTGTCGCCCGCAGGCTCCCGCACTCCTCGGAGGTCATTGTGCATGGGTGCCTTGGTTTTGAGCACTTGCTAAGTTTTGCGGGACCCGCGTCGGTCCCAACCCAAACTAAAAATGCAGAACTTGAGGTAGTGCATATGTTTTGTGTATTATGTTATATGTACATCTTCCAATATTAAAGTCTGCATAAATTGCTCGCAAATAGCATGATTTTTTATTTTATTTATTTTTTTTTTACTTTGCTCCCGCAATTTAGCACTTGGCTTGATAAATCAGGCCCTTAGTGTACATCCAGGGTAAACCCATTTTCAATCGCTCTTATGCTTTGGCTTCCTATTACATCAACGTCTGTTTAAACTAAGACACAACTTATTGGTTTTGAGCACAATTCAATTATAACTACAAAAAAAGAATAAAAAAGCAAAACACAATAGAAAAAAGTGGCGTTCTTTGTGCCATGTTATCAACAGTCATGGACACACAAATGATGCTCCAGCGTGAACAAATTCATCCTTGTAAACTACGAGCACAAAGACTAAAATTCTCACCTGAAGAAACGTCCTGAGCGTCAGGTCAGCTCCTCCTGCCTGATCCAGGCTGCCCAAGTTTTCTAAAGGCTTCTGTGCTGCTGCCTGTGAATGTTGTAATTTGACACGGTCCCCAAACAGTGTGTGTATCAGCACACAATAGGCCTATTAGGACCACATACTTTAATTTAAGCATTTTTTTTCAGAACAGGTGTGTTGGCATGAAATAATACATTGTGTGTTATTCCTTTGGTATCTCCCATAAACCAATTGTTGCATAGACAGTTATACTAGAATACAATTCAAAATCCAGAAGGAGGAATTATTTGTGTAAACAAGGCAGTTGGGATGTTTTAGTGAATTCAAAATGCACACTTTGAGTATTTTTTGGATCTTTCGGCACTGTGGTTGTTAATTTAAAATACATTTGCATAAATAGAAACATCTTGCGTTGTACGTCTGTAATTTTATGTACGCTGATACAGATTTGAGTCTGGAGTTTTCCAAGCTTTGGCACTTAAAGGGGTTTAACTACACCACATACATTAGCTCAACATCACCTCTTTCATTGGAAAAAAAAAAAAGAGTGATTGATTGGATGAGATGATTGATGTGTGAACGGTAAAAGGATTGATTGATTGACTGACCAGTACAGTTCTCTTAGTCCAATTTCTTGACAGGTAGCCACCAATTTTCTTCTGGCAAACAAATGATCCTCCCTAAAGATCCACCAGCGGCTTGTCTCCAAGAGATGTGCTGCAAGGAATGGTTCAAGTGATTCAAATCTATTCACATGAAACCAACATGTACAGTATTTATAAAGCACTTTTCATATATGTAATGTAATGAAAAGTGCTTCACAGTGCATTCAA
The DNA here is from genome assembly GCA_038363315.1 of Mugilogobius chulae. Classification (NCBI taxonomy): domain Eukaryota; kingdom Metazoa; phylum Chordata; class Actinopteri; order Gobiiformes; family Gobiidae; genus Mugilogobius; species Mugilogobius chulae. The sequence continues at coordinate 62,248 of JBBPFD010000068.1, forward strand.
AACAATCCCACTTACCCCTAAAGCCCACTCTACCACCTCCACAGCCATGCAACACCCCCCACCCACGTACACCCACACTCTATTCTACATTTGACTCCGTTCAGATGCATTAGGCTGTATGTAAAGATCCCTCATACAGTATGATGGAGCACCCAGCCACTCTGTGAAGGAAACTCATTTACACTGTTGGGGTGAGCGATATGGCAGCACATTTATGTCAGACATGTTCTGAAACAGGATTACAGTTTAGATTTGATCTCTGTTCATGGAGGATACACTTTACATTTGCTATTGTTTTTTTAAATCATCGTTTTCTTTGCTATTCTGTGATTCTTTTAAATCTGCCTCTGACACACTCAAAAAGGAGTTTGCATGAGCAGACAACAGCATTAAACAGAAAAGTACCAATGCCAAATGCAATTTTGCAGTTTGTCGTAAGAATGAGTTTCCTTTTTTTTTTTCTCTCTTTATATATATTGAAAAACCTTATGGATAAAGCTTATAACCGTAGATGGCGTATTCCACATCACAACAGTGGTGCTCCATCCTTTTCTACTAATCAGGGATCTCTTTTATAAATAAGCTGAAAATGTTCAGATTGGACTGCACATTTTTAAACTGGCCGACGTCAGATGGAAATGTGTTGAACTCCAATGTAGGCTTTTGTAGAGCATTTCCCACTCAAATGAAATACTTCAAACTGATTGGGTGACTTGTCAGTTAGTGCCTAAATAACCATTGCCATACACTGAGTGAGAGTTTGATGTGGTCTAATGCGGCTTTCAGGACTTTAAACTTTCAGGGGCGGCTCATCATTAGGGCGATAGGCGCACGCACCGCCAACAAAAAGACGAAACATTAGCGAGTTGTGTAGTTAAAGTTGATCAAAACCGATTAAAACTTGATTAAAATGCCATTAAACATCATTGTCCAATCAGAGGAGCTTATTTTTGTCTGCCGGAGCATGGTCCCGCCTCTTTTGGTGCGATCTCAGACTTAAAATTGCACCGCTGCTTCCATTGAGTCTAATGAAAGAGCTTTTTTTTTTCTAAGTTCTGCTACAATGGGACTCACGGATGCTTGCACCAACGCTGCGTCGTCACGTACGTCTGCGTGACATTTAAGCCTCAGACAAGTTACAACAAAAGGTGGGAGAATTATAATTGTGTTATTTTGCCAAGTTGGATTCAGAGTTGTATATATTCTGTTCTTATTTTCAATCGTGCCATCCATGTCCATGTTTACTGTGGTTCTCAGGCTGGTTTTATTGTCTTAAATATTGCAAATAGAAATGTTATTATAAATATAAAGCCTTCTTATGCATTTACTGATCTAGATCTTTATTTTATGATTTTATTGACATAAGTTGGCCACATGCCATTTGATTGCACATGAATGCTTAGTAATTATATTATATTGATTGATTAGACAAAATAATATAATTGTGGGCATTGGGTTTTGATAGCTGGCAATGTATTGACCATAGCACCCCCAAGAAATGAGTCAGGAGCCCCACTGGCAACCTTGGGTAAAAACGGATTAGAGTAAGGCGATATTTCAGCCGACTAATATTTTTGGACTGACGATTAGATTGTTTTTTTTATTGGCTTATCAGCTATCGGCCTCTTTTTTTGGCCGATATCTGATCAGGCAGTTGTTTGGCTTTTTCTCTGTGGGAAAAGCTGCACTTCACAGTGATGAGCTGAGTCTGAGTTGGTTTGGAGAGACTTCTTCTTCTTCTATCTCTCTCCACTCCTAAGTCTGCAGTTTTGATTTTTTCATTAACACGACTTCAAGTTTTATTCTTGTTCTATGACTTTGGCTTTAATAAGTGCTGGTTTGTTTGTCAATATGAACAATCTGAATGTCTTTCTGACATTATGAAATGAGGTGAATATTAGTTTAGGTTGAAGTTTCTTGGTTATACTACCTCACCTCAGCTATGCTTTTAAAATGAATATAAGAAAACAACTTCAGAAATTAGTCTTGAAAATCGGCCATTGATATCAGCATCTGTTGACCAAAATTTGAAATATCAGTTTTCTCATCGGCCAAAGAAAAACCCATATTGGTCGATATCTAATACTAACCGCAGTGGACTGGAGCTGGTGCACTTCGCTAGAAACCCGCATGTGTCCCGAACCGAAGTCACCTGCAGTGTACGGGAGGCGTTAGTTTGTGCCTAACCAATCACAGCAACAAATTGTATATCGAATGAGACGTGGGATAGAGTAAGTGTCACTCTTCTTTCAAAAAGGAAATACTCTGTATGTCTGCTGTCGTCTTTGTCACCAACCCCCGTCATTCTGCCTGCTGCATTGTGATTGGGCTGTTAAACCCCTGGAATGAACTGCAAACCAATCAGACTGATGCAAGGCCAGATGGATTTCTCTAGAGATTGTGAATTAAAAGTTACTTAGTACATCTTTAAGCCTTTAGGTTGCCTGGCACACACAAACTGTAACTTTCCTATAAACGCCTCTAAAGTTTGCTGTGTACTGTAGTATTCTAAGCATTCCTTTTCTTTGATACGGTTTTTGACACTTCCACTGTCTCCTGTAAGAGCTTAGAGAAAGTGAAATGATCCAGTGTCTGCAAACAAACTGCATCCCCACATCACCTCAGACGGGCTTAAGGTTCACTCTGCTCAACCAAATGGAAAATGTGCTGCTCGGTAAATATTTGACAGAAAATAAATTTAGCTTAGTCGTACTTCTGCAAATCAAAACGGAAAGGCATAACGTTCATTTCGGACTGCGGTATGAAGCATTTGCAAAGGTTAGATCAGTGTACGTGAGGACATTGTGGACAGACAAAAGGGTCAAAGTTCATGGTACAAGTACATCCCATGGAATCTGTAAGAAGGCAGACATACATTTGGTCAATTTCACAAGAAAGCATGTACAGTATATACCACTGCATAAGGACATGTCAAAAAGTTAGTTACCTTGACGTTAATGCAATATTCATTTTTATGTTAACCATTTGTAGTTATGTGTAGAATATATACCCTGACACATCATTAGCACGATTTCATTTTTTTTTTTTTTTTTTTTTTTTTTTTTGCATAAATATGACACGCAATATGGTGGTTGTAAAGATGTATATTTTACAAATTTTTTTTTTCCTAATCTTAACCCTCTTAAACTCAAAGTTTTTTTTGTTTGTTTCAGTGGAAAACAATTTTTACTATCCAACATTCAAAAGGCTGTGGCTTAAATATACTTTATATGATAGAGCTCTACTATAAAAAAAAGTGTTAGGTTTTATTCAAAGATTATAAATATGGTAATACATAGTGTATATATATATTATATATATATATATAATATATATATATATATATATATTATATATATATATATATATAGATATATAGATATATATAGATATGTGACCGGTGTGTTTTTCACTCTCTGCGTTGTTTGTGTCCTGAGCGGGAGTTGAACCCGGGTTCATGCGGGCAGCCGACTGACAACGCATTGAGCTAAGGGAACGCTCCGCTTAGCTCAGTTTGTTTGTGGTTCTTATACTTGAGGGGTGAGTTTATCTCATACCACACACTTCTCCATCTGTACCTCGTGTGGGCATACACGGGTTACATATATATATATAGAATTTATTATTGCATGTTTTTCAGACGTCTGAATAAGACGTCTAGACATTAAAAAAGGAAGATATAAACGTTTTATTTTTTTCTATTTTTAGCGAAATAGTGAATTCGAAATAGCACTAATAAGAGTAAACTATCGTGCACTGCTGCTGGGGGGAACTTTGGCGCGCTGTCCGCAGTCTGCGCTGTTTGTCCCGCCAAGTGGAGCACTTGAAGCAGCTGTCGTGGGATTACAGCAGCTTTGATCAACGCATCCATTCTCACTCTCACTCCCGCTCTCATGGTCTGAGGAAAACTCTTCTTCCTCAGAACCTGAATCTGCCATTATTAGGCTCAAAGCCTCCTCTCTAGTGAACACTTTCTCCATATCCGCACTGCAGAAAGCACACGAGGTGCGCCCTCGCCGAGCTGCTGCTTGCTTACAATGCACCGGCCTTTGACACGCCCTCTTTGTATTTTGTCCAATGAGAACCTATGGTAGTTTTAGGCTTAAAATAAACCTCTGGGTGTCTGCCATAGTGGAAGCAACTAAAAAACAGTTTTTATCAATTCAATAAGAGAGAGAGAGAGCATTTAGTGGTTAAGTTACTTGTCGCAGCTGCTGAGAAAACGTCAGATTCACAGCATGTTCATAAGAAACTTTAACATAAAAATGAATTATGCATTAAGAAAGATACTTCCTTACATGAATGAAAGACTTCTCCCGGGGCAAAGTGAGAGAGAGACAAACAAGGAAGTAACGAAGCGCGATTCCCGACCGAATTAGCCACAACAGTAACAACAAAAGCAACAGACAAACTTAGCAACGGAAGGTGAAAAATGGGACATTATAAGACAAGAGACCGAACGTTGCAAACACATTTTCACCTGAATAGATAGTATATTAAAAAGATAACCGATTGTTACTGAAGTTATCGTAAAAAGTCTAGCTTTAGCTCTGTTTGGAATAATCGTATGCTGATCATGCATGGCTGTCCATCCTGCTTCACTCAAAAACTTTGCATCAATCCTTTCACTCAAATAGTAGAGATTTAACAATGGGTATACGAGAATTAGGACAATGGATATTTTCACCTTTCACCTTCTGAAAATTAGGTGCCATAGTTTAATAAAGTGCAGTGGAATTTGCTTTACTTCCATTGTCCTATTCTGCTTAGAACTTTAGCTTCCAACCAATGTTTACTGAGCCTCTTGCGACACTGAACTCATAATGTCATATTGAGCTTTCTTAAACATAGTTATTTTTTTTCCCATTGCACAACTTTAACAAACTCTTCAAGATTCCTCTCCATCTGTCCTCCCACTTAATCCCCCACCAGGCTGTCCTTACATTCCCTTCAGTGCAAATTGAAAGGCTCTCGTGCTCTAAAATGAAGTTTGTTTTGCTGGCAATGGTCGTCATTGTTGATCCTGAAGCGAAGCCAAGCGGAGCAATATGGTTCGTGTCCCGCAGTAACAGGAGGAGTGAACCAGCGACATCTTTGGTCCTGAATAACTCATGAAGCCAGCAGCAGTGGCAGAGTCGTCGGCTTCTCTGGGAGGCTGCCAGCTGCCCGCGACGAAGCAGAGGCGACGGGAGACGAGCAGACAGGATGAATACTGCATACACCTGCTATTAGAGCCACTTAGTTAGAATATGAGGTCAAATCAAGGTTCGGGACAATTAGCTGCCGTTGGAATACTCGTGATTTGGCTGTGAGCGGAGTTGTGTGTGTGTGTGTGTGTGTGGAGTGGGGAAGGTTTTGGGTAAATAGTGTTACCTGAGGATAGCTGAGTTCACACTGGGCATGTTTTATTTGCATGAGGGTTTGTTTGCCTCTTTTTTAAACTTTAGAGTTCAAGTGGAAAGCTGTAAAAGTTACAAACATATGTGGTGTTTTCGGTCTAGTGGTAAGCACGTAAACAGTTAACCAACCTATTGTCCATAAAACACTGATGGATAAAGTTGTCTAAAATTCTGTTTCGGAACCCTTTGAAAAATGAACAATGGTGGACTTTTGTGAAGCTGAGACTACTTTAAAGAAGGCATCCCAGAAACAAACTATGGAATATGCAGATCAATAATTCACATTGTGTTCATTGTAAAACACACAAATAATCCTAAAATAATCAAGAATTGATAAGCTCTGCCTCTTCAATGTAAAAAGAAACTTTAAAGTTTCTTCATAAAGAAGTAAAACAGCCGTCACAGCCGAGCCACTTCCACCTGGTTGCTATTAGATTGTAATCACAGACAGCTCAGTTAATATAAGGGAGATTTTCTGTATTTTCTTCAGATACATGCACGCTGGATGCATGCACACACTGTATGGAACAGATGAAACCCTCACTCTGTCAGGTCTATCTGTTCATCCTCCGCTGTGTTTAACCTGCTGCGTGGAGCTTTGATCTCGTCAGTAGCTTGTTATTTTGTTGTTTATTCAATGTTTCTATCAACAACAGGCTTTGTCTGAAATGCGGGACAAATAAACAGCTACATGGTGGGACATTATCAGTGTAGCTGTACTTTGTGCTGACCGGGGCAGACGAGCTGCATGTTCGGCTGCTACTATGCTGGCAGCACAGAACAGAACAGCATTTTACGAGAAATCCCGCCCACTTTGGAAAAACTAGCCAATCAGATCGAGCTGCCGCACAGCTCTGCGTAACAAAGAAACAACTCACATAGACTGCCGAACAATGGCCTACGAACAAAATATGTCATTTTTCTTACAGCCTGAGCGGACCGAACAAAGTTCGGACTTGACTGAATTATGAATTGGCCTTTACTCCACTCACAACTGCAGAAGTGGGAGAGGCCCGGAGGCCTTTTAAGAGACACCCAGTGGGTGTGAACAGACATTGATTGACAGCACCAAATACGGACAGTGAACTTGGTGAATGATGTGAGTTTTGTGTAGGAGCGGTCTTGACGTGCGATGAGTTCCATACAGCTCTGAGGCTGTTGCTAACTTGCACATCTAGTAGTTTGCAGACATGTATGAAACCTTTGCTTTAGCCTACATCAGCTCATGATATGACTGTGTTCTAAAATTGAAAATGAGGAAGTCCATACACCTGTGCACCTTTGAACATCACATTACTCGCTTACCAAGCTGAGCCAAATGACTAACGATATTGCATCGCAGCAGGTGATCGCTTTCCAACTCTCCACAGCAGCGGTGTCAGAGGGAGGAGTTTATATTTCCCACCTGAGCGGCTCGATGTGACGTCGGCGTGAACTGAAAATGTACTGACAATGACAGTGCCAAAGTAGCAATTGGAGGGCCAATTTAAGTTGAATAGGCCTGGTGTGCATAATATAATGAGCCAAACAAAATCTTGTTTAGAGTCATTTCATCAGGCCAGTCTTGCTTGTATTTTTATAGTTAAATGTTGTGAAAACTTCTGCTGGTGCAAACTTGTAGTTTGCATGTTCTTATTGCTTAAAAAAAGAGAATAGCAATATAACTAGAACACGTTCAAGTTTTAAGACCACAGATTGTACTAAACCTTTGCTTGGTCACTCCTGGACAAAATTCCAAAATAGGGATAATGGAATTTATGTGTAATTTTGAATCACAACAATTATTCATTTTGTCAAACATAAAAAAAAACTCAACATCAGGATCTTGCCCTTTAATGAGTGCACATCTAAACTTGTCAAAACTTCCTAAATATGATGAAGCAGTTGATCGTTATTTCTCCGTCTTTCTCACATTCCAAGCGTCTCCGCGAGTGAACGGAGGCACTTAGAGCCAGACGAGGGCTCATTACAAGCAGCTGTTGAAGGTGTGTTGGACATGACAGAGGGCGTTAGCATTACAGCGGCTAACAGTCCGATAGCATCCATCTCTGTCACGCTCACTCTTAATGTTACACCTGACCTCCAGGAACTGCTTTATTATGCACTCACCGGTCAGATGAATAGGCCAGTCGGATGGCGATTGACTTCTATTGATAAAAGCTTTGTAATGCATTGTAATGTGAAAGAGCAGATGCGTATCTACGAGACTAAAAGACTACTCTTGTGTATTGTCGGTATATCTTTTGACAGACTTTGTGCTTCATATACAGTAGCTACGATGCTTAACTGCCCAATTTATGTGACTAGAGAAATCAGACCAGTCTCCATTTGTTTTTTTTCCTCAAGTTGGACCATTTTTGCTTCAGTTTGCAGCAACAGAGTAAACAAATTAACCTGGAGACACGAGGTCCTGCTGTGTCAGGTCTGCTCATGCATGATCCAGGCTGGATTATGTATCATCATGTGAACTTGGGCCTAATTGTGAAAGTGTTCTTAAAATTGTGGTAGCTTCCACTTTAAGAAGCTTCTGAGAAAACTCTACGTCAGATTCATAGAAAGACACGTTTCTTGTTAACAGCTTTACGCCAACTCCAGCTACAAATGGTCATTTATATAAAATTAATAATGCATTAAGGAAGCCTATATGGCAAATATGGACCGCCGCAGGACTCTCCCACAGGACTTCCCCACAGGACTTCTCCAAGGACTTCTCCACAGGACTTCTCCAGAGCAAAGGAAATGAGCCCAACAGGTGTCTCCTGACTTTCACTGATAAAACTTCAGCGTCTTTTAAAAATGTCCAAACGCACAAACTCTCCAGAGGAAACATGTTCAAGTACAGATTGAAATAACGGTGGCTTTTGCTGTTTAAATCATATTTCACATTGTGTACAACCCTTGCACGGGACGGGGGCAGCTGCAGTGGGTTGCTCTGGCCCTGGACGGTGACACGAGGTCCTGAGTCGGAATAGAACACATGAGGCTGCTGCAATCTATTAAAGGAGTCATTTTTAGCATATGACTGACGTATTAATTCAATTTTGACTGACTATATATATAATTTTTTTTTTTACGAGTGCTCCTGAGTGTTGTTCTTACATTTTCTGTAAGAACACATTTGTAAGTGCCAAAAATGTTTGTAAGAAGTCCTTAGACAAAACGTGTCATGAATGAAGCCCGATGTTAATACTGTTTATTAACGTAGGATTACTTTAAAGCGGTCTTGGTCTTGTCTCGGACTCAAGCGCGTTTGGACTCGACTTGCCTTGATCTCGAGGTTGCTTGGACTCGGAATCATTAAGACCAGTTTTAGTACCACCAGTTCTGCTAAACCTGCACCATTAGTTCATGATCCCTGGCACTGTAAGATCATATAGACCAGATGATTTCAAGATGTACTTTTACGATTTTGACTTGGTTTCAATCTGTTTTTTATAACTTTAGCATCTGTTTGACTGGAAATGGTCTTTTAAGCAATAATTCCACAAATAAAAGCATAGCCCAATTTGAATGGTTTTCCAGCTTGAAATTTTTAAGACATCCATTTTGTTCTGGTCTTGGATCGCAAGTTGGTTACATCAACATTTTGTGGGTCCCGGTCTGAAAAGTTGGAGCATTTTATTGGCCCTCATGGTCTTATGAGTTTTACTTTATTCTTATTTGTGCTGGGAGTGATATGTGTTCAATGCTTATCCACTTTTTGACCTTGTGCAATTTGAAATAGCATTGCTGCTGCTTTTGTGTTCTATGTCACTGTACAAGAACACTGCATATTGCTAAAACTGTAATTAGAATGTCTGAAAAAATTGCTCATAATTTTTGTGTACATAAAATACATACTGTCCAAAACCAACCACAACCCAAAGCATTAGCAATCTCATGTCCACACATTTGACTCGTACTTGAGACTCAGTCCGCTGTATACTGGCTGCTATAGAAACAAAAGGTATAAAACAAATGGGCCACTGACCAAACTCTGTCGCTCTGGGATTTTAATCAGGTCCAGCACTTGCTCGTTTGAGGGCTTCTTCCAGCTTCTACTTCTCTCTCTCTCTCTCTCTCTCTCTCTTCCTCCATAAATACTACTTCTTCCCTCCCCCTTTCTAATTTTCATCTGTTTTCATTTCTCTTATTTTCACTTTTTCCTCCACTGCTCCGTTTCTGCCTCTGCTCTTCTTAATGTATATGTTGTCTTTCTCCTTGCTTTTCATACCATTCTCTCTCTCTCTCTTTCTTTCTCTCTCTCTTTTGTGTCTGTCTCTCTCTCTTCTCTCTCCCTTCTCTTCTGTCTCTCTCTTTCTTTTTCTTTCCCTCTGTCTCTACTCTTTCTCTCTACCTCTCTTTGCCTGTCTCTCTCTCTTTCTCCTCTCTCACGATTTGTCTTTCTCCTCTCTCTCTTCTCTCATCCCCTTATTGCCTCTCTTCTTCATCCTTACCTCCTTTAATTGCCCTTTCTCTTTTCTTTTATAACCCTCTTTGTCACCCCTTCTTTATTTTGTTTGTTTGTATTATTCCCTTTCTCTTTCTCATCACTTCTCTTATTCTCTCTTCTACCTTGCTCTCTCTCTCTCCCCTCTTTATTCACTTCCTCTCATCTCTTTCTCACCACCATCTCTCTTTTACTATATCTCATTCTCTCTTTCTTATTCTTTCTTTACTTCTCTCTCCTATATCTCTCTTCTCTGTTTTCTATCTGCCCCCTCTCTCTCGCTTTCTCTTCTCTCACTGTTTTTTCTTTCTTTCTCTCTGTCTTTCTCTTCTCCTCTCTCTGTTTCACTCTCTCACTCCCTCTCCTCTTTCTCTCCTTCCATTTATTTGCCTCTCTATCTTCATCCTTAACCCTTTAATTGCTTTTTTCTTTCCTCTCTTTTATAAACCCTTCTCACCCTCATTATTTCCTTTTTACTTATCCCCTTTCTCTTTCCATCACTTCTCCTATTCTATCTCTTCTACCATGCTCTCTCTCCCCTCCTCTTTATCTCTTTCTCCTTTTTTCTTACTATCCTCCTTTTCTCTTTTTCTTTCTCCACCTCTCTTCCGTCTCCTGTCTTTCTCTCCCAAATTGCCCTGACTCTCCCTTTACTTCTCCTCACCTCTCGTTCTTTACCTCTCTCCCTTTCATCCTTACTCTTTAATTGCTTTTCTCTCTCTCAATCTCTTCTCTTACATTTTCCACATTTCTTTTGCTATCTCTCTCTCTTTCTCTTCCTCTCTCTCCCTCTCTCTCTCTAAGTCTAAAATCAGTACATTGAGAACCAGCTGCTCTCCTGTGCCGGCTAATCTCGCTCATCCTGCTCCATCTCCACCGCCGCTCTCGCTCCACAAATCACAGCCCGCTGACTTCTCTCTCTCTCTCTTTTCCTCCCTCTTTTCGACCCTTTTCCGCAGCACCTTGGCCTGAAAGTAGGGTGCCACAGTGGGGTGCAGCGTGCAATCCTTCTCCAGCGTGTGATGTGTGGAGGCTAATTAGAGCAAAGTCAACCTATGGATGAAACAAATGACAAGAGGACGACTGACCTCTTTCTGCTTTCGGCTGTGCTCAGAATATCAACACTTCTTCCTTAGCATTAAGTGTATCAATAACCAGTTATGTAATGTCATTCTTTTAAATCAGGTTATTTCATTATACATTGCAGTGTTGTGAATACCTGTTGCACATTGGATTAGAAATGAGGTTTTCAGTTAATAACTGAATCAGTTAGTTTTGATATTATGGCCATTGTAAACATAATGATAGGTTAAAGTGCTGTTGGCAGGTTTTTTTACAATTTTCTAATTTTAGCATTTAGCAATTTTGCAGTTTAATACTTGTTGTAAAAGTAAATTATAGTTGTACCTTAATCGAGACATGTTTGTGAGAAAAGATTGAAAATATGGGAGTTTTAAACTGATGACATCACACTAGGGAGACAAGGACATTTCATATTTTCTCAACAAAACACATTTTATGAACCCTGTCAAAAATATAAAGGAGAGTAACTTTTGTGTATTTTTAATTTATAAGTTCAATAAGTCGTTACAATCACAAGAGTTTGACCTATATTATGACAACTAGAAATCACTACAGCAACTCCCTAGAGTGGGATGTCATTAAGAAATTGACATACATTTTTTTATCCTAAAAAAAATGCCAAATAGGCTGTGTGCATGGACATGTCAGCTGCCTTGCGTACGTTCAAAAATGCTAACTTCTGTACTTTACAACCACTTCCTGTTAGCGTAGCATTTTAGAACACAAACACGTCTCCTTTTACAGTAACACACAAAGTGTCTGAGGAGAATATTCCTCTAATATGTAAAGTCTTAACATGTTTTCTGTAACATTCACCTCAACTGTCTGATCGAAACAGTATTTCATCAGACAGTATATGCCAGAGATTGTGAGACAGGCCTCTTCTTTGTCTGTTTTTAAGTCCGGCTCAAACGTCCTTTTAAACGTGCTTTGATTGAATATTTTATTATTTGTTTTACTGTTTTATTGTTTTGATTGTATTTTTATGCATATTTATATTCTGTGTTTGTTGTATTTTAATGTTTAAAGCACTTTGAGTTGCAAAGTGTATGAAAGTGTCTTTATAAATAAATATTATTATTAATTTATTATTATTATTATTATTATATTATTATTATTATTATATATTATTATTATTATTATTTATTATTATTATTATTATTATTATTATTTGTTTTAAACTGATGACTAATGAAAACCTCATTGAAAAGCATTGTACAGGAAGTGGTTGAGTGTACAGGATGTACTATTTTGAACGTACGCCAAGTCAACTGCACTGAGCCAATTGGGATGAAATTAAACTGTGATGTGAAATGTTTCACACACAGTTTAGTGAAATGAGTAGTTCAACCTGTCATAGGCACTTTAACCCTGCTGTGCATTGTCTTATACTGTAGTGTTTAAAAAAGTAGTAAAATATCCCTACATTTTAGTTGAAAGCATCGTGATGCGACATTTTCTTTATGTGTAACTAAAGAATTACTAAGATTTACTCACTAGAAACGTGGCTTCTAACTAAAAAAGTATGATCATTTTACGTTTCACACTTGTGTTGTGAAAAGACTAATTTGTGAAAAGATTTCTGTCCATACAACTTCATTTCATATTTATTTATACACAGAGTCAAACAGTGAGCTAATGTATTGTTAATTATCAATGTAACTACTATAGAGACTAGAATAACTCACCAAATATGTCTTTTAGCACATTTGATTCTTGAACTTACAAACATCTAAACAAGCAATCATCATGTTTGAACCAAAAATGTACAAAGTTCCATGTCCACAAAGATTTAACTGTAAAAAAAAACATTAGCAGTTTATGGAGCTGATCACGCTTTGACTTTTCATGTTTGTTTTGCTTCCTCTGGTGCCACAGTCAGCTCCTCCTCTGTCTTAAACTCGGAGCTTCAGAGCAGAGCCGTGTGCTGCCTGCTTCCTCTCATCTCTCCACTGCGAGCCTCGTTCCTCTCCCTCTCCACGTGGGGCAATTACGGCTAAATTAATACAACATTAAACACCAGCAGCAGAGAGCTCAAGGTCGAGGTTAGTAATGTGTAGCAGGAAGCGGGGAATCATGTAAATAAGCGTCAGAGAATGTGGGCTGTTTGAGACGACAGGAGAGAGGAGAGAGAGAGATGGAGATCAGCCGCTGCAATGTGGTGAAGCTAGCTGGGAGTTTGCTGAAATGAGATTTTTTAAATATATTGAACATAGGGTTGTGGAATTTATTGGAAAAAAAGTGAATATTTTTTCAATGTACCTGTAAATCATATATTAGATCCAATTACAATCTAATTTGATCTTAAATGAACATTTTAGGTTGACCTTTGGTTTATCAGAAAAAAATCCTTAGACCAGTTCATGTGAGGTAGCTGATTTTCACACTTTAAACAAATTTGGGTCTTAAATCTGACAACTTCTTCCTCTAAATCCTAAGTAAACACAAAGTTACTATTGACATGTACAGTGGTCCCTCGCTCTATCGCGGTTCACTTTGCTGTTTTGCAGATTTTTTTTATGCAATTTTGCATTTATTTTACAGGGCACAGTCCTATAGACGTGCGCTGTAAGCATATTTTTCTCTCAAACACACTGTTTGTGACCGTATCACATCGCAGTATTCACAGACAACAGCACAGAAGCTCTTTTTAGAAACTTTAGACAGTTTGGATCATGCAGGGGAAGCTGACCTGACGCTCGGACGTTTCTCCAGGTGAGGATTTGACTCTTTGAGCTCGTAGTTACGATGATAAGTTTGTTCACGCTGGAACGTCATTTGTGTAGTTCAGAGATGTGTTTGAGGAGCGTGTTGTGACTTCACTAGAGTCGGATGTGTTTGTGGCTTCGCTCTGGAGCCGTGTGATCCGTGGCTCTGCGGTCGCTGTGGAAAAGGTAATAATCTGTCCCCAACTATTGAACAGTAGCAGTCATGAGTTCACCCCGATGATGTCATCAACCATTTAGCTCAGCTGGATGATATGCTGAGAGCCGTGGCGCGAAGGGTCTGGGGATCAAAACTCGCGTCACTATATATATTTTTTTCCTCATTTTGGCGTGTAGAGACAAAATAGTCACGTGAGAGTATGTGCTTCTGTTTAATATACATGTCTGCTAAGTGAATAAAACACATTTTAAAGTGAAAGTAAGCACTAGACCTGTGTGGTCCACAGTGCCTCACCAGTTGGAAATCTCACTGCACGTCACTGGTTCGATTAGTCCATTGAAATTCATGTGTTCAGAAGAAAAAGAAAGTTTGAAGCGCTCCACAACATGTATATTCCACCGTGAAAGGACAGCTGTCCAAGTGTCTGCACCCGGTAAAAGCAGTTGTCCTCTCTGTGTTTGTGTCCAACTGTAGGCGATTATCTGTTTTCCTCGCGCACTGGTCCTCGGTCCTCCCTGTGTTTGTTTCATCTCTTTTCCTGCATGCTGGTCCTTGTTGCTGGTCTATCTGGTTTCCATGAAAAAGGAAGATTAGCTCGCCACAACGTCATATAAACTGTGAGTACAAACGTTACAAATGTGAATGGTTTTCTATGGAATTGTCTGTAAACTAGGCTTCAGAAGTCTTATCTGAAAGTTACTGCATGTCCACTTGCACTTATGTCGCTTTTCAAGTCATGTTATTCGAATGCGCGGTGTGTCTGTGATTGTATGTCCTCACATCGTCCTGACAGATGTCTTTTCAGCCGCTACACACTGAACGCACACCACACAGTCGTCTTACAGAGATCCCAGCGTGAAGACGGAGGTGGTGATTACTCTAAAACACTGCTTAAAGAACATAACATCTGCGGAGGAACAAGCAGATGTCTGGCTGTCAGTGAAACTTTTAAACACTGTACGCGCTGACAAGGACACCGTGTAAGACTGTGTAAGACTGGAGTCAGACAAAACTGCAGCCAAACCAGTTTAAGGGCACAGCAGACTGGAGCTGCTTTGAAGCTTTGGAAAACTGCTTTGGATTTTGGTGTGGAGACATGCTGTGAGACTATTGGGTATAAAAAAAGATGTTTGATCTTAGGTTCATTTGTTTAATTATGTCTCACCTTTGAAGGTTGGTTTAATCCAGTTTATATTCAATTATTGTTGGAATTGTTGATTTTGAAACACACACAAGAAACCGCAGTATTTTTGCCAAGAAGCCCTATAGATTCTACATGTTCTTGACTTGTTCACCTTCACTGAACATGTACATTAACATACAAAAGCTAAAGCATTCACACACTGTTAAAAGCATGCGTTTTATCATATTTATTTAGTTCATAATGTTAGTATGTCAAATGCCCTTTCAGTTACTCACCACCACATACTTTAAAAGGAAAAGTCTATGAAAAGTGTCTCATTCATTGATGTTTACACATGCACCTGAACTTCACCTCATTTCTTTTCAATTACTCCTTCTGTAAGCTGGTTTTAATGCATTTAATTAACAGACGAATATAAGTTTTTATAAAAAATAAATGTAAGTTGTATGTATATTGTTATGGCCAATTTATAAACATATTTGTTATTAAATACTGCAAAATGTTATTTTTACTGTCAAGGAGACCTATATCAGAGACCAACCCTGAAACATATTTAAATAGTCACAACATCTGACTTCACCTCTGATGAGTGGAAGTCCTGCTGTCTTATCTTATAGAGCTAAGTTACTGTATATTAGTCCATACTGTTACTGTCCTGTCTGTTAGAATCTGACTCTCAGTTTGTTTTTTTTTTGGTGCATAGTTGACCCTAAAACCTGAAAATAGTATGACATGTCTCTGCAGTGTAGCTAGTCACCCGAACCTATATAAATATTGATTTAAGCATGGCAAACAGGAAAAAAAATATATATTTTTAGTATTTGTATAACATTAGTTTAACATTGTTAACTGGGGCACCAGTGGCAGAGTGGATAGCACTCTTGCCTCATAGCAAGAAGGTTGTGAGTTTCAATTCCAGTGCAACCGGGCCTTTCTGTGTGGAGTTTTCATGTTTCCAGGGGAAATCCCCTGGGCATTCCTTTCTCCATGACCCAAAACATGAACGTTATTATTATTATTTTTTCCCCTTCCAGGCACACAAATGCTTTACAATCAAGGATCCTCACCATTGTAACAGACACGAGGCAATGTGGTTAAGTGTTTTGCCCGAGAACACGACAGTCCATTCTAGCGTCCCAATGTGGCAGCCCTGTACTACATACATATCAGGATACGTTTTTCTTACTCAGTGACTAAACCAGTCCCTCTGGATTAGCTGTCCTACGAAACAAGTTCACAACGGATCTGTTAACCAAGGAATTTTTTCAGTGAAGCTGTACACATTCACAGACAGGGGCGGGGTTAGCACAAATCAACCGATCAGAACAATCGAGCTGCATACTTCAAACATGAGGAAATGTCAATTGTGATACGAAATATATACAGGGCTTATGTCAAATTAATCCTGGTGGTCAACCAGAGTCAGATACAGAAGCTACAATGCAGAGTTCATCTGAATATCACGCATCATTATACTAAAACACAGACATCAAGAACATTTAACAGATTAACAGCTAGTCTGATGAGCTCGTCTTAACTCAGACTTCTGAGTCAAAGTGATGCGTCAAGACCACAGCAAATGTGCACACAGTGTAGCAGTCATTCAATGTTCTTGGCTATGAAAGTATTTATTTACCGTCACACACAATGAATAAACACCAGGATTCTTCAGCTAGTCATTGTAAATAAGATCTCATGCTCCTCTTTATAAATTCGTGCACATGACATTGATTAAAAGAAAATGTGTGCCCTTCATCATTTCTCTGCTGCCCTCTCTCTCTCACAAATGCCTGAATTCTCATCTCTGAAGTGACTGTCTTTTTAACTAATTTGGAAAACTTACCTGGTCTAGAGCAGGTTATGAGTTTGATGTCATCGAGATCTACCCCATAGAAAGTGATCAGCTTCGTAGAACCCCAAACCAGGTTTAACCCAGATCTTACCTCGCAGTTACCGTTCAGTGTAAATATAGTTTAATGCACTATATGCATTGGAGCTTTATATCTATAGATCTTTGCTTTGTTCAGCTGGAGGTGTTTCTTTTTATGTTTTCTTTGTTTAATAATAGTTTTGCAGCATGTCACTGGAGATGCACAGATAAATTGCTCTAAATCCTAGGTGGATGTATGTTTTGCAGAACGTCGACTTTCTTAGCTCATATTGTTGGCTCATGGGGGAATACGATCAATGCTTCTGCCTTCTCAGCAAGCTCCGATCCCTCCACTGGGTCAGGCTTACAGCTCACTGTACATGGATGTGTGTTTATCTGATGAAGAATTGCTGGTTGGCTCCATTTGAAAACACAAACGCAGCTTGCTATCGTTCAAAAATAATCTCCTGTATTCAACTTTTGCAACACTTTTCGGGGTTTTACGCAATTTCTCCTCTGCCTGGAAGATGAATCATGTTGAAATAGAAATAGCAGCATTTGACAAAGCTCTGGGTATTGTGTGTCCTGCTGAAAAATATATGGATAAGATGGATATGGTGAAGCATGCAAACAAATACTAAAGCAGACCTATATTCAGCTGTGGTGCATTTGTAGTACAAGAAATGACACTGTTTAAATCTAAGACTACATTTTATTATGCACATTGGTTTGCAGAATCCTTGGTAAATCTTAACCCATCCCAATCCCCAGTCCTAAACTTACCCATTGTAGTAACTTGAGGCCTAAACTTACCTGTTAAACCCAAGGAAAATGTCGCCATGCGGTTCAACCAAACTCCTGGTTATTTTACATTTTGGCTTTTTATAGCATTATTACATAAAAAAAAGACGCGACAACGTGCTCATCATACGATTTTGACGTTTGGTTGTATGTCTTAGTTTTCTTCTGAGACTGTGTTGTTCCAATAACAGTCTAACAGTAACTTAATCCCATGTGTGACCTCAGCAAAATGTTATGTTCTTTAGTAAGACACTTCATTTACCGTGCCCATAAATGTCCAATTAGATCTCACAGGAAAAGGTATAGCGTATGATTAGCTTTTTTTTTTTTTTTTTTTTTTCGTGTGTAAATATGCCATGCATTCCAGCTGGTTGTAAAGATGTGTTATTATTTATGTTATTATACAAAATCTTCTCCTAATCTTAACCTACCCCAAGCCCCAGCACTACAAGCCCGATCTCACAAGAAAGTGTACATTTACCACGACATTACAGAATATGTAAATTAGGTATGATTAGCACGAGTTCACAGCTGTTTTGGGTAAATACGCATCACGGTCCCTATTCATTTCAATGGTGGTTGTTAAGACGTGTTCTTATTTATGAATATTAATGAAATCCTGATTCTAATCTAACCTGCCCCAAGCCCCAGACCTAATCTTACCAATTTTAGTAACTTTATGCCTGAACTTACCGGTTTCACCTGAAGAAAACGTCCCCACGTCGCTGCAACCAAAACTCGTGTTTTTTTGACGCTGTGAAATCTCGTGTCATTTTTACACTTTTTCATATTGTGCTAATTGCATGGCGTTACATAAGTACTAAAAATAGCTGTGAAGTCTGGTTAAAATACGCTGTTTTTGTGTCGTGGTAAAAGTACACCATCTAGTGAGACTGTGTTGGCACTACACTTACCCATTTTAGTAGCATGCCTAACTTAGCCATAAAACCTAAAGAAAATGGAATTTGGGTGTTTTACGTTTTTTTTTTTTTTTTTTTCATATTATGCAAAATACATGGTATGTAAAAAAAAAGATATATAGTACACATATAATACAAATATATCATGAGATCAGGAAGCGAGGCACAAAGACCATCAACAGAGACGATGGAGCTTTTTCTTTGGCTCACACATGGGACTCACTTCTCCAGAGACCACCAGGCGTGGGCAGACGTGGTCAGTTTGACAAATCTGGCAAAACTGACCACATCTGGGAAGATTCTATAAGAGAGACGTCAGAACACCAGACGTCACGAAAAATAAAAATAAACTAAAAAGAATTTTCCAAATATGCTTTATTTGTGTTTATCCTCAATAAAATTCTTAGAGCAACATTATTTTTTTTCCCCCATATTTTTCCGGCCTGTATTATACGTATTTATATGAGCTGAATTTCCATGAGTTTTAATTATCATACAGAGCGCCGTTTCCCCCCAAAGATCCACACCGTGCCTCTCGCTCGCTACATTTCTCTAATTATTGCTCGGTTCTCATGTGGAAATAGTACTTTGCACCCCCTACTGTATCTGTTACCACGCTTTGAAAGGCTGTAAATCTGGCACGGCACTTCAGAGTCCTCCCACGCCGTGTCCATAATTTGGATTTACGGAAACAATATAAGCTGCTTATTTCCGATCAGGGGAAAGAGAGGAGAGTGGAGCGCTTTAGACAATTTGTGCGCGCGCCGGATTTAGCGGTGTTTCCACCCAAACCATTTGTCCCTCTTTCATTTGGGCGATTTTGTGTAGTTAACAGCGTGATCATATCAAGGAAATTGGATGCGGTCCCACTCAAACTCGGAGCGACAGATTTGCTCGAATATGTGCTGTGTTTTATGTATCTGCTTCCAACTGAGCTTGGAATCCTTGAAAAATAAGCGTTGAGGAATTGAAAGAACTTTATTTAAGATAAGCATATTAGATCAAGCTATTTGATTAATTGACTATTAGATTAATTGACTCAGATTCTTTTCATTCAACACTTTAAACCTGAAATGCTTTGAATTTAGAATGTTAATATCTGTTGTAAATTTAGTTTTTGAAGAAAAACTTGTCTTGATTGAACTGTAAACAAACATTTAAAGGTGCACTGTGTAACTTTTCAACTAAGAACATTGAATTTTTTTGTCATTTGATTGCTTAATGCAATAAACAATAATAATAGTCTATGTTTTTACTTTGCGTTAACTTGCATGACCACAAAATGGATGTTTTGTTTTCTAGTCTGGAGGAGGCCTCTTGCTATAGCTGTATTTTTTCACTTATTGCATAACAAATGCTATTGATAAATTTATCTTCAGCCAGAATATTTCAAACTTATGGTTTTAACTTGAGCCATTTACAGACTTGTATAGTTGACGTTTTAACTCCAGAAGTTACACAGTGCACCTTTAACAAAATAGGTGTATATGTATACTGTATATAAACATAATCAGTCAGAATTGTAAAACTACATCTTAAAATCATCATGTAACCCCCAGATTTTGCGTCGCAACCTCGAGAGTCTCGACCCCTACTTTGGGAACCACTGTTTTACTCTGTTTAGGTCACTCCTGTGATGGGAAAAAAAAAAAAAAAAAAAAAAAACACAAAAAGATGGCCTTGTAGACATTTTACTACACTCAAATTAAGATATTAATTCTAGAAATTAATTAACTTTTTGTAGTGTTTTCTTTGTGATTAGAAGCTTGTAAACTGCAAAAACTATAAATCTAGACTTGCTTAAATGACTTGGAATCAGAATTTTAATTCAGATTTGAGCTGTTTAACTAGATAAGATTTAATTGCTTGTGTAATGTAGAATATTTCACTGGTTTCAAGACATTTTTAACAAATATAAGGTTTAGGCCTAAAATTTGGCTTAACATAAACACAACAAAAGAAGGGTAGTTATTTTAACACAGTGGCAAATAATTTGGCTTCAAATTAAAAGCAAAGTTTGAAACATTTGAAACAAGATCAACAATAAATCAAGGTTAAATCATTACGGGTAATGTTTATTTAGGACATTGTTCAATTACATTAAGCACAATGGCAGCTTGCACATTGGACATGTTTTTAGTTGTAAGAGAGGAAACCGGATTCAACTTGTAATTAGGTTCAAATCCTTGAATTAAAGCAGAGTTTGTTAGTTTGTTCGGTATTTTTCAAAACCTTATTTTGTCTTGATTCCTGCCAACAATCTTAAATAAAACATTAGAATTGACGTCCCCCTAAATTGAAAATGCTTTAAGGACTGCTGAAAACACATCTCTAACTCTTTACCACCAGAGTGAAAATGAACGTGAAGAGCTCTACAAGAGAAACTATTTGCATTTGATTACGGTAAAGCATTAACGCGAGGCTGAAGAAATCTCATATTTAGATTGGTGTCGGATCATTAGCAATTGCAGTCGGGCGCAGTGTACGAGTCCTTTTGTTACAAGTGGCAGATGATAGTGCGGCTAAATCTATCATGATTATAGATCAAAGTTACAGGGCCTGAAATGAGGTTTTGATTTCTTATGTGGCGCGCTGACAGCTTCCTGAAACTCCTGCCCAGTTAATGAGCTGCTTCTGAGCGCTGGACTCACTGTAATTGTGACTTTAACTGCTCCAGGCTTTAAGGCTGCAAAAAAACAAACCAAATATCAGTGGATGCCATTTTGTGCCAATGTACACTAGAACTACAGTATTTGATAGGCTAAAATGACTGGAGTTATTCTATTAAAAGTGGCAGGAGTAAAACTTTTAAAGCAATTTTATTAATTACAAACATAAGGCAAAACCTCCATAAAAATTATGTTAATCCTATACTCTATAAGGTAAATGTCAAAACCCCACGACCTTGATATCAAGTGCATCTTTTAAATCCAAAGTGTATGTGTAACTGTGTCTTATGATTGCATTTTT
Organism: Mugilogobius chulae; assembly: GCA_038363315.1. Lineage (NCBI taxonomy): Eukaryota > Metazoa > Chordata > Actinopteri > Gobiiformes > Gobiidae > Mugilogobius > Mugilogobius chulae. The sequence continues at coordinate 83,750 of JBBPFD010000068.1, forward strand.
TACCATGATAGTATTTCACCACCAATGTGCACTGAACACATCCGATAAGTGTATGAGTTCTTTATGAATGAATGGTTTATTTTATGGGCATAAATGCTAAAGTTTGAAATATTTTTTTCAATTTTTTTTTTTTTTTTTTTTTTAAATAAGACTGGTAGCTAACATTTTAGCTGCTCTATCTTGTGGGCTAATCCAACCAGTCTCACTAGATGGCGTACTTTTACCTGACACAAAAACAGTGTATTTTGAGCAGAGTTCACAGATATTTTTGTACTTATGTTACGCCGTGCATTTAGCACGATATGAAAAAGAGTAAAAATGACCCAAGATTTTACAGCTTTAAAAAAACATGAGTTTTGGTTGCAGCCACGTGGGAACATTTTCTTTAAGTGATACGGGTAAGTTTAGGCATCAAGTTACAAAAATGGGTGAATATTCATAAATAAGAACACGTCTTAACAACCACCATAGAAATGAACTGGGCTGTGACGCGTAGCACATTTAAGCAAAACAGCTGTGAACTCGTGCTAATCATGTATTTACATGTTTTAATGTCTTGGTAAATGTACACTTTCTTGTGAGACCGGACTCGTTCTTTATGAATGGATTATTTATTTTATGAGCAGAAATGCTAATGTTTGAAATATTTTTTTCAGTACAAAAAGACTTGTGTATTTTGTGTTTTTAACAAGAAGGTAGCTAATGTTTTAATTGCTTTATTTGTGGGCTAATCACAAATATATACAATGTTATCTAACCCAGCAATGAATTCTACAGGTCCTAAGCTTATACTACAAGGTATAGCATGTGTATATGCTAGAGCAGGGGTCTCCAATTTGTTGCTCGGGGCTACCAGTAGCTTGCCACCACCTTCAAAGTAGCTCGCCAAAGCATTTTGGAAACAACAAATTATGTATTATTATTAAAATGTTTATTTATGGCATGCCTTTTTCTACTGTATAAATGTATCTTTAATTGTCTAATTGTGTTGTTTCTATAGATATTACCTCTTAACTACACCGCAGTTAACTTCAATTTTTGGTCATCACTTAAAGTAGTTGCTCGCCGGCAGTTCTTTTGCAAAAGTAGCTCTCCTGGTAAAAAATGTTGGAGACCCTGTGCTAGAGTTTGGATTCTGGACTCGAGACTACCAGCCCGGACCCACATTTCTCGCTTAGTCGTTGGGCCCAGGTCAAGTCAAGACGCAGAGCTGCACTAAACTTATGCACTCCGCAGATGATTGACAGCCACACCAGAAAGCAGCGCTGAACCACTGTGGTAACAAAAAGCCAGTGTTTGATGTGGCCAACTATACGGTGGATAGGCGCGTTTGATGCAGAGTGAGGAGGGAAAGAGACGAGCGAGAGAAAAAAAAAGAGAAAGGAACAAGAGGGAGAGAGAGAGAGAGATGTGCTTAATGGAGGAAGTGCTTCTGGTGAAGAGACACTATATACATGTAAACCAACAGAGTCTCACAAGAAAGAGGAGGCCTACATTTACCACGACACAAAAACAGCGTATTATGACCGCAATTTATGTTATGCCGTACATTTAGCACAATATAAAAAAGCATAAAAATACATGAGATTCACAGCGTTAAAAAAACAAGAGTTTTGGAGAAGCCACGTGGGGAGTTTTCTTCAGGTGAAACCAGTAAGTTAGGCATAAAGTTACTAAAATGGATAGTTTAGGTCTGAGGCTTGGGGCAGGTTAAGATTAGGATCAGGATTCTGTTAATATTCGCTCTGTTTGTGATCATTACAACATTTGATGTTTGTTTGTGGCTACTGTAACTTAGGCTAAACGCTGTCTAGCGCAAAGAGACCGTAAATACTTTAACAGTTGTTTTCACGCGATCCAGACAAAATGTGCATTGTTTATTTGTTGGTGCACAGGACCATAGCATATTTGGAAAAAATGTATTAACCTGAAATCTTATTTTGTTGCAAGTCTTATCACAGCTTTCAATGAAATGAACAGAGAAGAGGTGACCAGAAGTGCAGAAAAAGTTTGCGGGTGAAAAAAGGGATAGGTGGGTGTTTTTCTTTTAATGTAACATATTTACAAAATGTCCACTAAGTTTGTTCATCCCAATTAACGCTCTTCTAGTCAGCACTACAAATCTACACTCAAACACATAACAAAACAACTTCAAACTCCATTCCTCTTATATTTCTCAGCAACACAGCAGAAATTCAGATTCTGCATCAGCTCCAAACACATGCATTATTCTATTCCACGAGCAGGACAGCACAGATATGAACAGATAGAAAGATTCAGCGTCCTCTCACAGTCTCCTCCTGTGCCCACGCCATCGCACACAAAAACCCTGTTAGTGTTCGCTTCTCGCTGACATAAAGCAACACGCATCTGCTCCCTGCGTCAAGGAAGTCAGTCCAGGCTGGTTCTTTGTACGCGCGCTGTTGAAGCTTCACTTGGCATTCAACCTTACTGACCAGCTCTACAAATGACAGACAGAACCAGAGAAAAGGTAAAGGGAAATATATGTGTGTGGGTGGTACGAGTAGCTGAGAAAGTTTAGAGAAATGTTTGTGAAAGAGGAAGTTGAAGAAAGTGTCAACAATGGGTGGTGGAGGGATGGAATAGCATAAGATATGATGTTTTATGTATGGTGTCTCGCAAATAGGCTAGCCCACAAACAATTCCATGGATTTCTGTTGGACAAAGTTTGCGCCAAGCAATTCTCTGGATAGTTATACAGAATAGTCCAATACAGGTCAAATTATATGATTTTAAGGTGAGGCTAAACATGTGGTCAGAGAGCCCGATCTCACAAGAAAGCGTACATTTACCACGACATTACACAATATGTAAATTAGGTGATTACCACGAGTTCACAGCTGTTTTGTGTTATTATAGTACGTGTCATGTCCCCATTCATTTTAATGGTGGTTGTTAAGACGTGTTCTTATTTATGAATATTAATAAATCCTGATTCTAATCTTAACCTGCCCCAAGCCCCAGACCTAATCTTACCCATTTTAGTAACTTTATGCCTAAACTTACCGGTTTCACCTGAAGAAAACGTCCCCACATGGCTTCAATCAAACTTAAGTTACGGCGTAACATAAGTACTAAAAATAGCTGTGAAGTCGTGGTCAAAATACGCTGTTTTTGTGTCGTGGTAAAAGTACGCCATCTAGTGAGACTGTGTTGGGTCAGAGACTTATGCTGCACAACTGCATCCAAAAAGGCTAAAAGTAAAAGTGGGAGATGTCCGTAGGCGTTTTACGGGCCCTTAACCAGGGCTATACTCAGACAACTGGGATATATTGATACACGTATCAATGCAGGGAGGCATATGGGATATGTATCAGGACACTTAAACTCATAAATTATACACTTATGAACCTAGACTGCTGCTTTAAGGCTGAAACTATTGAGTTGAAATGACTTGGTCATAGGACACTTGCATGTAACATTAAAACCAGTGTGAAAATGCAATCCGTCTGCATTTTTTATTCTACATAATTAAAGTAACATTCTAACATTGTCTTTAATGAATATGTACTCAAAAAACCAAAACAGTCAGTCAAACCGTAGATATACAACAAAATCAAACGTACGATAAGCAAGTTTTTTACATTTCTTTTTTACGCAATGCCAATGTAAAATAATCAAGAATTTTGGTTGAACCATGTGGCAACATTTCTTTTGACAACAGTTAAGTTTAGGCTTCAAGTTACTAAAATGGAAGTTTGGTCTGGGCTTTAAATTTATCCATTAAACCAAAAAATGTAGACACGTGCTTGATCCAAAATTCTTGCTTATTTACATTTTGAAAATATTGCGTAAAATTGCCTATTGTACACTTATCTGTCTCTAACAACATGGATTGGCTAATAAAAGAGATGAACCCAATCCAAACGCGGTGAGTTTAAACAGGAAAATCTAGTTAGTCTGTTGTTTTTGTCTCTTTATGTGAGAAGAGGTGAACTTTTACCAAACAGCTCATTTACAGTCAGCTCACATGCACAAGTGGGTTTAAATGTGGTGAAGTCTGACATTTCTCTGGCATTATGGTTCAGTTTCCTCCAACAGCAGCAGAGGCATATGGTACTGGAGTGGGCCATATGTGTTTTGCACTTTTTGACTAGTTTCACTGTTTCAAACTTTAAATAAAGCTTTTGTACATGACAGAAGCTAATTCTCTCTCAGCTAATTCTCTCATTCAGTTTAAACCTGTTAAAATTTTATTTTCACTGAAAGCCATTGTAAATCTGATTATTCTTCATTAAAAAAGAAATGGACATGATGTTTAACCAATCAGATTGCAGAATGAGCCTCACACGATTCTGTAATTTGGGTTGCCAGTTTGGTTTCTTAGAGCCTGAAGTTGATTTTGAACCAGGAGTCAGGAACATGCTTGAGATTGAACACACTCTGGCAACCCAAATCCAGCTGTTTAAAACCACTTGTTGTACATTTTACATTTTGGTTCCTTAAATCAGTGTTTACGACCCCAGGTCACGGGGTCGGTAACCTCATTTTCCAGGGGGTACTTGGGATGACCGCAGGATTAAAATAATGAGACAATTGTAAGTATTGAAATGAAAAAAAAAAAATATTTGTAGCACAGTTTACACATTAAGAGGCATGGAAATGGAAATGATTAAAACAATATATGCAATGGATATGATTGAAAATCTTTGGTAAATATAAAATACACAAAATAGGGGTAGTCCATGTTTAAGATCAGGATTAGGGAGTACTCATAACAAAAAAAAATGAACTACTTGCCTGGAAAGTCCAGAATGATATATCTCTGTATTTTTACACAAAGAAATATCAGTCTGGTCGCCACACCCTCCAAGGGCGTTTCCCTCGAAATCCAGATTGTACCGTGCAATGAAAATAGTTTATTTCAGTCTCGTGGTTTTTGCTAACAACGTCCCTGCTGTGCGCATGGATCTAGGCAGCGCGGCAGAAGGTTGGATAAACAACACCGGAAAACCGAGAGTTTGTTTCATTCACCGGTAAATGCCATTTTAAATGACCAAAAAGACATCGCGTCAATAGTCGTTTTCAAGATGGTCAAGGCAGTGCAGTCGGCTCATGACAGCGAGAGAAATCAAAAGCTTACGGCACTAGAAGCCTTTATGCTCTTCTCTGATTGGTTCCCTCGCTGTTTGTTAGGTGAGCTTTGCTCCGCCCTAGAAATCCAGTTGACTCGGCAGTGACCAGACTCATCCGCTGGTACAGCTGCCTTAAATTAACATAAGTCTTGACTCCTTTCTAGTTCTACAGCCACAACTGTATTTAGCATTGTGTATTATTATTATTATGTAACGCACCTGAGTGTTTTTGAAAGAGAAAATTGAAATACATCTACAGCCGTCGATACATTTAGAGATGATGAGATAACCAGTCTACACACACTAAACAAGTCATTTTCAACCAGTGTGCCAATGAACATTAGTGTTTCTTGAGATTCAACCAGTATGCCAGGGAACACTAGAGTTTTTTTTTTTTGTTTTTTTTAGATACTACCAGATCAGTTTTCAATATTTCACTTTATGAAATCAGTTAAGTAAATAATTTAACATTGGTGTGTCCAGAACACCCTTTTTACTAAAAATGAAAACCAAACAATCACTGTTTCCAAATTTAAAGTGCAGTAACATAACATATTTTTTGTTTTCTGTGTGCTGTGGAAGAATTTTAGAGAAAAAGGTGTGCCGTGACTCAAAAAGTTTAACAACAACTGCACTAAGCAACAGCTAACTTAAACAAACTGTTTAAGCTAATAATGATTGTTCTTTGTGGTTATTCATTCATTTCAAATCTCAAAGAGTCACCATGACGTCATTAAAGAGTTACTTTTTTTATCAAAATGGGGCTTGTCAGCTCACAAAAATGGCCTGGCTTTCTTTTATCTTATAAAATGATATACAGTATCTAATTTGTAAGTACCAGGGTGAAAAGTAGTCCATAGTCTGTAAAAATGTATAATCCCGGTTGTCGGTGTTGAACAAAATTGTCACTGCAGGCCAGGGATACCTTTGCATACCGTAATGTAAGCTGTAGAAGCTCTAATGTTGAGAAAAAAAAAAAAAAAAGTATATCCTTTTGTGCTTCATTAATCCTCTAGAACTTATGTCATTTATATTGTTAACATTTACAGATGGTTCCTCAGTTGTCCCGTTTGCTCTCTAAACAAACCTCCTGCCCCCTCCTCATGTCCTCAGCTCCGCCTCTGTCGCCCCAAGAAACCCCTGTGTATTTATTGTGATTTGCTAATTACGCCGCCTGGCTTTCTTGCTTTTAATTAGCGGCAGGGAAGAAGTTAATCAGAATGACCTGTTGCTAAACACTCGATGCGATTTGGATTGTTAGGGGATATTGTTCTACAGGCAGCCATTCAATTAGTCTCCTTAATGAACATGAATAATGCAGTGTGATCATACCTGACATAGCACGCTGTCTGGGCTCATTTACAGCTGTATACGTCTTCTTCAAGACACTGTTATCAACTTTAGATTGTTTTATAGATCTGATAATGCATTGGATTTATGGAGTTTTTCATGCTCTCAAAGACACTCACATTTTGTCTTAGTCATTTGTTCCACACTCTGCAATGGTAAGCTTCTATATATTAGCCATAAGCCTTGTTTCCATAGCCATAAGCCTTGTTTCCGGATTAGTGCGATACAATACGGCCCGTTCTGCCCCCAATTGCAAGGTCTGATGGTCCTATTTTCACAGTGAACCCTGAAGCAGATCAACCATTTGGTAGATACACAATCAGCGTCTCTCCTCTGTTGGTACAACACAAACAACGCAACGTCATATTCCTCCGTATGTGACGATGCAAATCATTTGAACACAATGGGAGAAGTTGCACTTTTATGGAAAAAGCACGCTAAAATAAGCAATTTCAGCAAAACCATGAGCGAAACCACGAGTGTCAAACTCAAATGGTGGTGGGCCAAATCGATCAGAGTCAGAGTTGGTTCTAGGGCCGCATTTTAAAAATATGTCCCTTTGTGTTAAATTCAAATATGGCAATAGGGCTGTATAAAGCTGATATAACACATTTACTGTATATCCAGATTTGTATTGTGTCATTACATTATGTTGCAATAATTTCATTACAAGATAACTTTGGACAGATTGTTTGCTTTTTGCTGCATTCCAGTGCATATTACTTTAATAGTCACATCTCAGCGATATAAGGGGCCACTATCAATAATAATCTGAAATCATGCCAGGGCCACATGATATCTTCTTGAGGGCCAAATTTGGCCCCCGGGCCTGAGTTTGACACCCCTGAGCTTAACAGACTGATTTGTGTCTTATGAAGGTTGACAATGCCATGTTATGTTTCCCAAACTGATACATTCATAGACAAAAAAAAAAAAATACTAACAAACTCATCAGTTGAACTACACTCTACAGATAAATAACTGATTCAAATTTTAGTTTGTGGTGTTTCAAATTTTTCTGTTGTTCTCACTAGTACCATGTGAAAGATGATGCTTAGGTCATTACCTTTAATCATAAATGATGCACTAGATCAAAAATCTATATTTGAAGTTTGTGAGCCATTACTTGTAGCGAGGCCTGACCTTTGCTACTTTGTCAGTAGGTTTGTACTAGCTGACACAGCTTTCATAAATCAATCAATTTATTTTTGTATAGCCCAAAATCAAAACAACAGTCTCTCTGATGACTTCCCAAGATTATTAATTTTAGCAATTATGAATAATAGGAAAGAAAAAAAAAAAAACAATACATATTCAATGAAACAATACAGATTCAATGAAACATTTGATCAAGCATGTCAAAGCAGATTATTAGTAGAGCAAATGAATGATTGTCCAGAGCATCCCCTGTCCTTAGACCCTCCTTTCTTGTTTTTGTCCAGAAGCAAAAAACTCAAAAAAAACCTAAGGGAAAAAGAGAAACCTGGAGTAGAACCACAGTGAAGAAGGGTTCCACTCCCATGGACAGACAGGCTGTAGATGTAACTAAGGCAAAGTTATAGAGTTTATGTTTGTGGAGCCAGAGTCCATAAGCAGAGGGAAACGACTCGTCTAGCAGGACCAGGACAGGCCAATCCTGGAGAGAGAGCTGGGGCAGAGGTCCAGAAAGAGGGTAACTTGTGTATTTGTGCATGCATAGACTGGCACAGGCACAACCACATTCAAGTATGAATCTGCAGACCCAGAGAGAACATGAACTTCGCTGTGCCAAAGAAGAATTAGTCAAATGGCATATTGTATCATTTCATTACATGCGTACAACCGTGTTTTTTGAATACAATCTGCAGACCCAGAAACTGCACCGCACCACATGAACAGCGCTTTTCTGTCTCCAAACCAGTCACAGCATCGATGTGCGCACGCTTCTGTTGCTGCACTCACTCTGCACAGTAGAATCGTGTCTTCATCACAGCTTCTCTGCGAGTGTTTGGCCTGAGGGTTGCGAGGTCCGGTCGGGGCGGCGCTTGGGTCCGGACTCTGCTTTTCAGTGACCAGGGGTGTAGAATATTAACGTGCTAAGGGTTAAAGTTTATGTTTTTAGGACAGTGAACAATTGCATTACGTGAAAGGCAGAAATGTTTCTACCACAATCAACTTTAAAGCTGAATATTGCACTGATGTGTTTTAGGCTGGCCACGATAAAAGAGTACTCTAACTGCTCAGCTTTATCACTTTAGCACAATTGCACAGATGTCTCAAATTTGACCCTGTGCATTGTTTTATATTTCTAATCGTCTCTTTATTAGCAGTTCTTCTGTAGTTAAGATTAAAATATCTCCTCTTCTCACAAAACATTCTTTATTTCAAAACACCAGTGAATGACTAATACATTCTCTACACTCTCCCAAAGTCCACGAAAAGTAATAAAAGCAAAAGCAATAAAGAATGTATTAATTTTGCCGAATCCCACTCAACTCGGCTCGTTCACAGTCCTATTTATTTTCCATTAGCTACTTCTCTCATTTTCACTTTATATAGAAAATAGAATGAATCCTCTCAAATGACAGGAAAAACAGGTTACGCTCGGGCAATGCAATACTATTGAGTGACTCCGGTGAGACATTGATCAAAGATAGTTTTCTGACGCGCACAATTAGCACAGATTAAACATTCATCAGACGGAGATGTGGATGTCCAGTATCGATCGGATTGGCTCAGACTGAACCCGATCAAAGATGGACTTCTGTGGGAAAAGAAGCGGTTTGATGTTGACGTAAAAGGAGGGACTTAGCAGGTAATCGATGGAAAGTTGTGCTATATTTTTGTATTAATAAGGAGAGAATAAAGCACATGTCGCTATGTCTGTGTTTAGATCTTTACATGTAATTCATTAAACCCTAAAAGTCAAGTTTAAGTGACAGATGCAAAATTGACATTTTGGGCCATGTTAGTATAGCAGACTATTTGCATGGCATACTATTTACCTCAAGTAAATTTAGGCTTCAAGTTACTGAATTGGTAAGCTTTTAACTGAGAAACTGGGCACTTCTTTCACTGTTGTAGGTGTGTTCACACTAGGGCTTGCACCGACTAGTCGACTACAAAGTCCCCCGCGACTACTTTGAGAGGTAGTCGACTAGTGAAGAATAATTAAATCAGAGTTGGTTTAAGAAAAAGCTCTTTTAAACTTGTATTTCTAACACATAAATGTTAGCAACTCATCAGATTTTTTCCAGGCCCGTTCTGCGTCTCTCTCAGCGCTCTTCTTCCGCCTCGGGATGCTCGGACCGTTCGCTCCAACGCGCCTGCCAGCCGCTCCAAGCGCACATCATCCACCTGGACCCGAGTCTGTAATCACCCTGTCTTTCGTCTTAGAAAGTTTTACAGCGCGGTTTGTGGAGACGGAGACAAGAGTAAAGAGTGATGTGATTGTGTGGAGCCAGGGCTTCAGGTGGATTTGGTTCCTTCACGTTCAAAACGCACTGACCAAACGTCCACAGCTCATTGTGATTGGCAGACTGGATCCAAGCGCTGTCAGACGAAGCCTCCGTGGCACTGCAAAATAGGCTTATTTAGCTTTTTTTCTTTTTTATGTCAAATCAAGAGCTACGTCAGCTTGTTACAGGGCATAAAGTACGTTAATGTTTTCTGATAATATGGTCAGTATAAATAAGCTGTTTCTAACAATTGCCCAGCAAAATCATCGTGCCTTTGGATCTTTGTTTTTGTTAATGACGTCATCGACTAGTCGCGACGCAACTAACGCTCTCGACTTGTCGACTACTAAAATTCACTAGTCGTGCAACCCCTAGTTCACACAGAGCAGGTCTTTGTCAGGTAGTGCTGGGCCATTATTCAAAAAATCGAGATCGAATCGTCAATTATTTGGTGGTGGGGTTTGATTGAAAGTTCGAAAACCAGTCTTTTGTCAGGAAGAATATTGATATATAGTTTTTTTTTTTTATCTAAAAATTGGGACAATTACAAGTTTTTGTTTTGTTTATATTCATAAATGGTATTTTTCATTTGGTTCAAAAAAGGTTAAGCAAAATCAAATTGAAAATCAAGATCGATCAATATGAGGGGAAAAAAAAAAAATCGTGATTACCAGAGTATATACATATGTATACATATTGAATGTATATGCTCTGGTACCGTGACTTGTCACATGACATGTCCTATTTAAGGACACCTGTTGTTATGTCTTTTTAACAATGCTAACCTTCCTTGAATCAAAGGATCCACCCTACTCATCAGTAAGGGTTTTGTTTATCTATATACCTCTTTTTTCTGATGAGCACCTTAATCTGCACATTCTTTGAATGACCCAGTGAAGTGCTCCTCCTTCACTGTTTTTTGTTTAAAGTAGAATTACAACTTGAATTCTTATTATTTTTTAATCGGACAAAATGCACAAACGGTACATTCATTTTTTTTTGTGTGTGGTTTTCCTTTGTTGTTTCTGACTCCGTGCCCATGTTGCATTTGATTAGTTTGGACTTTTAATTGCTCACTTTACTCCTCTGAATCTCTAACAACAGCACCAGTGGACATCTGCGTAGCTCGGGGCAACAGTCTGTCGTATATTTCAGCGTTTTCACACCAAAACGTTAAGCATCTCTTCCACTGAACTCTATTTGGACTATAAGCTCCACACTCTGGCTCACCTCACCTTGTGTCTCTCTCTCCAGGCCCCATCCAAACCCCCGCCCTGGCTGCATCTCAAGCTTCTGACCTGATGTTATTATAATCTAATCTTAAAGGTAGTAAAAGTTGATCATTTGAATTGCCTAAAACAACTCCTTTAGAAGTATTAAAAAGTCATACTGTATTTTCCAGACTATAATGCTGCGTCCAGACCGGACAGTGTCCAAGCGTCCAGTTTACATGTTAAGTCAATGTAAACCTTGCCTTTGAAGCGTCCAGCGAATTAGCAGTGCAAATTGGCGTCTAGCGCATTGAAAATTGCTTGTTCGGGTGTCTGCTAATGGCGAAGCAGACGCTTCAACCTGTGGCAGACACTTTGACGCCTTATCAGGCGATGACGCCCAAGTGGGCTCTGTTGAATTTTCAAGCATCGAACCGCTTGTCCACCAATCAGAGACTTATCCTCTCACATGGAAAGATGGACTGTTTACTGAAGTCTTTTAATAACTTTTTTTAATGAAAAGTTGCTTGATTTTGGGCTTTGTTGCTTTGAAAATCCGACAACAGAGCAAAACAAACAATACGGGACATGATCTGGACTGACAATGCCTCACATGAATCTATTAAAAATGCTTGTTGTCGTGTTCAAACCACTGCGGTACAACGTAGCAACGGAGGAGTACAGAGACAAGAACTGCCTGAATGAGGAGAAAGTTGTGCTATTTGGTAAGCTACATTTTATTAAGGCAACAAGCCTCTATCTCTCTCCCTCCCTCCTCTCTCTCAATGATCTGCCTACACAACATATTCTCATATTACTGGTACAGGCCTGTTTTTGTCTGCGTGGTATGACACACAATGTGGTTGAGGACAAACAGGAGGTTTTTTGGGGGTTAACGGGCAAGTTTAGGTCTGCTGTTACAAAAATGGGTAAGTTTAGGTCTGAGGCTTGGAGTTGGTTAGGTTTAGGATAGATTGTTAGTGTTCATGCAGAATTGGATGCTTAAAGGCTGTCCTGTGTGAACGCAGCATTAGATAAGTCGTATCAGGAAAGAAAAGTATATAAGGGTCTCAAACTCAAATGGAGCTCAGGCCAAAATAATTAAAGTCAGGAATGGTAAGGCCACTTTTAAAATATAGGTCTAATTATAGGTCTTATAGGTTTTTACATTGTTTTCTATTATTTAGGCCCTACATGTGACTATGAGTGAGTGAATACAGATAGGGTTAGACTGTCCTTCCCAGAGAAATGTTGTATGTAAAAGTATGTACTGTATATTGCTGTATTCCTGTGAATTTTAGAGGTTTTATAGACCTAGAGATCTAACAGTACGCTAAACATGCCAAAAAACGTATTTGGTGATATGTAAAGTTAATAGGTGGCCAAAATCAATCCCACCAATCAGAAATCTTCTGGAGCCTCATGAAATCATCTCAGGGGCTGTCAGTTGAGACTTGTGGTATAACAACATCAGTGTTTGTCTTTGTGAGAAAGAATGGCTATGGTCAAGCGAACTAATCCTCTTGAAATCAGACTGAATCAACTCTCTCTGTCCTGTTATTTTTTGTTGAGTGAAGCTCAATGAACTTTCATGAGCAGGAGTGTGGCTCATGAAACTGCTGTTTCTGGTTCTGCAGCTTTATAAATATTAGTTTTGTACTTACACGAGTGACTGCACATCACAGGCGTCAGTGTTGAGGTCTGACTGTGTTTGAGAGAGCAGGGAGAGTTTGAGTTCGGAGAAAACCAACAATATATTAATAGTTATTCGCAAAGTCGGACTTATTTTATGTCACACTAAGAATAAGGGTGAATTCACAATATACTTTTGATTCGGATCAGGATTCGTTTGCCTGGATAGTATGATTTGATTGGGTAATTGTGAACGTGCAAACAAACCTGGTTGGAGAGGTTGTCTCGTGAACGCAAACGGACCAAGAGCGAAACAAAACCAGGAAGTGAACATTGACATGATCCACACTGAGACGCTCATGAGGCTCAGAATCACAACAAACAGCCTGTGTGAGATCAATAACGAGACAAATAATACAAATAATACATGAAACACATGAAAGTAACAGGAGAAGGACAGAGGATGATTCAAATGTAATTAATTGTTATCACACGACCGTATACCAACATTTTCTCACGTTAAGTTATAGCTCTTTGGACTTCCGGTGACGTCATGCTTCGAGTAGCAGCGTGAAGAACTTGCTCCGTCCAAATTGATATATTTTCCTAACAAATCCATTATTAAACTCGGCTTTTTTTGCTCAAATCATCATGTCATCTTTGAGAAGCAAGGGACCCGGCAAACAGGACCAAACGAAAGATAAAAATGAACATTTGAAGCAGCTAACCCTTACCTCGAGTGTGGCTACTGATGCTAGCGCTAATACAACTGCTAGCCCGCGTGACGCTGACACAAGAATATTAGCAGAACTGGAGAAAATGAGAAAGGATAACAAGGATGGCCACATGGAAACTCAGCAAAGCCTAGCGAGACTGGAAGTGTCTTTAAGGATCTGAGGGAAGACATGACGAAGCTGGAAACAGAACTACTGAGGCAGAAGAGCGTATCGGGCTAACGAAGACACCACTAGACGCCATGAGCGAGCCCTCCGCTATCTACTACACAGGGAAATGGATCTGACCACGAGATGCGAGGACATGCAAAATAGACTACGGAGAAACAATTTGAGAATTATCGTGTTCCAGAGGGGAGTGAAGGAGGCGACGTTAAACTGTTTGTACAAGAGCTGCTTAAATCTGTACTTCAACTTCCCCCTGAACTCAACATCGGCATAGAGCGAGCACACCGAGCTCTCGCCGCCAAGCCAAAGAATCCAGGCGCCGCACTCGCTCGCTGTTGGTCAGATTCTGGGACTTTCGGTAAAAGAAACCATATTACGGCAAGCCTGGGAGCAGAAGCGAGTGATGTACAAAGATGTGCAGATCTTTTTTGACCACGACTTCTCTCCAGAGTTACAAAAGAGGAGAGCACTGGTACGTGATGTAGTAAAACAGCTAAAAACTGAAGAATATCAGAGCCAAATGTGTATTCCCTGCAAAACTGAGAATATTCAAAAATGGAGGTGAAAAAACGTTTCCTACAATGACTGACGCCCTGCCTGCGCTCCGGGAGATGGGGATACAGACACGAGTGGACCAGAGAGAGCAGCTGGAAGTGGAGCTTTCCCGAGACCGATGGAGCACTGCGGGAGCTGGCCCAGGAAGAACCCCCACAACGCTTTCCCCCGATGAGATTAAAATCTTCTTTATGGAAGACAAATAATATATCTACGCCGAGTTCATTTGATTTTTCCTGAAAATGTATGTTAGGATTAAAAGTATATATGTTTATTATTTCATTTTGGACGGGCCGTTCGAGCTACGAGTGGAAATCAACCCGCTTCGGGTTCAAGCCGCAACGAGCCGCTCTGGTTGCGGGCGACAGCGACACAACACACTGTTCGTGTTTTTTCCCCACGGAGGACTTGTTGCCATCCTCCGCCCAGGTTTCATCGGGGACTGGATTTATTGTTATTCCAGTCGGGTATGTGGAAGTTAATGTTCATAATGTTAACCATAAGTTCGTTCACAAATGTTTTTTACGTTCTTGTCCTGAGACCAAATAAGGCCATTATTTATGTTGTATACATTCCTCTGGGTGTGCTGTGTAGGTAAATTTAAGCTAAACTAACTATGGCTAACCTAATTTGTGTTTCGTATAATGTTAAAGGCTTGAGTAGCCCAGTCAAAAGAAAAAAATCCTGAATCAACTTAAAAAGCTTAATTGTGATATAGCAATGCTCCAAGAGACCCACCTTTCTGAAAAGGACACTGAAGTTGAGGAGAGAATGGGTTGATCAACAATACAGTTCTACATATTTAAGTGGGAGAAAAGGGGTGTTTCAATTCTTTTTAACAAAACAATTTATTTCTGTCATGAAAAAACATTCACAGACAAAGAGGGGAGATATGTTTTGGTAATTGGTTCTATAGGAGGATCTAAAATTACTTTACTAAATTTATATGCACCAAATGAGGATTGTCCAAATTTCTTCAGGAATATTGCATTACTACTGGCAGAAAAAGCTGAAGGTATAATTTGGTAGGAGGTGATTTTAATTGTGTTCTAAAGAGTTCTGTAGACAAGCTCCCAGCAGATTTTGGTCCTAAATCCAAGAAATCGCTCACCTTAAATGCAATGATGAAAGAACTGGGATGATGGATGTGTGGCACCAGCTGCATCCACAAGGAGAAAGATTTTACTTTTTTTCACATGTACACTGTACCCACTCAAGGTTAGATATGTTTCTACTATCTGGCGCAGACTTCTATAGGAGCAACAGAATGCAATATAGAGGCTATAACTATCTCTGACCACGCTCCAATTTGTCTGAAATTAATTACGGCCGAAAAACAATTTTAAATATTGGAGAGCAAATGTATCTATTCTAAATAACGAAATGATCCGTCAAGAACTTCAAAACGCCATACTTGAGTATGTGCATTTCAATGACAATGGAAGTGTATCACCATCTACTTTGTGGAAGGGCCAAGAGTTTTCTGAGGGAAATATCATAGCAGTCTCATCAAGATTGAAAAAAGAAGAATGATAGAGCAACTAGAACTAGAAACCAAAATCAAGAAGTTAGAAAAAGATTACCAGGTAACTAAGATAAATGATACGTTGAAGTATTGAAGGAACAGAGGAAAAAGCTAAATGATTTGTTAACTTATAAAGCAGAGGACAACTTCGTTTGCTAGTCAAAAGTTTTACCAACACGGCAATCGAGCAAGTCGGCTATTAGCATTCCAACTACGCAAAGCGCAATCAAGTAGGGTTGTTCATAAAATTAAATGCCCAGACTCCGGAGAAATGATATGTCAACCTAAGAAATAACAAAAGCATTTGCATCATATTATCAGAGTTATACAAAGAACAAAATACCCCAAATAAAAATGAAAAAATTGATAATTTCTAAACTCAATAATCTCAGTAAATTGTCTCAGGAAGAGGCTGAACAAATAACAAGCCCAATCACATAGAAAAATCAAAAATAGTATTGGAAAACTCAAAAATAATAATCCCCGGGAGTTGAGGCCTCCCAGGGAATACTATAAAATATTGAAAGAGAGCTCACCCCACTTTATATAAGGTTTATAATTATGCATTAACTAAGGTGATCCACCTCAGTCGTGGTCTGAAGCCATTATTCTGTTATCCACAAAGACGGAAAAGACCCAACGGTATGCACTTCTTATCGGCCGATCAGCTTGCTTTGCGTTGATTTAAAAATACTTACAGCCATCATTGCGTATAGAATTAAAAAATTTATGAAAAAATTGGTGAAACCTGATCAGACAGGATTTATACTGAAAGACAGGGACAGATAATGTTAGAAGGGCTTTAAATCTCCAAATTATAGCACAGGAAAGAAAGACCCCATCAATGTTTCTCAGCCTGGATGCAGAAAAGGCCTTTGATCGGTCGATTGGGCCTTTCTGCTACAGACTCTCAAGCACATGGTTTTAATAACACCTTTATTTCATGGATCCAAACTTTTTATAAAAACCCCAAATCTCGAGTAAGGGTCAATGGCCACTGTTCTGAGTTTTTCTCCTTGGGGCGTGGCACCAGACAGGGTGAGGTTCTGTCTCCCTCATTATTTGCAATTAGTATTGAGCCCCTAGCCGAGTTAATTAGATCCAACCCTCTTATACAAGGCATTAGAGACGAAACTAGTATTCAGCATAAACTGTCGCTTTTTGCAGACGATGTCTTATTATTTTTAGAAAATCCAATTACTACTATTCCAGCCCTTCTAAATAGTCTTAATCAGTATAGTTTAGTGTCTGGGTATAAAATAAATACAAATAAATCTGAGGCCCTAATGATTGTTGGGAAATGGCCGACAGAGCTAGATCAAATTGTGTCATTTAGACAGTCTAAACAAGGTTTTAGATACCTCGGTGTAACCCTTACTCCTAAAACCACTCAGCTTTTTTCTTTTAACTATGATAAATTGTTTAAAGAGATCAAAGAGGACTTGAATAGATGGAATGTACTCCCACTTTCTCTACTTGGGAGAATTGAATGTATAAGAATGAATGTTCTTCCACGACTGTTATTCCTGTTTCAAAATTTACCAATTTGGATACCGCAATCCTCATTTCAGTATTTAGAAAAGCTTATATCTAAATTTGTTTGGCAAAACAAAAGACCAAGGGTCCGACTTAAAATTTTAATGTCTGGGAAAGAAAAGGGTGGCCTTAAATTACCAAATTTTAAATTATACTATTGGGCAGCCCAATTAAAATCAATAGTGGCGTGGATCATCTGTGACCCAGAAATGCATTGGGTGTCAATGGAAGAGCATTCATCAACAGGAATTTCTCTCGCAAGTCTCCCATTTCTTAGCTCACATTCACAGAAAAAAATCAAGATAAGTAATATATGGGTGAAAAATACGCTAAGAGTTTGGAATCAG
>JBBPFD010000069.1:0-19293 GCA_038363315.1 Mugilogobius chulae
GACTAATCAGAAAATCATAACCGGCAGGAAACTAATCCTAGAACCAAGCCACTAAACCAGGACTAAACCAGGACTAACCAGGTCTTAAACCAGGTCTAAACCAGGACTAATCCAGGTCTAAACCAGGTCTAAACTCAGGTCTAACCAGGACTAAACCAGACTTAAATCCTAGACCATAGCCACTAACCAGGTATAAACCAGGTCTAAAACGGCAGGTCTAAACCAGGTCTAAAACCAGGACTAAACCAGGTCTAAAACAGACTAAACAGGTCTAAACCAGGTCTAAAGAGGAACTAAACCAGGGTCTAACAGGACTACAGGTCTAAACAGGACTATCCTAGAACCAAGCCACTAAACAGGACTAAACCAGGACTAAAACCAGGTCTAAACAGGGTCAAACAGGTCAAACAGGTCTAAACAAGGAACTAGTCAGGCCTGGGTCTCAAGGACTAGTCCAGGCCCTGGTTCAGGACCTAGTCCAGGCCTGGTCTGCAGGATAGTCCAAGGCTGGTCTCAGGTCTATCCAGGCCTGGTCTCAGGTCTACGTCCAGGCCTGGTCCTCAGGTCTAGTCCAGCCTGGTCTCAGGTCTAGTCCAGGTCAGTCCAGGTCTAGTCGCAGGTCTAGTCCGGTCTAGTCCAGGCCTGGTCTCAGGTCTAGTCCAGGCCTGGCTCAGGCTCAGTCCCAGGCCCTGGTCTCAGGTCTAGTCCAGGTCTAAGTCCAGGTCTGTCCGGTCTAGTCCGGTCTAGTCCAGGCCTGGTCTCAGGTCTAGTCCAGGCCTGGTCTCGGTCTAGGGCCTAGGTCTAGGCCTGGTCCTCAGGTCTAGTCCAGGCCTGTCTCAGGTCTAGTCCAGGCAGGCCAGGTCCTCAGGTCTAGTCCAGGTCTAGTCCAGGTCTAGTCTAGGTCTAGTCCAGGTTAGTCCAGCCTGGTCTCAGGTCTAGTCCCAGGCCTGCCTGGTCTCAGGTCTAGTCAGGTCTAGTCAGGTCTAGTCCAGGTCTAGTCCTAGGTCTAGGTCTAGTCCAGGCCTGGTCTCAGGTCTAGTCCAGGCCTGGTCTCAAGGTCTAGTCCAGGCCTGGTCCTCAGGTCTAAGTCCAGGCCTGTCTCAGGTCTATCCAGGCCTGGTCTCAGGTCTAGGCCAGGCCTGGTTCTCAGGTCTAGTCCAGGCCTGGTCTCAGTCTAGTCCAGGCCTGGCTCAGGCCTGGTCTCAGGTCTAGTCCAGGTCTAGTCCAGGTCTAGTCCAGGTCTAGTCCAGGTCTAGTCCAGGCCTGGTCTCGAGGTCCTAGTCCAGGCCTGGTCTCAGTCTAGTCCAGGCCTGGTCTCAGGTCTAGTCCCTAGTCCAGGCCTGGTCTCAGGTCTAGTCCAGACCTGGTCTCAGGTCTAGTCCAGGTCTGTCTCAGGTCTAGTCAGGCCTGGTCTCAGGTCTAGTCCCTAGGTCTAGTCCGGTCTAGTCCAGGTCTAGTCCAGGTCTAGTCCAGGGGGGTCTCAGGGTTAGTCCAGTCCTGGTCTCTGGTCTAGTCAGGCTAGTCCAGGTCTCAGGTCTAGTCCAGCCTGGTCTCAGGTCTAGTCCAGACCTGGTCTCTAGGTCTAGTCCAGGCCTGGTCTGCAGGTCTAGTCCAGGCTGGTCTCAGGTCTAGTCAGGCCTGGTCTCAGGACTAATCCAGGCCTGGTCCTCAGGATGGACTTAGACACATTTTCGTTTGGGTTTGGGACGTTTAAACGTGTGAATCTTCGATCGTTTGATGAAAAAAGTGTGAAAATCGCTGCAGTTCAGTTTTAGAGAGAGTCCAAAAAGAAACAAGTGTTAAAATATACAGGCGAGAACCGAGACCGCAGACCAGACTGAAGTGGGCTAAACTGGGCTAAAAACTGGACTAAAACTGGGGCTAAAAGGAGAGAGCGAGAACCTGACCACAGACCAGACTGAAGTGGACTAAAGCAGGACTAAAGGAGAGAGAGAGAGACCCGCGCTAGACTGAAGTGGGGCTAGAGCAGGGCTAAGCAGGGCTAAAAGGAGGGAGAGAGAGAAACCGACGCAGACCAGACTGAAGTGGGCTAACCTGGGCTAAAACTGGGCTAAAATGCAAGGGCTAAAGGAGAGAGAGAGAGAACCGACACAGACCAACTGAAGAGGGCTAAAGCAGGGACTAAAGAGAGAAAGAGAGAGAGAAAGAGAGAGAAGAAAAGAGACAGAGAGAGAAAGAAGAGAGAAGAGAGAAGAAAAAGAGAAGAAAGAGAAAGAGAGAGAAAGAGAGGAGAGAAAGAGAGAGAGAAGAGAAGAGAGTAGGAGAGTAAGCGAGAGAGAGAGAGAGAGAGAGAGAAGGAAAGGAGAAGAAGAGGAGAGAGAGAAGAGAGAGAAAGGGAAGAGAGAGAAGGAGAGGAGAAGAAGAGGAAGAGAGAGAGAGAAAGAGAGAAGAGGAGAGAGAGAAAGTGAATAGAGAGAGAGAGAGAGAGAGAAAGAGAGGAACGGAGACAGAGAGGGGAGAGAGGATGGGAGGCGCGAGAGAGAGAGAGAAAGAAAGAAAAAAGAGAAGAGAGAGAGAGAGAAGTGGGTGTAAACAGGCTCTGGAGACTTTATCTGTGTTTGTTGTTTTTAACATTTGACTTTTTCATATGTACAACTTAAACATATAAAATGATTGATTATTTATAAATCAAATGATAACGATGTTGACAGGATTCACTCTGATTGGTTTATCTGAACAGAAACACCGTAAACACACATAAATGAAAGAAGAGAAGTGCTGCAGCTGAACTCACACATAAAGACCAGACCAGTGTGTGTAAGTGTGTGTGTGTTAAATGTGTGTGTGTTAAATGTGTGTGTGTGACAGAGAGAGAGTGAGAGTGAGAGAAAGTGAAACCGGAGCAGAGAGAGAGAGAGAGAGGCAGAAATAGAAAGACATGTTTGACTGGAACAAAGCCAAAAGTAAAAGAGAGACTGAGCATTGTGTTTAGAGAGAAAAGAGAGAAAGAGAGGGAGGAGAGGGGAGGGGAGAGAGAGAGGAGAAGAGAGAGAAAAAGAGAAGGAGAGGAACAGGGAAGGGAGAGAAAGGAGAAGGGGAGAGAGGAGAGAGGAAGAGGGAGAGAAGAGAAGAAAAAGAAGGAGGGGAGAGAGAGAGGAAATAAAAGAGGGAGAGAGAGGGGAGGAGAGGGAGGGAGAAGAGGGAAAGAGGAGAGAGGAGAGAGAAAGAGAAGAGAGAGAAAGAGAGTGAGGGAGAGGGGAAGAGAAGAGAAGGGGGGGAGGGAGAGGGGAGACAGAAAGAAGACAGAGAGAATGAAAAAAGGACAGAAAAGAGAAATAGAGAAAGGGAGAAGAGAGAAAAGATGAGAAGAGAGGAGGGAGGGAGGGAGGGAGGGAGGGAGGCAGTAGAGAGAAACAAGGGGAGAGAAGAGAGGGAGAGATGGAGAGAGAAAAGAGGAGGAGAGGAGAGGGGGAGCAGGGGAAGGAGAGAGGAGAGAGAGAGAGGGGAAACAAGGGAGGAGAGGAGGGGGAGATGGAAACAAGAGAGAAAGAAAGAGGACAGAGAAAGAAAGAAAAAACACAGAAAAGAGGGATAGAGACAGAGAAAAAGGAAGACAGAGAAAATAGGGGAGAAGAGGGGGAGAAAAGAAAGAGAAAGAAAGGGAGAGAGGTGAGGGGAGACAAGAGAGAGAGAAAGGAAGAGAAGAGAGAGAAGGAAGAGAGAAAAATGAGAAAAGAGATAAAGAGAATTGAAGGAGTGAAAGAAAAGCAAGAGAGAGAGAGACATGTTTCATTAACAAGTCAACAGTATTATGACAGAGAGAGAAACAAGAGGGAGAGAGAGAAAGGGGGAGAGGAGGGACTGACAGGGAAACTAACTCTGAGCTGGTGCATTAAGTTTAGACTCGTTAGAATCCTGTTAATCCTTCTATAGTTTTAGTCCTATTTTAGTCCTGCTTTAGTCCTGCTTTAGACCTGGTTTAGACCTGTTTTAGTCCTGGTTTAGTCCTGTCTTAGTCCTGGTTTAGTCCTGTTTTAGTCCTGGTTTAGTCCTGGTTTAGTCCTGGTTTAGTCCTGGTTTAGTCCTGGTTTAGTCCTGGTTTAGTCCTGCTTTAGTCCTGTTTTAGTCCTGGTTTAGTCCTGGTTTAGTCCTGTCTTAGTCCTGGTTTAGTCCTGGTTTAGTCCTGTCTTAGACCTGGTTTAGTCCTGCTTTAGTCCTGTTTTAGTCCTGGTTTAGTCCTGTCTTAGTCCTGCTTTAGTCCTGTTTTAGACCTGGTTTAGTCCTGCTTTAGTCCTGCTTTAGTCCTGTTTTAGTCCTGTTTTAGTCCTGGTTTAGTCCTGGTTTAGTCCTGTTTTAGTCCTGTTCTAGTCCAGTTTCAGACCTGTTCTTGTACAGTAGGCCTCCG
The DNA here is from genome assembly GCA_038363315.1 of Mugilogobius chulae. NCBI lineage: Eukaryota > Metazoa > Chordata > Actinopteri > Gobiiformes > Gobiidae > Mugilogobius > Mugilogobius chulae. The sequence continues at coordinate 4,367 of JBBPFD010000069.1, forward strand.
GGAGTCACCTTCAGTCTCAGTTTAGACTTGGTTTAGACCTGGTTTAGACCCTGTTTTAGTCTTGTTTCAGACCTGTTCTAGACCTGTTCTTTTACAGTAGACCTCCGGGAGTCACCTTCAGTCTCAGTTTACCTTGTGACATCATCAGGTGGCAGCTCTGACACACTTTCTCACATCAAATATTCACACAGACACAGTTTCCTCTGGTCACAGACACTGGAGCCGCTTCTTAACTAAACTCAAGAGTCTCAGGCAGACTTTAAATATAGACCTGGTTTAGACCTGGTTTAGACCTGGTTTAGACCTGGTTTAGAGCCACATTTCTCTGACAAACTCCTGCAGCCGCTGAGACTTAAATACTGGCTTTATTTGGATTGATTCATTGAAATTGATTTCTTCTCAGGACAATCACGTGAAGCACAGTGACACCGTTTGAACCAGAGTCTATCTTCAGCAGAGAGGAAGATACTGAACATGCTCAAAGAGAAACTGTCTGCGCCGGCTAAAGGAAACTTCTACTGTACGTCCGCTGTTAGGAGTCACAATTACAGCAATCATTTAAAATAATCTCAGCACAATAAAGGCACACATTCTCTGCAGGTTACATTTTTATCACAGTATAAAAGAGAACATTTGCAGCGTTTATTATTATTTATGAAATGTTTCAGGTTACTTTAGTGACAGTGTAAGTTCCTCTTTCAAACATCAGGTTTTACTTCTTTCATTAGTGTTTGAGCCTCTGCAGAGCCTCCACTGTCTGGGCAGAGTTACTTTTGTTCAAGGTTTTAGATCAGGGGTGCCCAAACTTTTTTCCTTGGTGGGCCAAAATTTGCTGATTTTTTCTTCGCGGGCCAAAATGTATTGCATTGAAGAGTGCCAAGGGCCAAACAAAATTTTGTCCGGCATTTAAAAAAACATTTTGAGAAGAGATGAAGATTAAAATATCTTTTATTAACATGTTTTAAAAGATTGCACGTGAAATTTGTCATTTAACAGTCTTTTTTAGCACAAAATTGAATCAAACAGTTAGTCCTAACAAACCTGAACAACCCTTCGCGGGCCAAATTGAACCATCTGGCGGGCCGAATTTGGCCCCCGGCCCCACTTTGGGCACCCCTGTTTTAGAGAGATCATTAAACCTGCTCAGAGTTGGTAAGTCTGTATCTTTATAACTTTGGACTTCTTTATTTGGAAAGTCTCTGATGAATTTTAACAGACAAGGTTTGAGAATTCTGCTGTTTTTCAAGTTTGATTCATGACATTTATTTGACCTTTATTGAACCAGGGAAGTCCCACTGAGATTCAGAATCTCTTTTGCAGGGGAGCCCTGGGGGAAGGGTCAGGGGAGGCATTAATGGACATGTTTTTAGTTGTAGGAGGAAACCTACGCAGACACGGGGAGAACATGCAAACTAAACATAAAGCCTTTTCTCACTGTAGGAACTTTTTTCAGTTCCTAGTCCTTTTTTAGTTCTTATCCCCATTTTGGAGCGTTCACACAGAGCAGGAACTATGGACTGGGGCCAACTTTAGGGACTTTTTTAGCTCCTGCTCTGAGGCAGGTACTTTACACTCAGACCAGGAACCTTTTAGTGACACAAACACATTTACAACACTGACTTTGTTTTTAAACATGTTTTACATATTCTCACATTTAGATTAACCTTCCTTATCCTTAAGAACAATTATTTAAAGGCAGTAACTCTCAAAATGTATTTATTTGATTTGTAAATAGTAGCCTAAGGTTAAGGTTAAGGTTAAGGTTAAGGTTAAGGTACACTTTATGGAGCTGCACAGTGAAAGACCGCCCTGGTTCCGGAAGAGTTTTGCCCCATGTTATAGTGCCATAGGCTTTTCGAAAAATTCAAATATTAAGAGTTTAAAGACATACCGCGGGCTATCCAGCTATGTGCTAACTCAGACCCACAGCGCGGTTGTTTTCAGTCTAAAAAGCTCATCTAGAACTTAAAATTCAGCAAAATGTCGTAATAACTTCGTAGTTTACAAAGCTGAAAAAACGTTTTTTAAACAAAAATGTAGGTCTTATACTCGTGACTCACCACAGAGCTGCTGAGCCCCAAGGACGTTTTCAAACTTTTAATATCATTTTTTATCGAATTCCCTATGACAATTTAACATGGGGTCCGAGATTTAGGAACCAGGAAGTGGGCGGTCACTGTTGAGCTCCATTGTCCCCGTAGGGAAATTTGTCCTCTGCATTTGACCCTGGATCCTTCAATGCCTCTGGGGCATCTCCTCAGTGATCGCCGCAGTGCAGCGCTCAGGGACCCATCTCCAGATGTTGTTGCTAGGCTTGGTCAGGACTACTGTAGCTGGAGGATATTACCCTAACCTGCATGTTATTGGTTGGTGGGGAAACCGGAGTGCCCGGAGGAAACCCACCCAGACACGGGGAGAAACATGCAAACTCCACACAGAAAGGCGCGGGGCTCGTGCGGGAATCGAACCCACGACCTTCTTGCTGTGAGGCAAGAGTGCTATCCGCTTAGCCACCGTGCTATAAGACTATAAGACTATTATCAGAAATTACAGTGAATCATTTTGTTTTATTATTAATCCCAGTGATGTTTTTAGGTTTTGCACATTATAGTTTTATGTGGAATCAAAAAAACACAACTTTTGTTTTACTAACACCACTTATTATTTATTTAAATGTTCCAGACTTTACAGATGCTAATGCTAAAGCTAGTTAGACCCACTTTCAGAAGCTGCTGCTGTGTGAACACAAACATGGGGACAGGGTAGTTCCTCTGACTAAACAGGGACTGGAGAAATGTGGGACTAGTTCTTGGTACTTTCATGTGGGAAAACGCCTATAGAAAGGCCCCGGGAGTTCAGTCTCTCTTTGTGAAGGAAACAAATACAAACACAGCAGAGACAGAAAGGAGGCAGTGAACACAAACCCTCGTGTTCTACTGTGTCACACAAGTTACACAAGTGTTACACGAGTTACACAAGTGTCACACAAGACGCACCGAGTTACACAAGACGCACAAGTGTCACACAAGACGCACAAGTGTTACACAAGTTACACAAGTGTTACACAAGACGCACAAGTGTTACACAAGTTACACAAGTGTTACACAAGTTACACAAGTGTCACACAAGACGCACCGAGTTACACAAGTTACACAAGTGTTACACAAGACGCACAAGTGTCACACAAGTTACACAAGTGTTACACAAGACGCACAAGTGTTACACAAGTTACACAAGTGTTACACAAGTTACACAAGTGTCACACAAGACGCACCGAGTTACACAAGACGCACAAGTGTTACACGAGTTACACAAGTGTTACACAAGTTACACAAGTGTTACACAAGACGCACAAGTGTCACACAAGACGCACAAGTGTTACACAAGACGCACAAGTGTTACACAAGACGCACAAGTGTCACACAAGACGCACAAGTGTCACACAAGTTACACAAGTGTTACACAAGTTACACAAGTGTTACACAAGACGCACAAGTGTCACACAAGACGCACAAGTGTTACACAAGACGCACAAGTGTTACACAAGACGCACAAGTGTTACACAAGACGCACAAGTGTCACACAAGACGCACAAGTGTCACACAAGACGCACAAGTGTTACACAAGACGCACAAGTGTCACACAAGACGCACAAGTGTCACACAAGACGCACAAGTGTTACACAAGTTACACAAGTGTTACACAAGTTACACAAGTGTCACACAAGTTGCACAAGTGTTACACAAGACGCACAAGTGTTACACAAGACGCACAAGTGTTACACAAGACGCACAAGTGTTACACAAGTTACACAAGTGTTACACAAGACGCACAAGTGTTACACAAGACGCACAAGTGTTACACAAGTTACACAAGTGTTACACAAGTTACACAAGTGTTACACAAGACGCACAAGTGTTACACAAGACGCACAAGTGTTACACAAGACGCACAAGTGTTACACAAGTTACACAAGTGTTACACAAGACGCACAAGTGTTACACAAGACGCACAAGTGTTACACAAGTTACACAAGTGTTACACAAGTTACACAAGTGTTACACAAGTTACACAAGTGTTACACAAGTTACACAAGTGTTACACAAGTTACACAAGTGTTACACAAGACGCACAGTGTTACACAAGTTACACAAGTGTTACACAAGTTACACAAGTGTTACACAAGACGCACAAGTGTTACACAAGTTACACAAGTGTTACACAAGTTACACAAGTGTCACACAAGACGCACAAGTGTTACACAAGTTACACAAGTGTCACACAAGTTACACAAGTGTCACACAAGACGCACAAGTGTTACACAAGACGCACAAGTGTTACACAAGACGCACAAGTGTTACACAAGTTACACAAGTGTCACACAAGACGCACAAGTGTTACACAAGACGCACAAGTGTTACACAAGACGCACAAGTGTCACACAAGACGCACAAGTGTCACACAAGACGCACAAGTGTCACACAAGACGCACAAGTGTTACACAAGACGCACAAGTGTTACACAAGACGCACAAGTGTTACACAAGTTACACAAGTGTCAAACCACAAGACGCACAAGTGTTACACAAGACGCACAAGTGTTACACCAAGACGCACAGTGTCACACAAGACGCACAAGTGTTACACAAGACCACAAGTGTCACACAAGACGCACAAGTGTTACACAAGACGCACAAGTGTTACACAAGACGCACAAGTGTTACACAAGACGCACAAGTGTTACACAAGTTACACAAGTGTCACACAAGACGCACAAGTGTTACACAAGACGCACAAGTGTTACACAAGACGCACAAGTGTCACACAAGACGCACAAGTGTCACACAAGACGCACAAGTGTTACACAAGACGCACAAGTGTCACACAAGACGCACAAGTGTTACACAAGACGCACAAGTGTTACACAAGACGCACAAGTGTTACACGAGTTACACAAGTGTCACACAAGACGCACAGTGTCACACAAGACGCACAAGTGTTACACAAGACGCACAAGTGTTACACAAGACGCACAAGTGTTACACGAGTTACACAAGTGCACACTGAGCTGCACGTCTGGACCACAGATAACAATGTCAGAGCAGCAGGTTGTGGTGAACAGAATCTTTACCTTCAGACACGTCACAGATCAGGTCTTTACTCATTTCTCCATCAAAATGAATATTATAGAAAACGCATCATTTTAAAACAAGGAACACGTCTCAGCATCGTTCATTTGAGTGAGGAGAGACAGAGAAAGACTAAATCACACTTCAGTAAAACAGGCTGTAGTCTAAATGAAGTTTGTTCTCTTTTGTAACTTATATTATGGTCTTTTTGCTCTAAACATCTAATCTGTATTTTCATTATTTCAAACCTGTTCAGAGACGACAGGAGCTCTAACCTGCACCAGCATCTCTGTTGTCTTGGATAATATAATGTTGTGCACTGCCCCTGTACAAATAAACACATACACACAACCATACCATTCCATACTATACCATATTGTACTTCTATGGTACTTTAATAAATACAGACTCGAACTAATCCTGATTCAAAACCTTTCAAGGAGTCAAAAGTCTCATTCACATCTCATTGGCTGATTCCTCAAAAGACCAGGATGTAGAAACAACGTTACAAACAGAAGGTTAAACTCTGTCCTGTCAGTTTATAATTTGTTTAAACTTTCTACTTTGTCCTGTAAAATCTAAAGACACAGAAACATCTTCACTGTTCAGAGTTTCAAAGTTCAACAGAAAGAATCGTTCTAGAATCAAACTAATGTATAAATGTTAGTTCTGCAGCTGTTTCTACAGAGAGTTTGTGTTTTCATGAGTCTGAAAGTGAAGCTGAGAAAATAAATCACGTCTGAAACATCTGGGACGAACTGAGTCTGGCTTAGTCTGCAAAATACAACCAGAAATATACGACTAGATACTGTGGAAATACAGCAGGAAATACGACAAGAAATACAACAAGAAATACGGCCAGATACTGTGGATATACGGCAGGAAATACGACAAGAAATACGGCCAGATACTGTGGATATACGGCAGGAAATACGACAAGAAATACGACCAGATACTGTGGATATACAGCAGGAAATACGACAAGAATACGACCAGATACTGTGGATATACAGCAGGAAATACGACAAGAAATACGACCAGATACTGTGGATATACAGCAGGAAATACGACAAGAAATACGACCAGATACTGTGGATATACAGCAGGAAATACGACAAGAAATACGACCAGATACTGTGGATATACAGCAGGAAATACGACAAAAATACAACCAGAAATATACGACCAAATACTGTGGATATACAACCAGAAATATACGACTAGATACTGTGGAAATACAGCAGGAAATACAACAAGAAATACAACAAAAATACAGCAAGAATACGGCCAGATACTGTGGATATACGGCAGGAAATACAGCAAGAAATACGACAAAAATACAACAAGAAATACGACCAAATACTGTGGATATACGGCAGGAAATACAACAAGAAATTCGACAAAAATACAACAAGAAATACGGCCAAATACTGTGGATATACGGCAGGAAATACAACAAGAAATACAACAAAAAAACAACAAGAAATACGGCCAAATACTGTGGAAATACAACCAGAAATACAACAAGAAATACGACAAAAATACAGCAAGAAATACGACCAAATACTGTGGATATACGGCAGGAAATACGACAAAAATACTGAGAATACAGCAGGAAATACTGAGAAATACAGCAGGAAATACTGAGAAATACAGCAGGAAATACTGAGAAATACAGCAGGAAATACTGAGAAATACAGCAGGAAATACTGAGAAATACAAAGTAAAAGTACGCCAATAGGGCTGCTCAATTAGGTCCCAAAAAGGTAATTTGGACAAACATGTGTATCTCGAAATCTTTGAAATTACTTTTTAAGTGAAATATTTTTTCTAAGCCAGAACTGGGCAAACTGTGGCCCAGGGCCAGATGCGGTCCTCAGACGATTTCAATGTGACCCTTGACACATTTTTGAGAAAAAGTAAAAGTTTTTCTTTTAATCCGATTCATTTGGCTATAGAACGTATCTTTGATTATTGTCCTAACATTATAAAACAAATGGTCAAAATAGTGAATTAAAAACCATATGATTTACAAAATGTGCCATATAGACCAAGGTTGGTTGTCACATTTTTTACTTTGATTTGAATTTCTCAAAAACAGTAAATCTCACATGAACCATTTTAACGTCAGAGAAAAGCTCAAAGTCTTGTGTAACTAATGAATCCACCTGCTGTTCTCTGATTCTGATCAAAAGTTATTGATCATTTATTGGAAATTGTTCACCTGTGACAACCAACCCCACTCTCCACTATAATGACGGAGACTGTGGTCCGGCCCACCCCTGTTCTAAGCCTCACTGAGTAAATTCATTGTAGTCGTACCTTTTGCTGAGTAAAACTAAACTCTCTGCGTAACACAAGTTTATATTTTGACAATTACAACAAAACTGAATTGATCTTCTTCTTCTCCTCCTTGTAGACACCAAATCCACCTTAAACAAGATTAATCATTTCTCCCTCTCCATTGACGGCTCCTCCATCTCTCTCCCCTCAGGTTAAGAGTCTGGGTGTCATCCTCGACAGCACCCTCTCCTTTACCTCCCACATCAACAACACCACCCGCTCCGCCTACTTTCACCTCCGCAGCATACATCGTCTCGGGCCCTCCCTCACTCCACAGTCCACTGCCGTACTCGTACACAGCCTCGTCACTTCCCGCCTGGATTACTGCAACTCCCTTCTGTTTGGTCTCCCACAAAAAACTCTCCATAAACCACAACTGGTTCAGAACTCTGCTGCTCGTATCATCACTCACACACCCTCCATCAGCCACATCACACCCGTCCTACAACAGCTCCACTGGCTCCCCATCACACACCACATTCAATACAAAATCTTGCTCCACACATTCAAAGCCATCCATAATCTTGCACCTCCATATCTCTCTGACCTCCTCCACATCGCCACACCTGTTCGCTCTCTCCGCTCCTCTTCCTCCTCTCTCCAGCTCTCTGTCCCCTCCTCCTCCTCTCTCCAGCTCACTGTCCCCTCAGCTCGTCTTGTCACCATGGGGAGCAGGGCTTTCAGGCCTAGTTTACAAGACAACGTTCCCAAGAAAACCGTCACAGTCGTAACGTTTTGTGTTCACAGTTTATATGGTGTCGTGGCGAGCTAATCTTCCTTTACATGGAAACGTAGATAGACCCAAAATGGTGTAGTTCTTATGCCGCGTCAGGAGGTGGCAGTGTTGTGCTAGGACTCCAGATGACCTCACCGTGAACCCACACAGCCTATGATAACACGAGCATTGACAGGTTTACAAGTTCTTCAAATCAATAAAATGGCGAAGGAAGCAACAAAAACCAGCGCGCGAGGAAAAAGGGCTGGAAACAAACACGGAGGTTTGAGGACAGACGCAGATCGCCGAGAGCTGGACACAAACACGGGGAAGACGGCTCTTACCGGGTGTCTGTGGCGCGCCCCTGTCCGGTAAAAGTGAGCAGTTTTCTGAACACACGAATTTGAATGGATTCATTGAATCAACACCTGGAGAGGCGTTGGGATTAGTTTTATGTCTCCTCTGCAGCAGGTAAGAAAGCTGGACGCATTGGCTTTACTTTATGAGAATGAAGGTGCTTTGGTTTAAGACACATTTTTGGTGACTGGGCAGTCTTCTTCTACTGTGTTAAAGTAGCGGCTACTGCACGTCAGTGACGTGACCGTCTTCATTGAAACCGTGTTTTCCTGTTTACACCGCGGTGTATCCACCGAACGTCCTCGGTGAAACTACCTCTTGAATCGTATCCAGTGGAACGCCGATTCAATGAACACGTAGCTCGTTGTCGTGTAAAAGAGAAGCCAATTTGACATCGAAACGTCACGCATTCGTGAAAACTGTTGTCGTATAAACTGCCCCTCAGTCGCTCTGCTCCCCAGCTCTGGAACACTCTCCGACCTGACCTCCGCAACACAGACACACTCACACACTTCAAATCCAAACTCAAAACTCATCTGTTCAGACTGGCATATTCACTCTAACCACAACTGCACTGTCCTTGTAAATATTTTAATTGTTTTTTAACTGTTGTTGTTTTAACTGTTGTTTTTAATGTATGTTGTAATGTTATAATGTTGTTGTAAGGCGACCTTGAGTGCCCAGAAAGGCGCCTAATAAATAAAATGTATTATTATTATTATTCTCTTTGTCACTTTTCTTGTAACTGCTTTTGATCAGTTTTAGGAGCTTTTTTTCCACATTGATCCGATGTCTGGATAAGTACGATATGTCCAGTAAATATATGGATATAATGCTCAGCCCTATGCTCAATATGACAAAACAATCATCAGGATTATGTGAAGTCTCAAACTGAGACTATGAAACCTCTAAAGTGGACTAGAATACAGCCACTTACTGTACATGCAATCAGTCCAAACTTTCCTGGAAAAAACTGTTGGATCCTGGTTACTCTCTTTTATTAACCTGTGACTTGTGTGTTTAATGTAAAATGTAAAACGATGGATGTGGACGTATCAGAACATCGCAGCGTTAGACTTTATAAAACATAATAACACACTGAGGCTGGATTTTAAAACTTTATTATTATTATTTTGAACCAGCTCCGTTTAAGTTTGAGACTCTGCTCTAAATTAAAATTGAAATCGGGTCATTCTCTGAAAGTGGGACCATTTTGACCATTGGTTATTTGACCGGTTTTCATTAAGTAAATAATAATAATTTTGTTTTAATTTTTGATGTAATATATACACTAATGTGCCTCTAAAAGATAAAAGAAAAGAAAATAGCTTAAATCATGACCAAAAGTGTGACATTCTTATCCACAATAAACATGATGTAATGTCCTCATGTAAACTCCATAAATACTGCATTGAAACACATATAATATATGAAGAATAATGTTGGAAAATATGTTTGCATTTGGTTTTTCTACTTTTTTTCTACTTTCGAATGTAACTGTTGGTGTCCATAAAAGTTACACACAGACCTGATCAGTTTTATCAGCAAGTGAAGACTTTTCAACGCTCAGGAACCTTCAGCGGATAAACGCCACTAATGTGTGTATTCAGAGAGAATAGCTCCAAAATCACATTTTATTTAGTTTATATAGCAACTCTCTCAGATAAAACATGTGTCCCCTTGGTGTCCAGTTGGTGTCCAGTTGGTGTCCAGTTGTGTCCAGTTGGTGTCCAGTTGTGTCCAGTTGGTGTCCAGTTGTGTCCAGTCGGTGTCCAGTCGGTGTCCAGTTAGTGTCCAGTTGGTGTCCAGTCGGTGTCCAGTTGGTGTCCAGTTGGTGTCCAGTTGTGTCCAGTTGGTGTCCAGTTGGTGTCCAGTTGTGTTCCGGTTGGTGTCCAGTCGGTGTCCAGTTGGTGTCCATGTTACATGCGGAATTACGCTGGATTGAGAGCAATTGCAATTGAAATTGAAATGGCTATATTGTAAAAACTAGTTGTGCATCTTTCTTGACCATTCTAGATTCCTGTCAGTATCTTTCTTGACCATTCTAGATCCTGTCAGTATCTTTCTTGACCATCTAGATCCTGTCAGTATCTTTCTGACCGTTATAGATCCTGTCAGTACACTTCTCAAAGATGGAAATTAACCTCAAAATAAAACAATTGCTGCAGTTTGAATTTTCAGCCTGGATGTCCACACTTTATGGTCCCACTTTCACAGAACGACCCAATGACGATTATTCAGAAGTTTGTTTGCTCAGAGAGAGAGAAGCGTCTCTTAAATCCAGAGAGATACAGGATAGAGAGAGAAACTGTTGTAAAGAAAGTCTCTGGAACCTGCTTTTACAACTCGAGAAAGAACATGAAGCTTATGAACTGGTTTTATTCACGGTTTCTAGTTGAATCTTTAGACTCAAACAAACTAGTTTTATACGAGGACAATACGTCTGCTGCACTTATGAGTTACACTTAAAAATCACTCAGTCACATGAAGTTTGTGAACGAACACAGCGACAATCAGCTGAAATTAAACTTGATTAAAGACACGGCCATTTAACTACTACACACTGCAACAAAAAACTGAGGAAAGTACTGTCAAAGTACTGTCAATCTGCAAAAGTATGCCAAAGTATGTCAAGTACTGAGAAAACACTGCAAAGTACTGCCAAAGTAACTAGTCAAAATACTGCAAAAGTATGCCAAAATACTGGCCAAAAGTACTGCCAAAACACTGCCAAAGTACTGCGAAAGTACTGACAAAATACTGCACTGCCGAAATGCCAAAATCTGTCAAACTTGCATACTGCAAAATACTGTCAAAATACTGCAAATGTACTGCCAAAGTACTGCAAAATACTGTCAAAATACTGCAAAGTACTGCCAAAATACTGTCAAAATACTGTCAAAAGTACTGCCAAAGTACGGCCAAAGTACTGCCAAATACGTCAAAGTAACTGCCAAGTACTGCCAAAATACTGTCAAAATACTGGCCAAAGTACTGCCAAATACTGTTCCAAAATACTGTCAAAGTACTACTGCAAAGTACTGAAAAAGATGCCAAAAAATACTGCAAAAGTACTGCCAAAGTACTGTCAAAAATACTGCCAAAGTACTGCCAAAGTACTGTCAAGAATACCCCCCCCCCCCCCCCCAAAAAAAAAAAAAATCTGAAAATACTGTAAAAAATATATGATTACACTGTTAAAAATATATATAATATAAAAAATGTAAAATAAAACCATTGTGGGAGAAAATTCAGAAATCAAAAGTAACAATATAACCATGGGAGCTAACCACTCTGCCACGCACTGTAAAACCTGTGGTTCCCACCTGAGGGCCGACTCCCTGCTTTTGACTGATCAGAGGTGAAGTTAGAAAAAGTTCTTAAAAGTGTCATTTTAGCCTCAAAAAGTATAAAGTAAAACTGGAAACAGAAACAGGAACAAAACCAACACATGTATGAGACTTTATCAGACTTTTTTTTATTATTTTGATCCAATAAGCCTAATATAGTTTAGAGAGTTTAAACAGATTCAAACCAGACTTTTGTATTCAGTGTCTGTTGGAGGATCTGCTGTGGGTCAAAGGTCAGAGGTCGTTCCTCTCAGACTCACAGGAAGTGACCGGTGTCTGACTTATTCATGACTCTTGTATAATTCAAGAAGAGAGGCTCCGGGAGGGCATCTGAGGCAATCTGAGAGATACAGTACTTCTTATTACACATATCTGTTATTTCAGATACCAGAACAGAACTGTAAGGACGAAGTCTGCATGTTCCCTATTCCACTGTGTCCTCGCTCTCTAACCGGGGTCTGAACGGATGAGGTGTTCCTGCGAGTCCCACCAAGTCATCATACAGTCCTAGCTCTCCGCAACATCCACAGTCCAACACAAGAAGGAACAAGTCTCTTTCTGGAGCTGAAAGAAAATGAAATAAAAACCTCATTTCAAAACAAGAGAGTCAATGTGTGGTTTAAAAGACAATCCATCTCAGTTATGGCACCCAAGTATTAAAAGTATTCAAGGTTCAATAACTGAGACGTCGGGTGTAAAAACTGAAGGGACATTATGTGCAGCTCTACTTCTAAACAGCATCGACTTTTGTTTTGTTGGCGTTAAGAGCAGAGGTTACGCTAGACTTTTTTAATGCCGGTCACTTTGCCCGGCGGGGTCTAGAAATTCTGGTCATTAGGAGAACAACCGGTCACATATTATTGTCTTATGAAAACAACTGCACATGAATATGGCCGTAACCTACGAGCTTTCAACTGCTCACACAGTCTCTATTTTTAAAGGTAAAATTGGTCGTTGTTAATGAGGTGTCTTTTTAACTTGTTACTTATCATAATGTAATGACACACGTTTTGATTCGCGCCCCGTCTTGTCGGACTGATACCGAGCATTGATCCGCGTGATTCCCGTAGTGTTATGATATGCAGTTTGAGCCTCCGGGTAACAAACGCACGCGCTGGACCACGGGCCAAAGAATCAACCCCCGCTAGTGTCTGGAGAACGAATAGCCGGAGACGCCGGGACTCGGTTGCAACGTCATCCCAACTTTTAAACCAGAGATTTCATGAAGGTAACAGCGCGAGGGTTTTAATGATAGGTCTTCCGTTAGTGTTGTACCTGTTTGTCTCCGCGGCACCGTCTGTTTCATCTGAAACGATGAATCAGACAAATCTTTCAGAGACGCGCGCCTTCCCACTGTATTTGCCATCTATTTACTTTCTTTCTTTTTTTTTTTCCTCCAACTTCAGAAACAAAAACGGCACTTTCATTAGAGACCTAATTCATTAGACCAATTCCTCTTACTTGGCGTATTAAGCCGCTGGTATCAAGCGATAAAATCATTTTGTCTTGAGCTGTAGAAAAGAAAAAAAAACGCAGGTCCCTACGCAGCACTACGAGTCAATAGGCTCGTTCTCTGAGGCACCCTGATACAATCATCTGCAGCACGCATAGGAACTCACAGTGTGATCAGCGCAGTCTTTCTATATTGTCCCTGAAACCCGAGCAAGCCGCCAGGCACTGACACAGACATAACTATATGTTTGTTCAGATTAATATATGAATTATGTCCACCAGTCAATAATGATATTATTTCTCAATTTTACTTCGATTATTATTTTTTCGCTCTTTTATTTATGCCGGTTAAAAGCTGAACGGAGGACGTCTATTTTTTCCCAGGTCAATACAACAAGCAAACTTCTTACCAGCCCAACAGACCGGTAGGTGCTGGCTAAACGTAACCATTCTGGTTAAGAGAGAGTTTAATTCAGAGAACTGCGGCAACACAACGTTAATGCCTTTTAACAGCAACTGACAGTGGCTCTAAGTGAGTGAAGATAATCCGTAATTCAATCGGCGTAAAATGACAATCTGCCCTCATGTCATTCTTGTTCCACATCAAGTTATATAAGAGTGAACAAAAGATGAGGCCTAGAGATAGACCCTTGTATGGAACCTAACCATTTATATACATGGATATCACTGGTGTAATCGTAAAACTTGTGACATATAGGAAATTGATTGGTCGACTAAAAAACATGATCCATTAATCTGACAAAAAAGGGGCGTGGAAAAGGCTCTGAAAGCTAAACTGGATGTCCATAATATAGATACCTCATTTGAAACAAACACCAAAGACATTTAACACAAGGGAACATACACATTTGAAACAAAGATTGGGATGTTTTTTGCAAAGAAAAAAAAGGCTTTAAGAAACTATAATAATTTTATCCTACAACTTGTGAAATTTTTTGGGTAGTAATACGAACATGTTCAGTCCAATAAAACTCTGACTTTCTTGAAAAAAGAAACATTCTTAATTCTTCTCATTTTGGTGTTTACGAGAAATAAGAGTTTAATTCCTTAGAAATCAAAATCCGGTTGGTAAACTTCATTAATTGAACAAACTACGTAAAGAAACCTAGCTCAAAAAGACTAATAATAATATCTCATGTAGTTTAAATAGTAAAAAACTAAATTATGATGTTTTAATGACAGAAAATGAAAGGAAAACAGTGTTTAAATTTTATAAAAAAGCAGCTCAGAACCAGTGGATTCTGTTAATACACAAAAAATATAAAAATAAAATTTATGTCAAACCATTAAATTCTGGGTTTTGATCCAACGACTCCATCGACCGATTAGTCGACTAAACGATAAAAGAACTACAGCCCTAAGTGATGACTATAATGAATAGTAACAACTGCTTTATCATTGTCTCCACAAGTGTAACTTCTGTTCTAGCCACAGCTGCCCTGGGAAACAAGACTAACAGCTGCCATTTTACACCATCATGTAACTCTGTAAGTGTCCACAACAGCCGTCTACATTGAGTCTCCAGTTCCTAAAAAGTCACTGCTCAGACAGACCGGTTTAT